>VZSU01000481.1:301897-314282 GCA_013398715.1 Nesospiza acunhae | reverse complement strand
TAGTCGCGCTGGATGAACCCCTTGCCCGACACAGGCGCCTGCTGCGGCCTCATCGCGCCGCCGCCCCGCTCCGGTCCCGTCCGCTCCCTCCGCTCCGCCGCCCGCCCCGCGCACTTACGGCTGTCGCAAAACCGCCGCGGCTCCGGCTCAGGGCGGAAGCGCCGCTAGGCGCCACCAGCTGCGGCAGTGCGCAGGCGCAGCCTCAGAGGCCGCAGAACGGCAGGAGCGCGCATGCGCAAAAGCGCCCGTATTCGATTGGGCGCAGTGCTCACCTCAGCGCGGTCCCCTCGCGTAACACACACACACACCCCCCCCTCCGGCCGTACTTGGTACCGCCCAGGCCAACAGGCACCGGCGCCCGGCGCTGTCCCGGGACAAGGCGCTATCCCGGAGCCGGGCGATATCCCGGGACAAGGCGCTATCCAGGGGCAAGGCGCTGTCCCGGGGCCCAGAGGCGCCGGCACCTGGCGCTATCCCGGGGCTCGACGCTATCCCGGCGGCCCCCCCCGGCCGTACTTGGTACCGCTCAGGCCAACAGGCACCGGCGCCTGGCGCTGTCCCGGGGCCTGGCGCTATCCTGGGACAAGGCGCTATCCCGGGACAAGGCGCTATCCCGGGGCCCTCCGCTCCCAGCTCTTTCATTATTTCCATGGTTTTTCCTAGAAAGCGGAGCCGCTGCGAGCAGACCGAGCCGCCCCCGCAGCTCTGTCCCCGCTTGTCGCACACGGGGGCCGGTGGCGGCCCGGTAACCTTTGCCCAGAGCTCCGCGCTCCGGGCGGCAGCGAGGGCAGCGGTGCCTCAGGCTGAGGCAAGGCTGGGAGCTGCCGTGTGGGCAGCAGAGAGGTCAGAGAAGGCAGGGCCGTGTCGGTGGGAGCTCATCCTCCGGGAGCCATCCTTCAGGAGGGGCCCTTGGGCTGCTCGCGCTGACGGTGTCCCTCTGCTCCTGCTGAGAGCTGTTAAAAACAAGTTAAAAACTGTTGTAAAATAGTTGCTAGATCGTTAAGCATGTACTCTCAGTTTGGTTATTTTATTGTAAAAGGGGTTAAAAGGGTAGTTGTAAGAAATCCGGTACTCAAGGTACCAGAACACACCTCAGTAAATGCACCACGAGCCAGCCTGGACAGAGCTGCAATGGCCTAAAACCTCCATGCAAATGAAGGATCCAAACAGAAACCAATGCAAAGGGACAAAACCCAGGAAAAAAAGGGGCTCCTGCCCCTTTGAAGCCGAGCCTCTCCATCTGGGACACCGGGGACTGAAAAGAAGCGCCAGCGCTGGCACTGCAGCATCCTCGAGGGAACGCTCCTGCTCAGCCTGGGCACCCTTGCTTTAGGCCTTTATTTTTTTATAATAAATGCTGAAATCACTTTAGTACTGGCATCCTGTTCCCCTTTTCTACCAGCTTGGGGACCTGTCTGTCCGGGAGGAACCCAGGATCTCCCCCAAGCAAAACGAGCCAGCCTGGACAGAGCTGCAATGGCCAATCAAGGCCTAAAACCTTCATGCAAATGAAGGATCCAAACAGAAACCAATCCAAAGGGTTGGAAAACCAATCCAAGGGTTGGCACATCGCTGCTGAAAAGAAAACGCAGCATCCTCGACGGCAGCGCTCCTGCTCTGCCTGGGCCCCCTTGCTTTAGGCCTTTCTTTTTCTTATCATAAATGTTCCCGTTTTTATCAGAGCCACGGGCAAATCCAAGGTGTTGAGCAGCCACCAACCCCTCATTCTTCATGAGTGTGTTTTCCAGCCTGACCAAGCACAGACACTTGTGGTTCTTAGAAGAGGCAGACACTTTGAAACAGAGTCTTTCAGTAGAGATGCAAGAGGACAAATCAAATTTACAGGCATGGCTTAAATTGGGAGATAAACTCTCAAAGCAAATTTGTGTCATTTTATGGGCTTGAAAGATTCTAAGTCAGAGGTCCCTGTATGGTTTGAATTAGGTTGGGACAGGGGTATTCTGGAAAGCCAGATCTGGAGAAATTTTTATTCAGGGCATTTGAAATTGAGTAGGGGCCATGCAGCATTTCTGTAATAAATAAAATATTATTCTCTCTTAAATAAAATATTCCAGAGCACAAACTTCCACATGACAAAGAAAATTATGAATACCTGAAAATGGATATATCTATTTGTACTATTTTTGTAGAATAACTGTAGCAAATATATATATTTGTATATATAATATAATTGTAGTAAATATTCAGGAATAGGATTTCATATGTGTATCAACAGAGAAAGTGAGAATTTCAAAGGGTGCTGCTTTCAAAAGAAAAATTAAAAAAAAAAAAAACAACAGAAGGAAGCTGTGAGTAGCACAAAAAAAAAGATTTTTTTTTTACTCTACCAGTTTGTGCTATCAACAAGGTTATCAGTTTTATTGTCTGAACAGGAGCAGGACTGCAGGGCTTGGCAGTGGGGGCAGCTCCACGTGCTGACAGCTCGGGTGACCCCGCTGGGATGCTCCCAGCCCCCTGCCATGCGTGGGGCTCCCCAGGCACCCCAGATTGTGCTGAGTGTGAATCAGGCAAGCAGCAGCTCCTTCTTGGGCTGCCTGGAATCCTGACACCCTTCCTCCAACACAAGGAGCACCAGAGACTCAAACCCAAGGGCTCTGCAGTGCCTTTTGTGCCCTGCGAGCCACAAACAGCAAGAAGACCTTGGCAGCAGTGAGTTAGTTAATGGCTGGACTCAGTGATCCTCGAGGTCTTTTCCAACCTCAGTGATTGTGTGATTCTGAGGCTATTTCGGCAGAGGGATAAGCCCCTGGCTCCCACTGCTGAGCTCAGCTGCCAGAAAAGTTCCCCGGGAAGTAGCACAATCTTTGTTTGGTCATTAAAGCAGAAAAAGAGAGAGGGAATCTTAGGAAATGCTTGAAACGATTAGGTGATCTTAACTCTAAGGAGCTAAACAAATGCAAAGCAATTCCCCCCTCAGCCCCTGGTGCTGCTGTAGAATGTAATCTCATTTCTAAACACACAATTACAGAAAATAAAAAGAAAAGAAAAGAATAATTAATTTCTGCTTCCTCATGCAAATCCTCTGACCAATCATTTAGGGATCAGGGGCAATTCAGCTTCTTGTGCGAATTCCAAACTGAAGGCCTGAAAAAAACAAGTGAATGGATTTACTTTTCTAAGAACCAGAATTAACAAAGGTTCCATTTTCCATGGTTATGTGCCTGGCCAGACAGCCCTTGCTGACAAGCTCTCAAAAAACATGTGTTGGCCTGTTGAAAAGGCCCCAGTGTTGACTGACAGACAATTGAAGTGACAAATTGTTTCATTGTACTTGGCAGGGAGAGCGCTGTATTAGATAATTATGGCGAGGAGGGAAGCGACAGGTCACAGGTCAGAAGACACGTCTGACCCTGTTTTCTGAAAGCCCTGAAAGGAGCCCATGCCCTTCAGGGAGAGCAGCGTGATGCTGTGGCTGCTTCTCCTTCCGCTGTGCTGATTAGGAGCAAACGAAGCTGGAGCAGGGATGAGCTGGCTCTGCTTTGCCCCAGTCGTGGCTCCCTGGATGGGCTCCCAGGATGGGTGTGCAGCTCCCAGGATGGGTGTGCGGCTCCCAGGATGGGCGTGTGGCTCCCAGGATGGGTGTGCAGCTCCCAGGATGGATGTGTGGCTCTCAGGATGGATGTGTGGCTCTCAGGATGAGTTTCCAGGATGGATGTGTGGCTCCCAGGATGGCTGTGTGGCTCCCAGGATGGGTGTGCAGCTCCCAGGATGGGTGTGCAGCTCCCAGGATGGGTGTGTGGCTCCCAGGACTGTTCTGTGGCTCCCAGAATGGACGTGTGGCTCCCAGGATGGGCTCTCAGGATGGATGTGTGGCTCCCAGGATTGGTTTGTGGCTCCCAGGACTGTTCTGTGGCTCCCAGGACAATTGTGTGGCTCTCAGGATGGGCTCCCAGGACGGGTGTGTGCCTCCCAAGATGGGCTCCCAGGATGGTTGTGTGGCTCCCAGGACAGTCCTGTGGCTACCAGGATGGATGTGTGGCTCCTAGGATGGATGTGTGCCTCCCAGGACAGGTGTGCAGCTCCCAGGATGGATGTGTGGCTCCCAGGACAGGTGTGCAGCTCCCAGGATGGATGTGTGGCTCCCAGGATGGGTGTGTGGCTCCCAGGATGGATGTGTGGCTCCCAGGACAGTCCTGTGGCTCCCAGGATGGGCTCTCAGGATGGGTGTGCAGCTCCCAGGATGGGTGTGTGGCTCCCAGGACTGTTCTGTGGCTCCCAGGACAATTGTGTGGCTCTCAGAATGGGCTCCCAGGACGGGTGTGTGCCTCCCAAGATGGGCTCCCAGGATGGTTGTGTGGCTCCCAGGACAGTCCTGTGGCTCCCAGGATGGGTTTGTGGCTCCCAGGACGGGTTTGTGGATCCCAGGACAATTGTGTGGCTCCCAGGATGGGTGTGTGGCTCCCCAGCAGCACCCACCACCCCTTAATAAACAAAAATAATAAAGAAATAATAAATAAACCCAGCACCCCTTATGAATAAAATGCCTCCAGGGGCTCAGAGCATGGGCAGCTGCCTTCACCGCCGCCTTTTGAGCAGCACCAGACCCCTGTGAGCACCTCAGCAGTCCATGTTCTGAAGTGGCAGGAAAAAGCACCATGAAAAGGCCCTGAGTCCTGTCCCTTGGACACTTGGGCACCTTCCTTTGCCAGCCTGCAAACACCAGCAAGACTTGCCCAGCCCTGCTGGGGCCTGGGTTTTTTTGCAGGCTACACCAGAGTACAACTAATGGTTATTGCAGCTTCTCTCCTGCCACAGAAATAAAATATGGCATGGAATCACAGCACAGCTACTCCATTGAGAGCAATGCTACACTGAGTAATACCAATAATTCAAAACAGATGAGCCAAAGGCTCGAGCACTATGGGCTCAGTATCCCAGTCTGCCCTGACCCCTGGAATTCACTGAAAGTTACCTTGAGACTCGCCAGAACTCTTTTGTAACTTCTGTGAGGGTTATTTATTGCAAAGTCATAAATATTTGCTATGGATTTTCTCCATCAATCTACAAAATGAATTAGGTTAGAAAAAAATGTATGCACTTGGATTTTGGGCATGTGTTTCCCAGGCAGGGGAGAAAGCATTGGATCTCCATTGTGTAGAAGACAGGCTGCTGCAGAGCTTTGGGCTCTGCTGCCTGCACTAATTAATTCCCTTCCACAAACAGTTTAAAATGCACAATACAGTTGAGAAAGGGGGAAGGGAGGAAAGAGATTCTTCTTGAAATCTCTTTTAAAATCTTTCATAAAATTATTTATGGGGAAAGGAAAATTCTGCTTCCCTCTCCTCCTTCCCAGACACCCTGCCAGTCCATTAAAACCCTGAAATGGAGAGGCAGCATGTTGTGCCCCAGGGAATCAGCCTTAAGACAAAATCTACCTCAGAAGCCAGCACAGGCAGCTGGATGTGGGGATGGAAGGAGAGTGCCCAGGCTCTTCTCTCTTTCCATCCCAAAATTGTCTTGGGGCAAAGCCACCCCATTTTCTCACTGTTAAAAAGAAGAAGGAGAGCAGAACTTGCCTTGCCTTGCAGGCATTTCTCTTAACAAGTTTTTATTCAGAAAAGCACTTAGATGAGACCTTAACTGTGAGGATACTACAGTAGAATTTGAGCACAGGGGGATGCTGTACCTGGTGGTGAGGGGTGACAGTGAAAAGTGGGGGAAGTTCTTGCCCCAAAGGTTGGTCAGGCACTGAACAGGCTCCCCAGAGCAGTGGTCCCAAGCCTGCCAGAGCTCAAGTGGACAATTGTCATTTGGACAATGCTCTCAGCCACAGGGTGGGACCCTCAGGCACATGAGCAGAGCCAGGAGTTGGACTTTGATGATCCTTGTGGGTCCCTTCTAATTAAGCCTCCAGGATCCTGCACCTTTTCAACCTCCGTCAGGTGACTGCAGGGCCCTGGCAGCCTGTGTGTGCAGACAGCAATTCACACACAGCCAGCGAGTCCTGCACTCCTCTGGCTGGCCATCCTGCCACCAAAAGCTCCTGAAAAGCTTTGCATGAATGAGCTGATCCAGCTTTGTTTCTGCTCCCGTGGTTTGCCCTTTACCCTTTGGCCTTTGCCCAGCTCTGTGGCCACAAGAGCAAGGGTCTGGCCACAGATGACTGCACAGCTGCCCAGATGTTTATTGTGCATGGCACAAAGAGCCATGCTGGGGGCTCACCAGCAGCAGCTCCTGCTGCTCCTCACCCCGGCCACTGCCATGCTCAGTAGAACACCAAACCCAGCGTTTTTCCCTGGGAGCTGAGGCTGTTTAGCCTGGAGAAGAGGAGGCTCAGAGGTGCCCTTATTGCTCTGTACAACTTCCTGAAGGGAGGTTTTAGACAGGTGGAGTTGGTCTCTGACAGAACCAGAGGTCACAGTGTCGAGCTACATCAGGGAAAGTATCACCGAATCACAGAATCCCAGAATCCCAGAATCACAGAGGCCCAGAATCCCAGAATCCCAGAATCCCAGAATGATGAGGTTGGAAGAGACCTCTGAGATCATCGAGTCCAACCTGTGCCCTGACACCTCAACCAGACTGTAGCACCCAGTGCCATGTCCAGGCTTTTTTTAAACACATCCAGAGATGGTGATTCCACCACCTCCCTGGGAAAAGCATCCCAGTACTTTATTATTCTCTTGGTGAAAAATTTCTTCCTAATATCCAACCTGTACCTTCCCTGATGTAGCTTGAGACTGTGACCTCTGGTTCTGTCAGTGCTGCCTGGTAGAAGAGACCAATAGGTTGGATATTAGGAAAAAATTTTTCACCAAGAGAATAATAAAGTACTGGAATGCTCTTCCCAGGGAGGTGGTGGAATCACCATCTCTGGATGTGTTTATAAAAAGCCTGGACATGGCACTGGGTGCTATAGTCTGGGTGAGGTGTCAGGGCACAGGTTGGACTCGATGATCTCAGAGGTCTCTTCCAACCTCATCATTCTGGGATTCTGGGCCTCTGTGATTCTGTGATTCTCTGATTCCTGTTTAGGGAAGGCTCCAGTGCAGTCCGTTGTGAGGGCTGTGTTCAGTGCTTTCTGGTACCAGGGAAAAGGGCTGTGTTCAATGCTTTCTGGTACCAGGGAAAAGGAATGTTGTTTTTGGTGTACTTGGAGCTGTTGCCTGTTTCCATTCTGCTTTTCTTTCACTGTACCTGTGCAGCAAAGCCAAGCCCTGCCAGCCCTGGCTTTCCCCCCTTGGTGAGAGCCCTTGGTGCTGGGGGAACCCAGCCCACAGGCAGCCAGTGCTCTGGTCAGTGCTGAGGAGCTGTGCATGGCCCATGCCAGCCAGCTGCCCACTGAAGGCAGCTGACAGGTTGGCAAAGGCCCCTGACTTCCTTCTCTTCTCTCAGGAGTGTCCCAGGAAGGAACAGCTGCCTCTCTTCCACTTGGGACTCTGCCCTGTGCAGGTGATTGGTCTGGCCAGGCTCAAGAGCAATGTGAGCAAGAGCACTAAGGGATCTGAATCCATGCCAGCAATAATACCAGCAAGAATACCTCTCACTGCACATAGGTAAGGTCACATCAGCTGACCTTCATGGTGAGGATCTTCAGGAGCTTTTTGTGTAGGTGTGTGTGTCCAACAGCATCTAGGTGCAGGTGCAGACAGGTGTGTCTGTCTGCTTGGGTACCACAGCCACACCACCACTGGACACAGGCTCCAGGCTGCCTACCAGAGTAGCAGGAAAAGTTGAGAGAGGGAGCATGGCAGGAGGAGCTTTTTGCTCAGTCAATGATTTACCAGATGTGTACACTGTACTAAAGACTTGTAAACATACTTTAATGGCCAGCTGTAAATCCAGGCAGTAGCAGTGCCAGCTTCATCTTCATCAGAAGTGTCTTAAGAACAGCAGAGGAAGGGCTCTGAATCACTTTGTGGCAGGCTCTGTCAGCTCTGCAGTTATGCATGTAAACAAAAGAACCAATGTCCTCAGGTCAAAAATTATTTGAGTGACATGAAAGGTTTTATGACCAGCAACTTCTTCTTTGCTGGGTTCCCTGCAGTCTTCCACAGAGGGCATCTCCAGAACGTTTCTGGGTTTCTGTCCCAGTGCCCCAAGTGCGTGGCTGTGTTTTCACTGACTGTGCTGGAAGTCTCTTTTGTTAATCACTGAAGAACAGCGTCATTAGTGAGAAGTGCAGAGTGTACACAAAGAGGAACTTGCCAAATTACTAATAAGCAGAAACTCCATCCATCTTAATGAGACAGGGTTAAGAAAATAGCAACCTAGAATATACACAATGGAGCCTTTCCAATCTGCTTATTTACTCCTGTTAGAAACTACTTCTGAACTCCATCTCTGGTCCAGCTCGGAGACTATCACATGGTTTCCAAACCACAGGTATCTTATGCTCTTGCAAATCATTTAGCATGAGAAGGATAAATAAATAAGTGGACAGAAGGATAAATAAATAAATGGCTCAAAAATTTTTAGAGGGAAGCAAGCCGATAGGATTGCTGAAGAGCAAGAAGCATGAGGAGATATTTCCTCGTGGTGGGCTCCTGTTCCCTTCCTTTGGGGTCCTCACAAAAGCAGCTCAGTGTCCCCATGTTCTCAGGCAGCACAGGGCCTTTCTTGGGCCAAAACCTCCATCAGGCCAGCCCAGCAGTGTGATTTATACCTCCCCAGTGACTTGCAGCACTTCCCCAGGTTACTCTGGCAAGCCAGAAGGGGTTTGCACCCACACCAAGGTGCCTGCACACCTGTGCTCCCCAGCCACATTTTTCTTTTGTTGGGTAAGGAATGACTTGCGGTGCCTTTCACGCGTGCAGCTTGGCTGCTGCTGTTTTATTGAACACCAGCACTTGCTGTATGTTATTCAGGCAAACTTTATATGTGCCACAGACCCTCTCAGCAGCCTGCACCTGGTCCAGGGCAAAGCTGAGCCTTGTGGAGAAGAATGTGCTGTAATGCAGCAAGTTATTACAGGATAAATATTTATAAGCCCCTGTAAACATTTGCCATCGGTTCCCTCCTGGGACTCGGGGCAGACGGTCAAGAGTTTCACCAGTGCTGAAGGCATTTGCTCTTGCAGTCCTTTATATGTTAGCTAGTAAATCTGTTGTTGGTCATGTGTAGTTATAGCATTTATTGGTGCTAATTTCACACAAACAGGAGACATCAGCTGGAATTGTTGCGTGCCTTGATCCTCACCCTGCTGCTGGCCAGCTTTTGGTGAAGGTGTCTCCTGCAGCTCCAGGGGCACTGGGCACCTGGCTGAGGCATCAGACCGGGTCTCCACAGCTGCAAAACCTCCTTTTGCAAGAGGTTATCATGGAGGTCGCCCTTATCATGGGGTGAGGGAGTGTTCCTGGCTGTATCAGTGTTATTGGAGTCTTGGAGCAATCTGCTGAGAAAACCAGAAAACAAACATGGCAAAACCAACATCCTCCTCGGGGACTGACCCTGGCAGGTCTTGGTGGGCTGAGGAGGGGTCTAACCTAAATTAAATATTCCCTGGGAGTGTCCAGGAGTGTCCTGCTGCAGGGGTGGAATGCTGGGGTCTCCGTGGAGGGACATGGTAGGTGGGCTGCCTCTGCTGGTGCATCCCATCTGACAATGTGAGCCCTGGGACAGGGACTGCGCGGATCCCTGTCCCTGTCCCTGAATTTGTCTCATCTCCCCCATCCCTGCTGCCTCTTCTGGGGCTGAGATGGGGCTAATGCAGTGGTGGGAAACTGGAGAAGAAATGCCAGGGCAGGCAAGGCCGTGACTCCTCCATGCCCTCAAGTGCAGGCGTAAAACAATGAGCCCTGGGCAACAGCACTTGTTGCATGGGAGTCTTTGGGGGCTCCACTTTGCTGCTCATGCACGAAAGCCAGTCATTTGGCAAAAATCAGCTCAGTTAGCAGGCTTTGTTCATAAAGAGCCAGGGCCTGAATGGACTCAGGGCTAATATATTCTATTATCCCATCCATGCCTGCCTGTTTCCCCAGGGCAGCATGCAGGGAAAGGCGCATTCCAGCACCAGGTGGCCAGGGCAGAGTGTGCCCAGTGTGGGCAGGGAGGATGGGACAGGTGGGACGCCACCACTGCCAGCAGCACGGGGACATGTCCCCTGCCACCTGCCCTGTCACCCCTGAGCACACAGTGCAGTGGACACGGAGCAGAGTGGGATGCTGAGCTGCAGATGAGGGCAGAGTGCCTGGTCCTGCAGGCTGCTGGGATGAACAATGGAGCCAGAAATAGGCACGGTTAATTGGGCTGGGCTTTTCACAGGGCAGGAGAGGTCTTGGGACAGCCAGAATGGTGTGTGGTGCAAAGCGTCTCGTTATTCAATAAGAAAATGTTAGCTCCTGTGGGAAAGGCAGCAATAAATGGCTATGACATTAGAGACAAGGCAGAGATTTAAGAAGCAGTGGGCTACATAATTATGAAGAGAAATGGCTGCACAGGCTTCACTCAGAAAAGTTCATGTGCAGCCTGGAAGAGGTCTGTTGGAAGAGCAGCCCTTCTTGGGCAGCTGCTTTCTAAGAGGTCTTATATCATGTATTAAGCAATTTAGTGGACTAGACTAGAGTTGGCATTTTCATTTGGTTTCATTTTTTCCCTCCTTCTCCCTGATTTCTTATATTTTTAAAATAAAAAAAAAAATGGTTTGCCAGCAATTGTATTTGCTGCTCAATTGTATTTCAATTTAAAATTTACTCTTGGTTTCCCATTCAGGCGCTGTTGTCATGAATGTGGATGTCAGCCACAGAAGAGAGAAGGCAGCCAGCAAAGACCTTCCCTGAGCCAAGTTCAGGAACTGTCCAGACCATGCATGTGGTCAGATTTAGCAGCCAAGGCGTGCTGAACTGCAGCTTTCCTTCTTGGATCAAGAGCTGTGAACTGTGGCAGGCTCAGCAGCTCCTGTTCAGTGAAACCCACTAATCAGCGTGGGATGCTCCAGGATACACGTCCCTGGGGTGACCATGACAGCACATTTACCTGCTGCCATGTGCTAATTGCTGACCTGCAGATAACTGGAATCCCGACTGTAGTTTTGTTGCAGTGTTACTGCTGGTGCCTTTGGAGAGCTCTCCAGCTTTTGAGCAAGAGTTTCCCAAGAGCTCACCTTGCCTGCCTGTGATATTCCTATGGCATGCCCCATCCTGGAACAGAAGGATCACAGCACTGCCAAAGTCAAACACACCCATTGCTGCTCTGCAAACAGAGAGGCTCTGAGACTTTCCTATGATCTTGCCATGGAAAATGAAGAGCCACTGGCACAGTTTGATTCCCAACCAGAGACTTGTGCCCATGGATGTAACACCTGGGTGCAAATCAGGATGCCTGAATTACACTTGTTTCCTGGGACACTGCACTATTTTCTAAATTCTCAAAATAAGATGTTTCAGTGTTTCTAAACTACTTTTGGTGAAAGCAACTTCGATTCTGTCAGAATTTCTCAAGGAATGAGAAGTCAATTTCGCAGCTGTTTCTTGGTACAAGCAGTGATCAGTGCTTTGCCATCATTTCCTGAGCCCAAGTAGCAGGAGAGAGCCTGCTCCATCCAAATGCCTCTTTTGCTCCGGGTCCCTCGTTTACCGCTAAATTCTTCACTTCATTAGTGCTGCTAACTGGCTGCTCTGTTCTGCTGGCCCTCAGGTGAAAGTGGCTCTTTCAGCCTTCCAGGCTGCAGAGCCTCTTCCATTTACCTCTCAATGAGGTGTAGTTCCTGTTTTAAGTAGTACAAGTTGTTCGAGCCGAAGGCAGCAGCAGGAAGGGGAGCTTTGGAGGATCCCAGAGGAGAGACAGAGCTCAGTGCCCCGTAGGCACACAGGGGCAGAGAACTGCTCAATGGCCAGATGTGCACAAGGATGAGACAGCTTCTGCTGCCTGGCATGCACCAAGGGGCACCTCTGCTCTGCCCCTCACCTGTGCTGGCACCTGGGCAGCCCCACGGCCTCCATCCTCCTCCTCCCGCCTCTGGACCTTGCAAGGCCCGAGGAGCACAGCAAGGTAAGGGTGGAGGAATAGGGAATGCAGCTCCTGCTCCTCTGGCACATCTGGAACGGGGCACCCTTTACAGAGCAGGGCCCCTTGCTCTCTCTTGATTTTTGTTTTGTTTGATTGTTTGGGGTTTTTTGTTTTGTTTTTTTGTGTTTTTTTTTTTTTTTTTCTTTGAATGTCATAGTTTCTGCTGCAATTTGTTCTGCACGGTCCAGTACAGGTTCACAGAAATATCTGCAGCCTCGGAACAGCCGCTCAGGAGCACCGGGACCTCCCAGAGCCGCCCCGGCTTCAGAGACCGGGAACGGCTCCGGGGGGTTCGGGCCGCGCTCCGGGGCTGCAGCCGAGCGGAGCTACGGGCGAGCTCCAGCCTGGGGGGGTCTGGGTACCCCCGCGCTGCCCTGGCTGCACTCCGAAGGCCCGAGTCGAGCCGGGCCGGGCCGGG
>VZSU01000481.1:266016-293680 GCA_013398715.1 Nesospiza acunhae | reverse complement strand
AATGGTGCATGGTGGTGGTTTGTGAACAGGGCACAGAGGTTCTGCTCTCAGCTGGTGACAACCCCAGTGCAGTGCTGTCCTTGGAGAAGGTTGTGCTGGAGCTGTGTGTGTCCCATGAAAGTAAATGCTAAGAAGGGCTTGTGGGTGGCATGTTGATCCTGCAGCCCTCTTGGGCTGCTGCTGCTGCCACCAGTGCCACCACTGATGCTGCAGCAGCCTGTGGTCACAATGCAGCTGCTGCACTGGAAAGGTGGCACATGCTCCTGCTGTGGAGAGCTCTCCTGGGGTCAGCTCCTGCCTGGCAGCCACAGCTGAAGGTGAAATCTGTCTGAGCAAGCCTGTCCTGGGATCTCAGAGTGATTCTGGCCCTTCTCCCACTTGCTGCTGAGACAGATTTGGTGTGGCATGGGGGGAGTGGGAAGGCCAAGGCTCCCAGTGAGGAAGCTGTTTGCTTTGGCAGCTCTGCTGGGTCCTGGAGCCAAGACTCAAAGCATCCTGCTCGAGCCTTTTGCCTGGCAAAAAGGAAAAAGGGCTGGGGGGATGCCAGGAGAGCTGCTGCAGCACCAGGGTCCCCCAACAAATTCTAGGAAAGCCAGAAGTTGGAGACTGCTTCCTTCTAGAAGGTGGAGGCTGCCTCCCACTGTGTGGAGGTGAGCTCTTGGAACGGCATGAGCCCTGGAATGAGTGCACCCTCAGGCACCCCTTCTCTGGTGTTTGCCAAAGCTGTGTGTCTGTCCTGCCCCTGTGGGACCCAGCTCTCATACCTGGCAATCTCACCTGGAATGTGGGTTGAAACTTAGGGAATGTGGCCCAATTAAGTGAGCAAGGGGAATTTGGGGAGCCAGAGGAGTGAGGGCTGAGCAGAGATCATCCTGCTTGTGTGACTGCTCAGGCTGCAGCACCCAAGGCAGGTGAAGCTTGGTGGCCCATGAGCCAGGCTGGTTTACCTGGGCAGCACTGCAGGCTCTTGCTGCTTACAAGGACATTGCTGCTGGCAAGGACAGAGCCTGACACAAACTATTTGCACCCCTGGTCAGCCTCCTCCTTCATCCCCCTTGGCCTTATCCCATCTTGGCTCTGTGTGCTGCTCTGCACGAGCAAGGTTTGGATGAGGTTTTGGTTTACATCTGGATTTATGGTTCCCCTGGGCAGCTCCCATGAACCTGCATTGCTGGCTCACAAAGTGCTGTGTGCAGGGAAGGGAGCAGCTGTGAGCTCCCACAGCACAGGATTACCAGGCCTTCTTTGTCTTCCATGCTGTGTGATACTTGGACTAGATCAGCACCTCAACTAGCTGGCAGATCCTTTTCTTCCTCTAGCAAAAAGGATCAAATTTTGCAGTGATTTCAGCAAAGCAAAAAAGCCATTTTGCAAAAATCTCTTATTGTGCTGTTGTAATAGTGTTTCACACCCCTCCCTGTTTTATCCCTCCTGCCCTGGCCACCTCTGTGCTTAGTGCAAGGGCTCCAGTCAGCATGGATAAAGGAAGTGATGCTGACATTGAGGGGTGTTGCTGCTACTGCTGCCCAGTTGATGTCATGGAGCTTGGAGCTGCTTGAAAACTTCTTACTTCATTTTCCAGATCTGTTGCAAACTGATCTGGTTCAGCATCTTTAGCTCCTTAAATTCAGGAGTTTCTTTAGCTCCTGAATTTGTAAAACAGATGGAATGACAATTTCACTTAAGGTTCCAGTCCTAGATGACTTTCTTATACAATAGCAGCGTAACATGACAGGGCTCTTGGCAAACCTAAGGGATGTTTTTGGCACAGGGGCAGGCAAACACCAGTGCTCCTGTTGTCAGGGTGGTGACATTGAGTGTCTGCTGCCTGCTCAGGGTTGTCATTGTGCTGTCCTGCTGCCATCTGTGTCGTGAACAGTGCTCCTGTCCAGGAAGCAACACGTGTTCACTGCTGTGTGTTCCAGCAGAGCAGGACTTAAAGGAATGATGCTGTGAGGACTCATCTCCCTGCCAGAGCCAGAGGTTCCTGCAAGTGCCTGCAAGTGCCCTGAGACTCTAATGAGAAGGGACAGCAGCCAACCAATCACCTCTCTGAGCACTGGTTATCTGCAGCTCTGAAGTAAACTCCCAAATGATGAAAATATGTTAGCAATTTTGGTCCATATGTGCTTTTCCCCAAAAACGAGGCAGAGCCAAATGGCACTGAAATGATGTTTTAATGTACAACACATTTTCATCATTTTTCCCATGTATGCAAAATTCCTTTTCATGGTCATGGAGAACAAGGACAGGGCACTGATGTCAGTCTCTGATGGTCACTCTGCCTGCACAGCACAGGGAGTGAACAACCGTGGTGGTTTTCGCAGGACGAGGGAAGAGATGAGAGTCTTGACTCCATGTTTCAGAAAGCTGATTTATTATTTTATTATATATATTATATTAAAAGAAAAGGATATATTGAAACTGTACTAAAGGATAGAAGAAAGGATTTCATCAGAAGGCTAGCAAGGAAAGGAATGGAATGATAATAAAATCTTGTGACTGCTCACAGCCTCAATACAGGTGGCTGTCATTGTTCATCAAGTAAAAACAAATAAGGTGCAGGCCCCTGACTGCATGCTGGGATCTCCACAGCTCTGATGCAGGGACATCCAGTGCTTGGAATCTTGTTTCACAGGCACCTGAGGGCCGGTGTGACTGCAAACAAATGCTTGAGAAGCCAAATTGACCTTTTAAATGATCCTTTCGAGAGTCTCTCCATGCCTCTAGAGCAGGGAAGTCACCTAATTTACTCAGTTAACATTTGTGCTTGGCAGCTGAACAAGTCCCCTCTGAAATGGGAAGTGCTGGGTGCTTTGCTGCAGGAAGGGGAACAAAGATTTCAGTGTTTTACCTTGGTGCTCTCCTGGGCATGGGGCAGCTCCCCTGTGGAATTTGCAGGCAATCCTGACATGGGAAGAGATGAGAATCTTGACTCCATGTTTCAGAAGGCTGATTTATTATTTTATTATATATATTATATTAAAAGAAAAGGATATATTGAAACTGTACTAAAGGATAGAAGAAAGGATTTCATCAGAAGGCTAGCAAGGAAAGGAATGGAATGATAATAAAATCTTGTGACTGCTCACAGCCTCAATACAGGTGGCTGTCATTGTTCATCAAGTAAAAACAAATCACATGCTGGGTAAACAATTCTCCAAATCCCATTCCAAAGCAGCAAAACATGGAGAAGCTGAAGCTTCTCAGGAGCAAAGATCCTAACAAAAGGATTTTTCATAAAATATGCACTGTGACACTCCCCCTCAGGTGCAAGGGTATGGGTGCCATACTGGGCCAAGTCATGGCCAGGGTGATGCCATGGAGGAGGAGGATTCGGGAGCAGAGTAGGGAGAAGGGGAATGCAGGAGTGGAGCAGGGCACTGTGTGTCTGCAGAGGGACAGGGACAGGGCATTGCTGCTGGCCCCTCAGCCTCACGGAGCAGAGGCTTTGTGCTGGTGAAAGCTGCTTAAGAGTTTTGGTTTTCCCCTCTCCCATCTTGTTTTGCAGCTCTTAAGATGACCATAAAGGAAGTGAAGAAGGAGAATGGGGACAAGATGATCATTCCACGGAAGAGGAAGGCACTGAAGCTGGGGCCCATCCGGAAGAAGAACCTGAAGAAGCTGGTGCTGTTCCTAAAAAACGGGGCAGACTGTCCCTGCCACCAGCTGGACAACCTCAGCCACTACTTCCTCATCATGGGCCGCCAGGTGAAGACCCAGTACCTGTTGACAGCCATCTACAAGTGGGACAAGAAGAACAAAGAGTTCAAGAAGTTTATGAAGAAGATGAAATCGCCCGACTGCCCCACGTTCCCGTCCGTGTTCAAGTGATGCGGTCGGTGGCTGGCGGGGGGGAGAGCCGCTCCCCGGACCTGCTCAGGTGGGCACAGCGGCTCCATCTCGCTGCTCTGCAGCAGGGATGCTGGAGCCCAGCCCTCCTGCTCCTCCATCCTGCTCCTCACAGCTCCCTCACTGGTCTCAGCCCTCCCAAAGCTTGGCCTGATGGCCTGGGCACGTGCTCCAAGCAGTGGCTGAGGTCACGCACGATTTATGACTGCATTGTCTGAAGTTATTGTACAGATACGTGCAACCATTGAAATAGCAGCTGTCAAGTAAAGAGGGCAAGCAGAGGGCTGGGAGGTGATGTGAAGAGCTTGCATGCTTGCAGAAAGGACCCTTGTGGACCACGTCACTCCCATCTTCATGGCTGCAGGATTGCCCTGAATTCCTCTAGGAACCAGAGCTGGCTGATTAGACAGAGATCCTATCTTCATGATCAAAGTTAATAAATGAGTAGTGGAGAACCCATTACAACCTCTGATAAGAATTCCTAATAGCTAATTGCCCTCACTGTAAAAACATCCCCATTATAGTCTTAACCTGCTTAGTTTAAGCCTTAACCCTGGTTCCTTGTGGTGCCTTGTTGGGCTGGAGCCCTCCCTTACCTGCATCTCTTGTGATGTCCCCCTGGGTGCCTGCCTTGTCATCTGCTGTGCCAGCTGAGCCCCTGTGCTGCCCCCAGGCAGCCTTTGAGCCTCCTCACTGTGTGCAGTGTGTTGGTGCACTGGCATGGGGGGCAGGGGCAGAGGGGGCTCTCTGCCTCCACCTGTGCCTTTGGCCGTGAGCAGGCCCCTGTCTCAGCAGTGTCCAGCTGAGATCCCCTTCCAGGGCTGAGATCCCCCTCCTGGCTGTGGCAGTTCCCCTGCACAGGTGTCCTGAGCTGCTGGTGCCCAGACCTCTCATTCCATTTTAAGCCTGAGCAAAGGTTTAGTTGCTGGCCAGCCTGGGGCTTTGGCTGGGGGGAGCTCGTGGCCAGCTCCTCCAGTTTGTGATGCTCCCTCACTTTAGCAGTGATGTTTTTATAGTTCCTTTAGGCTGCTGGCAAAGTACCAGAGAGCAGAAGGCCAAGGACTTTTCCCTGTGGAGCCCCACAGGGAATGCATCATCTCTGTCTTCCCCTCTTTGCTGTGGGACCCAGCAGTCTGGGGTTTTATCTGTTTGAACTATGACAACTTGGCTCTCTATCATTATGTCTTTTTTGCCCTAATTGAAATGTCATGTTTGTATGATTTCAAATTGTTTATGAAAGACAAAGAATATCTTACCCAAATGATTACATTTATCGACCAAGCTGAAATTCATTATTCTGTTAATTGGACTAGTTCTCTTTTTCATAGACCCATACCACTCTGTATTCATTATCCTTCCTCCTTCCATTTAGTATTCTCATCCATCACCAATACTCTAAGAGAATGAATATCTGATGTCTGAGATAATCCTGTTGTATCACAGTTAAGTGAAATAACAAATCCTCATTTTTGAGGTTTGAACCAAACCCCCCTCAAAACTGGTGAATTAATTATTCCTTAGCTTGGGAGTGGTGCTTATTTCCCACTTGGGGACAGAGCCATGGACTTGGTTGTAGAAGAATTCCATTAACGAGCCAAGTACTCTGAGGAATGATGTTTCACAGCTAACAGAGAGATGGATTTAGGATGTGAACTTTGTAGAGTCCCCTTAGGTTGTCTTAGACCACCATTTGTAGTAGTGTTATTTCTTTATTGCAAAATTAATCATTGTAGATAATGTGCTTTATTAGTGAAGTAAAGAAATAAATAAACCATGGGCTTTAACATCACAGATTGATGAGGTGAAATGATGGGCAGGAGTGGGGAATGGAGTCAGGACATGATGAGCTGAAGGTGTGGTTCTCTCTGAGTACCCACAGTGCCCCTAAAAGCCTCCCTGGAATAGGGCAGGGACCCTCTGTCCCCTCTGCCTCACCTTCCTGAGCACAGCACAGGGCTGACTGGGGCAGAGAGAACGCTGCTGCTGCTGCTGCTGAAATTGCCAAATTAATCCATTAAATATGATTCCCCCAAGCTCCCTTTTTATAAAGAGATGCTGTTTCCTAACCCTTCTGGGGCTGGCTGTGGGTGTGCTGGGGGAGTCACCGTCCCAGCGAAGTGCTGGAGTCTCCATCCCTGGAATGCTTCAGGAAATGACCAGATGTGGCACGTTGGTTTAGCTGGCATGGTGCTGTGCAGCCAAAGCTTGGACTCAATGATCCTGGAGGTTTTTTCCATCCTTACTGATCCCATGGTTCTGTGATGGCGTGCAGCAGCTGTAGCAGCTTGCAGGGAGAGCAGGTGCCCTTCCTGGGAAGCTCCTGCTGCTCCAGCCAGCCCTGGCTGCAGCTCTCAGGTGCTTTTAATCAAAGGGATTTTTTCCCCACCTCCGAATGTGCTGCAGCCCCAGCTGGGTTTTTAGTGCAGGGAAGGTTTAAGAGCTGGGGGTAAGCAACAATTCTTCCTGCAATGCCCTTGGAGGCACCTGAGACATCAGCTGCAGAGGTGTTGCCACCACAAGACCAGGTAAGGTCGGTGCTGTGGAGCTGCTGCTTGGGGTCTCCTTTTCCCAGCTCAGAAACAGTCTGGGAGCTGACTTGGGGCAGTTCAGGGCTGGATCTGGCTCTGCTTTGTGTGTCCCTGCATTTCACTGCTGGTTTATCTGTGGTCATTCAACAAAGTGAGAGCATCAGGTCAGTTTGAAGAGATGCAGGAAGCCAGGCACTGTGTTTGCTGGAAATTTGCAGAATCTATTCCTTTACTGGCTTCTTGTAACTGGTAACTCCTGAAGTATTTTTTTGGTCATGTAAAAAGTGAGACTTGCAGTCAAACTGCTGCATGTTGGGTGCCTTTGCTGTCTTTAGATTTCCTATACTGCTCTCCAACAAGAAAAGTTTACTAAAAACCTGAAGTGGGCTAAGTATTAACTATGGAGAAAGTGCCCAAGATCCTGGATTGTGCTTGTGTGGAGTCATGTGGAGCAAACAGATGTTTACTGAAATGAGAAAGCACAAAAATCTCCTTAAATCAGACACCATGTGTCTGGCATAGTGTTCCCAGAAGAGAGAGATGGGTGTTTGTGCAGTTCATGGATACACTTTGCATTTTAAAATGTCAGATTGTTCTAATGAGTCTGGTTTAAGTTACAAGCATGTGTAAAAGTGCTCAGTCATACTTTGTGCTGGGAGACAGCCTCATTTTGCCCTGCTGTGGGTGTCTGTGGGACACTGATGTGCCACCTCTGGGACCCTCAGGCTTGCTACAGCCTGGGCTTGTCTGAAGTATGAACCTTAAATCCTAAAATAAAATGTTATCCTTTTGTGACTCAGTTTATCCTCCCAATAATGTTTATCTTTTTTGCTCCAGCATTCCTTCTGTTGAGTTCCACCTGTCTGGCCTCCAGTTTGCAGTTCAGTTACAAACTAAATACAGCTTTCTTTCATGCTATACAAAAATTCATCTTCCATCCCTCAACCGATTTAAGCTTTCTTTCATGCTATACAAAAATTCATCTTCCATCCCTCAACCAATTTATTTTTTTTTTTGTATAGCTGGCAGTCTGTGTTCTGGTTTGAGTGCTGCTGGGAAGAACACCTGAGCAGCTGGGGAGATTTTTTTTTTCTGGAGAAGAGAGGATGGTTCCACAGCAGCCTGGTGTGGAACTCTCTGGATGCTGTGCAGGATGAGGGGGTGATGCCCTGCAGCTGTGCCAGGCTGAAGCTGGCTCATCACTGAGGTCTGGGGTCATCAGCTAAACATCTGCAGCTGGCTCCTGCTTTAATCAGCTCTTCCATAAACAGCCAGCCCAGGTGTGTGTGCTGTGTGTGAGTGTAGCACAAATAACTGAAAAATAACGGAGTGAGAATGGAAATAACAAACTCCTTCCCTTCGTGGGCAGGTGGAGCTGCCTTGGCTGTGCTCACTGCTCTGTGCAGGGCCAGGGGAAGCAGGGGACAGACCCCAGAGCTCCCTGGGGCTACAGATGGGCCCAGCAGTGATGGGGTTGCTGGCTGAACATGCAAGGTCTCAGCTGAAATGTTTCTAAGGCCACAGTGAAACTCCCCTTTCCCCTGCAGAGAAAAATGCCCTGGTGTTCCTGCTTTCTCACTGCATCCTGCTGGATGACCCCTGAAAAGGACACACATACAGCCCTAACTAAAGCCACCCTGCACCCCAGGGCCAGAGCTGTGTTTGGAAGCTGCTGTTCCCTGGCTCAGAGGCTCTTTTTGCCATCCCAGCCAGGCTCTGTGTGCTGCAGTGGCACCACCAAGGAGAAAAAGCTCCCCCAGACCTAGTGAGGAAAAGCATCTCCCAGTGTTTTTAGCAAGTGTGGTGTTCACAGGGGTCTTAGGATGAGGGAAGAGATGAGGATCTGACTCCATGTTTCAGAAGGCTTGATTTATTATTTTATGATAGATATTTTATTAAAACTATACTAAAAGAATAGAAGAAAAGGTTTCATCACAAGGCCAGCTAAGAATAGAAAAAGAATGATAACAAAGGTTAGTGACTGACTGAGACAGTCTGGACAGCTGGGCTGTGATTGGCCATTAATTAGAAACAACCACATGAGACCAATCCCAGATGCACCTGTTGCATTCCACAGCAGCAGATAATCAATGTTTACATTTTGTTCCTGAGGCCTCTCAGCTTCTCAGGAGGAAAAATCCTAAGGAAAGGATTTTTCAGAAAATATCATGGCTACAAGCAAGTGCTTTTAAAATCCCTGTTTTCCAAAGGAACAGACATTTTTTATTACTGTTTCTTCCCCAGTGATCCCATCTGAGCCTGTTGGAAAAGCTTCCTCCCTTTGGGCAGTCTGTAGGTGTCCAAGACATGCTCAGATGTCTTCCTTGCAAGGGGAGTGGGGCAAGCTGGCAGCTCCTCTGCTCTTGGGAGCCTCTCAGTGCAGCCAGAGGCACGTGCAGGGTGCAGGAGCACAGCCCCATCCTGGAGAGCCTGGAGGGAGGGAGGGAGTGTGGGTCAACCTGTCAGGGTGGCCTCACAGCCTTGAAATAAATGAGGGCTTTGTTTCCCAGAGCTTCCCATCAGAGGCTGGAATCTCCTCTGGGGCAGCAGTCTGCCACCAGAATGTTGCCTGCGTGGCTGCTGCGCTCAGGCATTGGCACAGAGGCTGGCAGCACCAGGGGAGCCCTGGCTGTGTCTCCTCCTGCCACATCAGAGTGATGGATCTGTCTCCACTTGCCAGTGTGAGGGCACGGGCACGCTGCAGCGCGGCAGGCTCCTCTCACAGCCTGCCAAGATCCCAAGAGCCACGAGCAGTGAGCAAACAGCCCCTCTTTTCTGAAGAAATGTGCTAGGGTGGGGAATTCACTGCTGTCTGGAAAGTTTTTCCTTTAGAGACAAGCAGGAGATATTGGCCAGGCAGTTCATGGAGAGGAGGAAGCTGGAGGGATCCACACCTGATGCAGTCAGTACAGAATCCTTTGGGATCCAGCTCTCTGCTCTTGGCCTGGAGTGCAGGAACAGCTCCATGGGGCTGCCACCAAAACTTTTCCTTTAGCTCAGCCTGGGGCTCATTGTGCTATTGGCACTTCACTGCCTCAATCTGACTTTCTCCAAACTCTTGAGTCGCTGATGTGGCAGACAGGCTGATTTACTGGGAGGTGTGCTACTGTATACAAATAAATGATGACCCCAGGAGGGTGGTGGAGTGTGAGTAGCTCTGCTGTTGGAAAGAAATGAGGAGATCAGGGCATTTACCTACGAGCATGTGTGCAGCCTCTCCTGTATGATGTACATTAAACCCTGAAAATAACAAACTGCAGCCCCTTGAGGCAGATGTGACCTCTTTAGATTGGTCAACTTCAAGTGGGGGTGAGAACACTCAGCCCAGAGAACCTCCCCAGTCACTGTACAGCAAGGGGAGATATGGATTTGGAGAAGATTGAGCTATTTGTGGAAGCTCTGAGGTAATTTAACCCTGTGTCTTCTTGCAGGGTTTGTGGAACAGAGGTGGTGATATAGGCCTGGCCAAACTCATGATGCTGGCACCATGTTCAGATTTGGATGTTAAATCTTTAATAAAATGTTAGTATCAGGCTAAAGTTTTATCCAAGTCCCACTCCTGGATTAACACTTGCCAAGAGTTGAGGCGTGGCTGTGTGTGACACTTCATAAATGATTAAACACCATCCTGCACAGCTGAATCTCTGCAGCCCCAACTGCCTGCTCCAGAGTGTTTGCAATTTCTTCACCATTTCACAGCCTTTCATTCATCCTAAATGTTTATTTAATAATCCTGGAAGACCTTTTAAGCTTCCTGGGTTTAATGTTTGCTAAACACCCTGTCACTTCCACTTGTATTGATAATTCGAGCCCCTGTGCTCTGCAGGACAGGACAGCTCTGTGCGAACACAGATCTCCAGAGCCTGGGAGCTGAGGTGAGTGTGTCACCATGATATTTTCTGAAAAATCCCTTTGCCAGGATTTTTCTCCTGAGAAGCCTCAGAAGAAAAGAAAACCAATAATTATCTGCTGCTGTGGAATGCAACAGGTGCAGCTTTGACTGGTCTCATGTGGTTGTTTTTAATTAATGGTCAATCACAGTCCGGCTGTCTCGGACTCTCTGGTCAGTCACAAGATTTTATTATCATTCTTTTTCTTTCAAGCCTTCTGATGAAATCCTTTCTTCTAGTCTTTTAGCATAGTTTTAATAGATCATTTTCTTTTAATATAATATATATCATAAAATAATAGATCAGCCTTCTGAAACATGGAGTCAAGATTGTCATCTCTTCCCTCTGAACACCACCACAGTGGGTCCTTGTCAGCTGGATCATCTCCCCCCTGCATTACTCAGCCCCTGTGCTCTCCATGGGCTCCTGGCAGTATTAGTTTCACAAATTCATTTTCCTGCACAAAAGCTTTTGGTTACTTTGGAATTAGGGACTGTTTGGAGCTCATTGTTTTCCTGAGCTGCCTTGTTTTGCTGTAACGCTGAGACGCCTGGGCTGCAGGAACCTAATCCCCCTCCTCCTCCTCTTACTCCTCCAGCAGCCCTGCTCTGTGAAAATCTGTTCTCTGCTTAAGTGCAAGTTGTTGATGGGAGATAGCAGCGGGTCTTTCTGCTTCCATTTAATGTGTCAGCAGAGAAAGACATCTGCTTGCAATTATGGGCATGGCCTCGCTGAAGGATTGGCCTGGTAGATTTTATAAGGTAATAGGAAATCTTTATCAATTCATAATTCCTGGTGTCAAAGACAGGAATAGGTTTCATTTAAAATTTTCACCTTTTATTTTAGAAAAGCATAGGATAAAACATGAGATTGATACCAAGGGGAGAATCCATGTGCTCTCTGCACATGAAGAGTGAGTCCTGGGTTCCCCATGCAAAAGGGCCAGGCTGGAGAGGGAGTGGGCTCTGCTACTGGTCCTTGGCTACCCTTCCCTCTGTACTGTGCCCACAGAGGCAAATCCTTTTGGAAATTATTTGCTGTTGGCTTTGCAGCATGATCTGAAACAGGAAAATTGTGCCCAAAGCATTGCAGCCTCTGGGATGGGGCAGGTGGCTGCAGAGGAGCTGCTGTGCACTGGCACATGCTGAGCTGGTGGGGAGCCCCTGTGGCTGCAGAGGCAGCACCTTCCAGCACATTCCCAGTGGCTGCAGGAGCAGCCTTGGGTCCAAACCCCTCTGTTCTCACTTTCTCCCACCCCAGAATAACCAGTGCCAGCAGTGGAGGTGCTCCCACCCTGCCTGGCTGTGCCCAGGGAGTGCAGCTTTGGTGCCTGGAGAAACCCTGGGACAGGTTTGTGCTCACAGCAAGGGTTGCCCAGTGAGCTGGAAGAGGCTCCCCCTGCTCCCTGCCCCAGTCCCTCCATCTGCCCTTGTTCTGCTCCTGGCAGGGCACACTGAGGGTATTCTGGGCTGTGCTCAGCCCCACTTGGCAGCCCACTGAGAGCCTGCTGTAATTTCCTCTGTGATTAAGGGTCTTAGAGCATGTTCAATATCATTAAAGAAACAAGAAAATAATAACAATAATGATCTGTGCTCAGGAATATTCCCAGGAGTAGCTGGAATTGAATTCAGTGCCTTTCAGCTAAGAAAGCTCCTTACGCTTCAGCTTTGGCAGATTCACAGGGACAGCATCCCTGACCCTGGGCACTTTCTGTGCTCTTTTGTCCATCAGCACCAATTCCTGTTCCACTGGTGTGGCACTGCCCTGTCACCTGCACTGCTGTGGTGGGAATTCTCCTGTCTCATACAGTGGGAAAACATCCCAAGAGCTCTGGATTTTGCATCTTGTTGCTGTTCTGGGGATGCTGCTGGTCACAGAGGCACAGGAGAATCTTCCAGAGCCCCCAGGGTGCTCTGGACTCCCTGGGCTGGAGCCTCCAGCTGAGCTCTGCAGGTGATGCACCCAGGGAAGGTGCAGATTCTGGGGCTGTTATGGGGACACAAGAACAGTCCAGAGCTCTGCTTTCCCCCCCAAGGCAGATTCTGGGGCTGTTGTGGGGACGCCCTGCAGTCCAGAGCTCTGCAGGTTTTGTGGGGACACAGTGCAGTCCAGAGCTCTGTTTCCCTCCCAGACAGATTCTGGAGCTATTGTGGGGACATGAGCTCAGTCCAGAGCTCTGCTTTTCCCCCAGACAGATGCTGGAGGAGCTCTGGGCTCCCTGGACCCTGGGCTGGAGCCTCCAGCTGAGCTCTGCAGGTGATGCACCCAGGGAAGGTGCAGATTCTGGAGGGCTTGCTGCTCATCTCCTGCTGATTTGGAGCATTGGGCTGTGCAGGATGGAGTTTGATCTCTTCCCCTCTCCCCAGATTTTTAGTAGCTGACAGTTGTTACCAGCGTGAGGCGCTAACTTTGTATTTTGAAGGCATGAGCTCAGGCTCGTTAATCACTTCCAAATGTCCCCGTCTAAGGGCGATATTGTTTCAGCTTTCAGCCACTAATTTTTTGAAATCTCTGAAATGAGACTCTGCTCTTGAACATGTGCTGGAGACTTGTTCCTTTCCGCTGTATTTTAAAAATATACATGTGGTTTAATTCAACAAGAGGGCTAGAGGGGACATTTTTCCTCCAGTTTTCCCCCCCCTCTTTTTCTTTAGAGCCCACGTCTGCCAAACCACCCAGCTCTGTGCCAGCAGCAGCCCCTGGATGATCCCAAATGCATTTGGGGGCTAAGAAATGTTTCTGGGCAAGCTCAGCTCTGCTGCCCTGCAGTACAGACTGAGATGTGCCTGGGGTCAAGGGCAGCTGCCACAATTTGGGCTGTGAGTGCCAGACACGAGAGAGATGTTGGGCTTCCAACCCTGGAGTCCTGCTCCTCGCTCCTGTGCTTGCTTTGTGGACAAGACAAAGCCCAGCTGTGCTGGGGATTCAGGCTGCTGGGCTTGGAAAGTCAGTGAGTGCTGCAAAGCTGCAGGAGAAATGGCAGGGAATGCTCGTGGCTCCAGCAGACACCAAAAAATCTGGGGATGTATCAAAACAATGGGATATGGTTATTCAAAAATGCGAACTGCAGGAAGGAGTCCTGCCAGGACTAAAGCCCTCAAGGAACTTGGTTGTGTCTGGGCTCAGGGATCCCAAGGAAACATTGATTTCTGTGACTAAACTGGCTTCTATGTGTCCTGGTTTTGGTAGGACTCTGGAAGAATTTGGGCACTCCACAGGGTCTGGCAGCTACAGGAGCTGCTTCTAAGAATTTGGGCACTCCACAGGGTCTGGCAGCTACAGGAGCTGCTTCCGACCCAGACATCAGTCAGGGACCTCTGGCTTCAGGGAGAAAGAGATATTTTTAAATTATTTCCACTTGATTTGTAAAGAAGAAAAGTGGTGGGGGAGGGAGACAGGGAAAAGCTGCTGGTATCCAGTAGAAACAGAGCAAGGAAGCTCTGGTGAGCACTGAGCTGGGCCGTGTTTCACCTGGGCAGTGCCCTGGCTCCCTCCTGGCCAGCTCTGCAGACACCAGAGCCATGTCCCTGTGCCAGGGCCATGCCCTGGGAGTCCTCACAGCACAGCTGGGGCCACCAGGGTGGTGGCAGGGCTGAGCCAGGTCTCCTGTGCCTCCATCCACAGCCTCAGCCACAAAGCTCTCCTGCCTTTGCTGGGGAATTGCTGCTGATGGAAACCTTCTTCTGCCTCCAGCTCTTGGAAGATTTTGGAGCTTGCTGAGGCTGATATGTGCTGTGCTTTTGTTGATATTACAAATAGATGTTGTAAGTGAACATGAAAGAATTTGTGCTGACCAAGGGTTGTTGTTAGATGCAATGAGTGAGGAGGGGATGGTTCCTGTCAGGCCCAGTCTCTCACGTCATGGTGAGCTCTCATGGCTCTTCCAGCCCACAGCAGATGCTGGGATGCTCCCTGCACAATCAGGGTCCTCCTTTCAGGCCATGGGATGCCGGGCTGTGCGCACACGGCATTTCTGTGTGAGACAAAGATGCAGAGACAGATTCACTTTAAGGGTTGGGTGTCAACGGAGACTCCAGCAGAGCAGAGAGCAGCTTTGAGCAGAGCTTTGTGTGGTTCCTCTCCCGAGGAGCCCATCCAGGAGCCAGAACACGCAGCTCCCGCTGGCTGCAGGCAGAGGAACAATGCTCAGAGGCACCGGGGGCTCCGCTGGGACCGGCTGCGAGCTCCGGGGCTGCGGGGGAGGCTGGGCTGAGACAGCCCCGGCAATGCGGAGCAGCAGGGGCGGCTGCGGGGAGCGGGGGCCATGCCCGGGGGCGATGCCGATGCCCAGGGAGCGATGCCCGGGTGGGCATATCCGGGTGGGGATACCCGGGTGGGGATACCCAGGGGGCGATTCCTGGGGAACGATGCCCAGGGGGTGATGCTGATGCCCGGGTGGGGATGCCCGAGGGCTTTCTCCCCCAGGCAGATGCTGGAGGTGTTTTGGGGACACAAGAACAGTCCAGAGCTCTGCTTTTTTCCCCAGGCAGATTCTGGAGCTGTTGTGGGGACACCCTGCAGTCCAGAGCTCTGCTTTTCACCCCTGGGAGATGCTGGAGGTTTTGTGGGGACACAAGAACAGTCCAGAGCTCTGCTTTTCCCCCAGGCAGATGCTGGAGGTGTTTTGGGGACACAAGAACAGTCCAGAGCTCTGCTTTTCCCCCAGGCACATTCTGGGGCTGTCATGGGGACGCAGAGGAATCCCAGCTGTGATCACTGCGGAGAGGCACAAGCGCTGTGTGTGCAGGACACAGGCACTGCTGTCTGTTTGCACTTTTCCAAATGGGTGTTTACACCAACCTGTCAGTTAATAAGAGCCTTTTGAGCTAAAGCAAAAGCAATCCCCAGGAGAGAAGAAAAGAACCGTTCAGTGAACAGGTTGGTTCTACTCCCTGGAAAAGAAACAAAGCCCCAAGCCACAACCAGGGCACTCAGAGGCTCTTGGTGACAGACCCCAGATCACATTTCTTTTGGAGGAGAAAACCTCCTAAGAGGTTAAAAAAAGTATTGCCAGAATGAAACGACTCATCACAGACTCTCAGACTGCTGAGGGTTTCTTTACACTGCTGAGAGCACTCTCCTCTCTTGGAGTCCTACACTGGAAAAAGTGTGTAGGACTGTTTTTTTTTTTTTTTTTTTTTTTTTTTGGTGTGCTGCAAGGTCTGACCACCTGAATCTTCCCTAAGTGCATGGAGTCGACCCCACTGCACAGATCTTGCACGAGTGTCGCAGACATCTTTTATGAAAAATCCTTTCCTTAGGATTTTTTCCTCCTGAGAAGCTGAGAAGCCTCAGAAATGAAATGTAAACATTGATTATCTGCTGCTGTGCAATGCAACAGGTGCATCTGTGATTGGTCTCATGTGGTTGTTTCTAATTAATGGCCAATCACAGTCAGGTGGCTCAGAAAGTCCAAGACGAAGCCTTTATCATTCCTTCTTTTTCTATTCTTAGCCAGCCTTCTGATGAAATCCTTTCTTCTAATCTTTTAGTATAGTTTTAATGTAATATCTATCATAAAATAATAAATCAAGCCTTCTGAAACATGGAGTCAGATCTCGTCTCTTCCCTCATCCTGAGACCCCTGTGAGCACCGTCACACAGGAGCAGCCCCAATTGATAATGGGGGCCCTGGAAAATGTTAGATTCTGAAAATGTCTGGCTTTGTGTTTTCTCAGATCACTGTACTTGCGTAAGCAGTATGATAAATGATATAATTGTTAGATGTGATGATTGTTCAGTAATTAAATCTAATTATCATATAATCATAAGAAGAATCATGAGAAACTATGTTGGAAACTTAAGGGGGCTATGCTTAGCTGAAATCTATGTATACAATAAAACAATATAAGTTTAATAATTAACATGAAAGTTATATAAGGATAGAATATAAAAGCGTGTTAACCTCGAATGGATGGCAGAGTCAGATTTGGGTCGACCACCCCTGACACCCAGAGCTCTTCAGTAAAAGCACCGCCATATAATCGCTTATGTGATTGTGTGTTTCTGAACACTAACACCATGGCACCCTCTGAGCTCTGTCCCAGGACTCCTCCTCTGGCTGCTCTCACTAGCAAGCCCTGCCAATCTTACCTCTACCTGCAAGGAAAGGGTCATTGCTGTGTGTCTCCAACCAAATTCCTTTTTTCTGGCCACGGAGAGCAGCCAGTGAAGCAGCTTTCCCACCACCTCCATGCCCCAGGGCTGTGGCTGAAAAGGGCCCTGCTGTCCAAGTGAAAGCTGGATGCAAGCTGAGGCAAAACAGATGGTTTCAAGATCAAGCCCATGATGTGAACGAGAAGCCAAGCTGCTGATGGATGGGGCTGTGTTTAGCTCAGGCACGGAGCCAAACGCTCTGCTGTCCTTCCCAAACTGCAGGTTTGCTGATGGCCAAGAGCGCAGAGCCTTGGAAGGGTCCAGAAGAGCCTGGCCCTGACCAGAGCTGACCCAGCTGGAGCTCGTGCTGCATCCCAGCATTTCTGCTGGGGTACCTGCAGCAGGTCCCCGAGTTTTGTGACTCAGGCTGGGCCCTCCCCTGTCGGGGGAGACCCTGCTGGAGTGCTCTTGTGTCAGGAAAGAGAGATGCACTGGATTATTTTTGGTCTTCAGGTTCTTGTTTATTGTCATTTTATCTAGAGTTTTGCACACTTATCTGGAGTTTTGCACACACCAGGCTCAGCACGCTGGAAAAACAGCACAAAAATGGCCAACAATCTCTTGTTCCAAGGTCTTTTAAAGCTAAACTATTCAATTAAGAGCTGACACCTAGATTATTTCCCCTTTTAACCCAATAACTGATCCCAAAGAGCCCCCAGTGCAGATTTTTCTGCATTTTCAGCATCCCTCCAGGCAGATGCTGGAGCTGTTGTGGGACTGGTGGCACCAGGATATTTTCTGAAAAATCCTCTTTGCCCAGGATTTTCCCCTGGGAAGCTGACAAGCCTCAGAGAGGAATGAAAACAATAATTATCCGATTGCTGCTCCTGTGTTTGCTGCTTTGGACTGTGGCTTGGGCATTGTTTAGCAACAGGTGATTGGTTCCATGTGAATTGTTTTTAATTAGTGACCAATCCTAGTCCAGCTGTGTTGAGCTCTCTGTGTCAGTCACAGGTTTTTATTATTCATTCTTGTTAAGCTTTCTGATGTATCCTTTCTTTTTTAGTATAGTTTTAGTATAACATTTATATATATATCATATATCTATCATATATATATAAATAAAATATATATCTCCTATATAGCTCATATATATCTCATAATTATATCATAAACGCTATATATCATATATATAATATGCTATATCATATATATAATAAATGCTACATATAATATATATTATATATATTCATTATATGATGTTATATTTATATAATATAACAGCATATATATATATTTACTATCTTTTAAATAATATAATATCATAAAATTATAAAACAGCCTCCTGAGACATGGAGTCAGATTTATCTCTTCCCTTGTCCTGGGGACTCTTACAAACACCACAGGCTGGAATTTGGAATGGCAGCAGAGGTGCCACTCATGCTTGGCCATCTGATGTGGTGACAGACACTTGGAATAGGCAGCAAGGCTGCAGCAGGGAGCTGGGATTTGTGCTGTCTCAACAGAGCGCTTTCCCCCCAGCCTCAGAAAATCCCCAGGAGGAAATTGGATTTAAAACGGTTCTTCCTGACTCCCAGAAGGCCCGGCAGTGAAGAAGGGTCACTCATCACCAGCTCATTAAAGGCAGAAACCCAAAACCCCAGGGAAGGAGGTGCCCTGAGGCAGCCCCTGACACGGGTCACTGGCACTGGGCTGCTCCACGCTGGGATCCGGCAGCTGGGAATGCCAAATGTCCAAGCGGGGATGGTTTTGTTATTTTTAGCATTACATACAAAGTGGCCCCTCTTTTCATGCCACAGGACCAAATCCAAGGTGGTGTTTACTCTTGGGGATGTGGATGTTTTGTTTCTGTAGGATCTTTGGGCAGAGTTGTGTTGTATTTTCATTTGCATTTCTCATACATAACTCGATATCGAGTTTTGTGCTTGAGAGCGTGCCTGGCCTGGGGGAGGAACATCCCTCAGGGGGATCACAGGGGGGCTGAGAGCTCAGTGAGCAGCTGGGGGGGCTGAGGGATGGCTGATGCATGGCACCTGCCCTGCTGCCCGCTCCAGGGAAGGGCAGAGCACGCTCTGGCAGCTTTCCATGGGTGTGAGTCCATCCTGCCCCTCTGGGCCGCATGGGGAGGCTGCCAGCTGAGAAGCTGCCTCTGAAGAAGGATTTCCCCTTTTCCCTTTGCACTGCAGTTTTGGAGAAGGAAAAGGGAAGGAGCCACCAGCATCCCTTCTCCCCCATCACCATTTGCATCTCTCCTTTATGGGGTGAAATCAGGAAAAAACCCCACATTTTCACTTGGATAGCCAGCCAACATCTGGGCCAGCAGTTGATGTCTCAATCCATCCCCAAGGCTCACTGCTGCAGGCACTTCACTTTGCCCTTGCCCAGATGTGCCTGTTCTCTGTGCTGTACAGAAAGGCAAAAACTGCACAGGGTGGAATGTGTTGGAATTGGCGCTTTGGAAACTGCACGCTCTGCTGGAATGTGCTAACATCCAGCTCACACAGAAGGGCAATTAACTCTATTTATGTTCATGAGCCTGAATCTAAAACCGGCTTCAGAAAGCAGCTCTCTCGCATTAAAGGCCTTTATAATCATTATGCTAAAGTATTTCTTTTGAAAACATTTCCCGTTTCTTAAACAGTTAGGATATTTATAAAATATGGCATCAATTACTACATATTTCTTTATTCTCACTGATTAAACAACCTATAATTATATTTAAGCCTCTTATTTGTGTATCATGGCAGCATTAAGAAAAGCTCTGTGATTTGTCTGCATGGGTTTTTTGTTGTTTTTTTTTTTTCCAAATAGCAGAGGGCTGTGCTCTCTCTCCTCCTTTGGAGCATTACTGTGGTGGAGCTGCTCAAACAGCAGCAGCCAGGTGCCTGCTGCCCCAGCCAGCTCCTGGCAAACGGGCAGGATGGGGCTGGCAATGTGTTGTGACAGGTAAAATTCAGCTCTGTGTTTCTTGGACTCTTGAGTGCAGTGTTTACAGCAGCTCCTCACAGTCATTTACTCAGAGAAAAACATTTTCCTGGATCCCTTTTGCTTGCTGTGAAACAGTCGGGCTCCTTCTCCTGCGGGGATCCTGTGCTCATTCTCCTGCATGGATCCTGTTCTTATTCTCCTGCATGGATCCTGTTCTTATTCTCCTGCATGGATCCTGGGCTCCTTCTTCTCAGAATCTCTGCTGCTCAGGGTGACCCCAAGATGTGTTAAAGTCGCTTTTCCCAGCCCAGTGCTCGAAGAAGGAGTCAGAGCTCTTCATTTCTCTGTCTCAAGGTTGTTTATTGTTTCTTATCTATAAAATTCTTTCTCCTGTCCTGCCGAGGGCTGCTCAGCAGGACAGACAGAGGCACACTGACACCCTCGGGGTGGTGTTATCTTTTTATACTAAAAACTACGTGTACAATATTTACAATTCCTTCCCAATACCTATCACCTGTGTTAGACAGTGAGCTTCTACTCTAAACCAATCCAAAAGTGCCACCATCACAGCAGAAGATGGAGGGCAAGAAGAAGAAGGAAGAGAAAGGCTGGACATGCCCAGATTCTTCCATCTTGCCCCCTGAACCCCCATTCGAAAAACCCCAAAAAAGTCTATTTTTCACCCCGTGATAAATTCACTATCATTCTACTTAAACTTTTGTGGCTTGTAATTCTTCATATAAAGGTTGGTAATTGTTTATTCCAATGGGTAAGTCAAAGGCACGGGGGTCCTGAGCTCTGTGCCAAGGTCTCTGAGCCCCCTGGGCAGTGCCTTGAGTCCTCCAGGGCAGCCAGAGGAATTTCCTGGGTTCCAACATCTTCTCCTGCATGAATCCTGTGATTCCAGCAGATCAGCCTGGGCTCTTTCTCCTGCATGGATCCTGTGCTTGTTTTCCTGCATGGATCCTGTGCTCATTTTCCTGCATGGATCCTGTGCTTGTTCTCCATGGATCCTGTGCTTGTTCTGCATGGATCCTGTGCTTGTTCTCCATGGATCCTGTGCTTGTTCTGCATGGATCCTGTGCTTGTTCTCCATGGATCCTGTGCTTGTTCTGCATGGATCCTGTGCTTGTTCTCCATGGATCCTGTGCTTGTTTTGCATGGATCCTGTGCTTGTTCTTGCATGGATCCCGTGCTTGTTTTCCTGCATGAATCCCGTGCTCATCCTCCTGCATGAATCCTGGGCTCTTTCTCCTGAGCTCCCAGAGGATCATCCTGGGCTCTTTCTCCTGCATGGATCCTGGGTCTTTTCTCCTGCAAGGATCCTGAGCTCCTTCTCCTGCATGGTTCCTGAGCTCCCAGAGGATCAGCCTGAGCTCCTTCTCCTGCATGGTTCCTGAGCTCCCAGAGGATCAGCCTGAGCTCCTTCTCCTGCATGGATCCTGAGCTCCCAGAGGATCAGCCTGGGCTCCTTCTCCTGCATGGATCCTGAGCTCCCAGAGGATCAGCCAGGCTCTGTGCTCAGCAGTTGGCAGCACAGGGAATGGCAGTCTGGAATTCCCAGATGGCAGTCTGGAATTTGTGCTGTGCTGGCGAGGTACAAGCCATTGTTTCTCTCTTGGCAGAGAGGCTGAGAGAGTCCCAGCACAGTGGGGCCAGGGACTCTCTTGCTGTGTTTGTGGCTCTAACGTTTTGCATTGTTTCTGCTGACCTCTGTGTCCCAAACACTTCCTCTTTCTTGTGCAACCAGGGCTTTCTGCCTTAGAAAATCTTCGATGAGAAGAAATCTGTACAGTGGGAGAACTGAAATGGAGTTTTATTTCCCCACCCTGCTTTTCTTCAGTGGCCCTTCTGTTCACTTGGAGATGGAAGTGATGCAGTTCTCTAGCAGGAGCAAACAGATTGCTCTAACTGAGAACCTGAGCCACTTCCAAAATCACTATACAATATTTCACAGGCCACATCTGATCCTTGAAAGCTCCTTGTCTTCTGTGAGTTCACCTTCTCTGTTGTCTTTAGTCATCCTGTCTTCCCTGGGGCTCCTTCTCAGTGCCCTTGTGTCACTATAGGACATGAAATAACACAATTGCACACACTGCTGCTCTCAAGGTGAAAAAAGGGAAGTTTATTTTCTGACTCCAACATTTATAGTTTTCTAAAAGTGACAGTGGATTGGAGGGTGACAGTGCCAGCTCTCCAATGACACTGGGCAAACCAACAGTCCATCAAATTTCTCCTCTTCTATAAAAGAATGCAAAACAATGAGTTATTTACAGCAAGTGTGTGAGAAAGTTCGCTACGAGAATGTAGCTTAGAAAGGCTTAGAAAATCTTAAAAAATCAGGGCAACACGCTTGTAGTGGTCACTTGGCTCTTGCTGCATCTGTGTGGTACAGGCTGATATTTCTGGGAAGGAGAAGGGCATCCTCAGCTCATCCTTTTCCCCAACAAACTCCTTCTCCTTGAAGCAGGATAGCTCCAGCTGGGAACACAGAGCTCCTGCTCTTTGATAAGCATCTCTCAATACCTGAACTGTTTCCTCCAAGTAAAAAGGATTCAATGGCAAGATACTTGTATCACTTTGGTGCAAATATCAGATTACAGCATAGAAACCAGATTGTCTGCAATTAGATGACTGGATTAATAGGAAGACAGACATAATCCTGTAGAATGTGAAAGAGGTTCATTGTTTGCCTGCAGATATTGAAATTTCTTCAGTTCACTCTCAGAAAAGCACTGTTGTGTTTTCCAGAGTGGCCCAGAATTTGATCTGCTCTTTCTTTCAGCTTTGGGATGGGGTCCAAAGTTAATTCCCTGCAGATCACCTTACTTTATGAATAAGAGGAGCTCCTCCTGCAGTTCCTGTGCTGGGAAGAACCAGCTGTGAACGCTGCAGGAGCTGCACACTGGGAGCAATCCTAATAGCACAGGAGCAATCCTAATTTTTCCTAATATCCAATCCTAGCTGTTTCCTAATATCCAACCTGTACCTTCCCTGACAAAGCTTGAGACTGTGTCCTCTGGTTCTGTCAGTGCTGCCTGGTGAAGAGACCAATAGGTTGGATATCAGGAAGAAATTTTTCACCAAAAGAATAATAAAGTCCTGGGATGCTCTTCCCAGGGAGGTGGTGGAATCACCATCTCTGGATGTGTTTAAAAAAAGCCTGGACATGGCACTGGGTGCTACAGTCTGGGTGAGGTGTCAGGGCACAGGTTGGACTCCATGATGTCAGAGGTCTCTTCCAACCTCATCATTCTGGGATTCTGTGATTCAGTGATTCTGGGATTCAGTGATTCTGTGATTCAGGGATTCTGGGATTCTGTGATACCTTCCCTGCCATAGCTCCAGGCTGTGACCTCTGGTTCTGTCAGAGACCAACCCCACCCGTCTCCGAGCTCCCTTCAGGCAGTTGTAGAGAGCAGTAAGGGCACCTCTGAGCCTCCTCTTCTCCAGGATGGACAACCCCAGCTCCTCCAAACGTTCCTCATAGAACTATTGTAAATCAAAGGTGACTCTGACAAAGGGGAGAGAATGATGCCTCTGACTCCATGGATATCAGAAGGCTGATTAATTACTTTATTATACTATACTAAATACATTTCATCTAAACTGAATCTGCCAAGCACTCACTCTGCTCACACTGCACAGAATCTCGTGACTGTCCTGACACACACACACCCACACCTGGCCCTGACAGGCCAAGGAAATAAAACCCCATCACTGTGGGTAAACAATCTCCATATTGCATTCTACTTTGGCACAACACAGGCACGGCAAGTGATAACAACTGTGTTTTCCCTTCCTCTGAGGTGCAGAGAATGCGAATCTCAGAAATCCTTGGGAAGAACTGTGCCTTGCTTTTCTCTGTGAAATGTGGCAACAGAGGGTTTGTGTTCCAAGCCCCTCACCAGCCTTGTTGCCCTCCTCTGGACTCGCTCCAGCATCTCGACATCCTTCCCAAACGGAGGAGGCACCAGAACTGGACACAGCCCTCGAGGTCTCACCATGGCCGAGAACAGGGGAAAAACCTCCGAGGAGGAGCGGGACCCTGCAGGTTTCCACCTTCCCTGGGCTGTGGTGCCTCCTGCTGCCGCCTGGGGGTCTCTGTCCCCCCGCAGGGCTGCGGGATGCCGGGGTTTGTCCCCAAAGCCGCGCGGTGGCGCGTTTGTCCCGGGAACGGCGCTCGGAGCGCTCCGGGATCCCGGAGCCCGCCCGCCTCCGCTCCCTGTCCTCGTACAACTTCACCGCTTCTGCTATTTTTCATTCATTTAGGTATTGTCTGTATTGTGAAAAATGCCTGTTTTATGATTTTTCGCAAGTATTAAATATGATATGTGTTATGTTAGAAAGTTATGCTGTGTTAGTTTTCTAAAGCGGTGTGTTAAATGTAGTTTTAGGTTATAACATAAGGTTAAAATAGAAATAGTATCTTACGGAAAGAATAGAATAGAATAGAAATAGAATAGAATAGAATAGAAATAGAATAGAATAGGAATACAATAGGACAGAAATAATAGGATAGAATAGAATAGAATAGGAATAGAATAGAAAAATATAATAGTACAGAATAATAGAAAAATAGAAGAGTTAAAATAGAATAGTATCTTACTATGCTATGTAAGATTTTTTTTTAAATAAAGGACTCACAGAGAGATAGCAGCCACAGGACACCTGAATCTTTCAGAGAAAAAGAATTTATTTCTCCCTTATCAGAAGAAATGAACTTCTTCCCACCTTGCTCAGCCCTGAGGAGCTGTCAGGATTCAGAGGAAGAAGCTGACACTGACCAGACAGAATCCTGTGTTTGAATGGAATTTATGCATCATGTATGAAGTGTATGAATATGCAACAGGCTGTTGCTTTTAAGGGTTAATCCTCTGTTGACATGGGTCCTTTTTCAGGCTTTTTTTGCCCAGAGAAAAGTACCCAGACTGTCCTTAACTCTTTGTTCTTATTGTCTCATATTTTCCTAAATCCTAATTGTCCACATTTTTATTACTCTAATTATATTACTATTTCTATAACCATTTTATTACTATTAAACTTATAAAATTCTAAAACCAAGTGACTGGCATTTTTCACATGTATACATATAAATTATCTGTATAATATATTTCATTATTTTTAATTGCCACTCTAGAATGAATCTTGGCAAGATCCCTTTGCCCTAAATGCTGTATTTTTAAAAGAATAAGCCCAAAGAGCAGCAGCAGAGCTTTGCTTCTCCTCTGCCCAGGTAATAACCAATAACACAATTTGTGCAGTGAGAAAGAGCTGCTGAATTCTGCACCTGTCCTGGTTTCTGGGATTGAGCACAGCTGTCAGAGATCCCAGTCTGGCCTAATGAGGTCGGTGCCTCTCTGTGGCATAACTAATCTGGACATCCGAGCTGCTGCTTTATTCCTTTCACTAATTGCTTGTGGCTGTTAAAAGCTTTTCATGCTTTAAAAAAGTGAAAGTCAATCCCCAGAAAATTCAGGAAATGATAACAGTCTCTGTGCTGGATGGAGCAGAGATGAGAAGACTTTTGATTTGTAATTTGTGGTCTAACTAATTAAGAAAGAACAAAACATAATGGAAGCTTTGTTGATTTCATTTAACAGAAAATCCAAGCTGGGTAATTTTTGCTACGTGGATTTAAATGCAGAATGTGGGGTACCTGAGACCTCCCCAGCCTCACTAGGGAGAGGGTGAGGAGCTCCCCTAAAAGCCATAATTAGAAAGGCAGCGATTTCCCCAGGAGTTTTTATTTTTGAAGTGTTTTAAATGGCCTGGTCTCCCCCACAGAGCTCCCTCCCTCTCTCCTTCTCTGCTTTCCTCCCTCCCCAGTTTCTCTAATGTGGGTCATGCCTCCATGTTTGCAGGTGGCACAGTACAGAATCTGCATTTTTCTTTTTCAAAGTTAAAGTGTCTTTGAAATACAGTTTTGCATCTAACACAGGATGTAATAAAAAGACTTTAAAGAGCTGCTGACGCCTCATGGAAAAGTGAAAAACATTCTGTTGAGAAACAATCCTGCTAGGCTGTCTTATCTGCTGTTCCCTTTGCTCATTTTTGATAGCAAGGGGCACTATAAATATATGTAACTATACATAAAAATGAGAAACCTTGGCAACCAGAGAGAAGGTTGGCTGTTTTCTCGTGTTCCCTCACTGTGGGCAGGTGGGTGAGGGTAGACAGAGTTCATCGGTCTCGTTTCATCTTCACAGCTCCTGAACTGATGCTGTGGCCCTTTGCTGAGTGTTAGGCTGAAAGGGAGTCACGTACCAGCGGATTATTTTTTTCCTAGAGGTATTTGTTAACCCTCTAAAAATAGCAGCAGTGGTTTCTGGAGCACTCTGACAAGGCTGGCACTGGAACAGAAAGGAAGCGACGCTCCGGAGCCGGAGGACAGGAGCTGCCATATGGCCATGGGGGCCTGGGCTGTGCCTCTCGGGGAGAGGGGCAGGGAAGGCAGGCAGGGATGGCTCCCTGCACCCCCTTGGCTCCAGGGCAGCGCTGTCACACTGTCCTGGTGTCACGCTGGGCTGCTGGGTCACCCTGAGGGTGCTGGGGGCAATCCCTGCCAGACTATTGCATTTGTGGGGTGCCCAGACAAAGGGGGAGTGAGGAATCCGACTCCGTGTTCTCAGAAGGCTGATTTATTATTATATGATACTATATTATATTAAAGAATATTATACTAAGCTATACTAAAGAATACAGAAAGGATACAGACAGAAGGCTAAAAAGATGAGAATGAAAACTCCTGACTCCTTCCAGAGCCCCGACACAGCCTGACTGTGATTGGCCAAAGAGTGAAAACAATTCACATGAAACCAATGAAACCATCACCTGTTGGTAAACAATGTCCAAACACATTCCAAAGCAGCAAAACACAGGAGAAGCAAATGATATAATATTGTTTTATACGTAATATTGTTTTATAAGCATTTATAAATGCTATACTAAACTATACTAAAGAAAAAAGGATACAGATATAAGGCTAAAAAGATTATAATGAAAACTCATTACTCTTTCCAGAGCCTCAACACAGCTTGGCCCCGATTGGTCATTAAGTCAAAACAATTCACATGAAACCGATGAAACAATCACCTGTTGGATAAACAATCTCTAAACACATTCCAAAGCAGCAAAACACGGGAGAAGCAAATGAGATAATATTGTTTTATAAGTAATATTGTTTTATAAGCATTTATAAATGCTATACTAACTATATTAAAGAATAAAGGATACAGACAGAAGGCTACAAAGATAATAATGAAAACTCGTGACTCCTTCCAGAGTCCCGACACATCTTGGCCCTGATTGGTCATTAAGTCAAAACAATTCACATGAAACCAATGAAACCATCACCTGTTGGATAAACAATCTCTAAACACATTCCAAGGCAGCAAAACACAGGAGAAGCAAATCAGATAATTATTGTTTTCATTTTTCTCTGAGGCTTCTCAGCTTCCCAGGAGAAGAATCCTGGGCAAAGAGGATTTTTCCAGAAAATATGACCGTGACACTGGGCACACACACCTCAGGGACTGCTTCCTGTGCCCACGGCAGGAACCCAGGACAGCTCCTTTCACCTGCTCTGCAGAACACAGGTATTGCCTTGGAACGAATAGAATTGTGATTGTCATAGGTGGGACCCCACACAGGCAGATGTCTGCTGCAAGGAGTGACTCTGATTATTTCCAAATGACTGGGCAAAAAGAACCTGCTTGATCCCTCCCCTTCTGACAGCCCTTGCAAAGAACGTCTCTGTCAGAAGCCCAGCAGAGCCTGCTGAGAGGGGCTCAGCCTCTGTAGAGAGGATGGAAAATCCAGATTTTGGAGCCTGGGCTACAGAGAGGAGCTGCCTCATTGCTGGGGTCCTGCAGATGGAACCTGCAGTGCTGCATTGCTGAGCTAAGTGCTTCTTGGCTGTTAAGTTTTCCAGTAATTTTCCCAGGCAAACGACGCACCTGCCATAGCCTCAGGAGAAAATGTTTATTGCCATATCTATCCACTGTTCAGAAAAACAGAGTTATTTTGGCACTGAAATACTGTACTCCCCTCCAAAACTGCACCTTGTTCATGCTGTTATAAATGGCAAAACTGAAACCACAGAAGGTGGGCTGAAACTTCCCTAAGGTGTTGCAAGAGGTGCTTTCCTGTCAGAAAATTAGCATTTTCTGAGGTAAGAGCCTTTCTACAGAAATTCTTGAGTGCATTATTAGCAGGTTGTATGGAAAAGAGCTGTTTGGGCAAAGCTGGTTTCCAGCTTGGGTCTGCCAGGGCTGCCACAAGTGGCTGAATGATGGTTCAGGCTTCCTGGCAGGGCAGGCCTTGTGAAAAATGCCCCTTTTCAGCAGG
>VZSU01000481.1:231347-248994 GCA_013398715.1 Nesospiza acunhae | reverse complement strand
ATTCCTGCACATGCTCAGTTGCTGCTTCTCTTGTGCTCTGGTGTGGAGATTTTGGAGGCTGTTAATTTTGGAAAAAGTGATTGTAGGCCTTCAAGAGTAAATCAGATAAGAGATCATATTTTTCTTCTCTCCTCTTGACTGGAGAAAACCGAGTTGCTGAACCCTGTGTTTCCTATGGCACTCCTTGTCCTCGATTGGGCAATAGAAGAAATGAATGTGTACAGGAATTCCAGGGCACTTCCAGCACTCTCCTGTGTGACAGGGACACATTTAGCATGTGACCCCACCTGGAGGGATTCAGCTGCTGCACAGCATTTCCTTAGAAAGGAATTTGGCTTTCACATGTCTCTGATGTTAGCTGTGAGTTGCTATCCTCTAAAATTCAGTGCAGCTTAGTTAGCACCTTCCTGGACATTGCCAAAACCTGGCGTCAGTCTGATGAAATTGATTTTTCATTGAGCTGTTACAGTCACTGGAAGTGCTGAGAAGAATTGCAACCATATGGCACAAGGTGCTGCAGACGAGGTCTCCTGTGACACTCTGAGCCATTCCTGGAGATGCTGAGCTGACGTGTGCAGAGCCTTGGATCTGGAGCAGGGAGGGGATTTGTCACTGGAGCGTGGCACAGGAGGCCATAATAAACCCCACAAAGCCATTGTCATTTTTGGGAGAGGCCCCACCTGAGGAGGAGGGCACCAGGAGTTTCAGGTATTTATACCTCAATGTGCAGACCAACAGGTTCTGCTCAGCATGATCATCTGTGTCCCAGTGCAAAGATTATGAACCCCATGTTAGTTCTTCAATTCTCAGCAAGAAAAGTCTCTGAGAGTGTTCAGGGACATGTCCCACCCTGCTCAGCACCTGTGGCTGCCCTTGAATGTCCCTCACAGCTGAGGACATGCTGAAGGCAGGGAAAACCCCTCCTTTCCATGCTGCATTTTGACAGATGGGCTGTGAGGTGAGCTCACCTGAGGGCTGGTCAGTCCTGGAGCAGTTAGGCATGTGTGGGCAGGGAGAGAGTCACAGTGGTATTAAGTGATTAGAAATACATAAATATTAATTGCTTCAGAACTCCCTTTATCACACTTGCAGGCAGAAGAAGCTAATAAATCACTGCTCGGATTAACCCACAGAAGGGTTAGGCAGGAGAGTGGGAGCTTCTGTCGCATGTAACTCTGTTCTGGGTGTTTATGTGAGGGTCTCCCATTCCAGAGAGACTTTTATTAGGTAATTTGAATATTTACTCATGAATCATGGTGCACAGCAGTCACATCATCAGCAGAACCACCGTGTTCTCCTGGTGCTGAACCTGTGATATGAGGGGAACACATCCCACACCTGTGTCAGAACTTGCTGCTTAGAGAAAATGCCTGAGATGCGGCTGCTGGATAAGCCTGTTCAGCCCCTGCTGCTATAAAGGAGGACAGACGATTCAATTTGAGAAAAATAGACTTTGGCTCTGTTATCAGGGCACAGAATGCTGAACTAATGCTGAGAAGCTTTTGATTTACTCTGATTTTTGCAATGAGGGCTTGTACTAGCATTGCAGGCTGCATGCAAATGAAGGTGGTGTTACCTGTCTCTGGCTTCGTTGCTGGATTGAAGTTTAATGAGATTCTTTGGTTTGCTTTGTGTCAATCTGTTGGAGTTAAGTGAGATTTCTTCCTCCCACTTTGTTTTGCCTTTGATGTAATTTTGCAACACTGCTTGTGTTCCTAAAAGGGTCTTTTGGTGTCTTTGAAAGTTTCTCAATGCAACATCTCTCTGGACAGAGTAAATGAGGATTAAAACTAGGCAGCTAGCAAGAGAAAACAAGGAAATGTCTTTGCAGAATCAAACAAAGAGCAAGTGCAGCAGCAGAGGAGCTCTGAGATCAGTGGTTTTGTCTGGTAAACCAGAACGCCTGAGCAAACCTTTTCCTGGAGCTCAGGGCCAGCTGGTCTCTCCAGGCTGGCAGTCTCTGGTGTCAGCTCAGCTGCTTGTTTTCATAAAGTATGAATAACAATAACTGTGCAGTGGCAGGACACTGGGGTTTGGCATCAGCACCTCCAGCTCTGTTGCACAGCCCGGCAGTGACCAGCCCTTCTGCACCTGGCTTTGTCTGCTAATGAGATCTCATTGCCTCTTCATTTCCATGTTATTTTTCTTCCCAGTCGGTGGAATGAGCTCTATAAAACCTGTATTATCAGTCTTCATTATGCTCAGGTTTGTTATGATTGTGAATTAATAGATTTTATCTTGGCATTAATGAGAAGGCACCAGCCTCTCTTTTCCCTCCTGCTTTGCATAGGGGTTGGTTTAAAATATTCTCTCTATGTAGCTGCTTCTGTTGCTTTCTGCTTCTGCTTGGGTTCAGTCTGTTTTAAGCCTGAACTTTCCTGGTACACCCCTTGACTGTGAGTTCAGATCTGTGCACCTGCAGTGGCACAAGGAGGAGGTTATGAGCAGAGGAGCAGTGTGTTCCTGTGATTCAGAGCACTCTGCAAGCTGGTTTTAAAGGTGCAAGTGTCCTCCTAGAAAGTTCTGGGGAACACATAAATATTTAAACAGCTGCTGGAGAACAGCACAGCCCAGTAAATCATCCAAACAATTCTCTTCCACATCTAAAATGAGAAGTACAACAGAGTGCTCTTCCAGCTTAAAACCACCTTCCTCCAGGTTGTGATGCTGTTTGCCTTCTCTATAAAAGCTTTTATAAGCTCTTTTACTGTTGTATAACAAATGGGCAAGCGTGTTTTGGGCCATGAGGGATCTCTGTCAGAGCTGGTTCTGTGCCTGGTGCTCCTAGACAGGAAAGGTGATGAAGAGCAGCCCTTCACCAGTAGCTCACCCGTGGGTATCAGGGCAGGACAGCCCTGCTGTGGAACCTGTGGCATTCAGAAGATGGCTGTGGCTTGGGCACAGCTGGCCCTTGTGTGTCTCCCTCTGCAGCAGCAAAGGGGCCCTGGGAACTGCCTGGGGTGAGGAATGAGCACTTGACTTGGGCTGTTGGTGCATAAACTGGGGACTACAAATGGGAGGCCCTGGGCATGTGGGGGGACTTGTATTTGTGGGGTCCCTCATGGCAGGAAGGAGTGATGAATCTGACTCCATGTTCTTAGAAGGCTAATTTATTATTTTATGATACTATTTTATATTAAAGAATGCTAAAATAAACTGTACTAAAGAATACAGAAAGGATACAGACAGAAGGTTAAAAAGATAATAATGAAAACTTGGGACTCCTTCCAGAGTCTCGACACAGCTTGACCTTGATTGGCCAATGAGTCAAAACAATTCACATGAAACCAATGAAACGATCACCAGTTGGATAAACAGTGTCCAAGCACATTCCAAAGCAGCAAAACACGGGCAAAGCAAATGAGATGATATTGTTTTCATTTTTCTCTGAGGCTTCTCAGCTTTCCAGGAGAAAAATCCTGGGTAGAGGGATTTTTCCAGAAAATACGACAGTGACAGGGGGACCGTGTGTGTCACGTTTACACCTGTACAACATGGGTTTCACTCCCTCATGGTGACAAGAACTGCTTGGCTCAAGTGTTGCCTTGCCCTTGGCTCTAGAGGAGCCTTGTCAGACACATCTGCCTTCTTTGTGTGACTGATTCTGCTTCTCGTCTCTTCTCTCTGTCGTGCACAGATGAAATCCTCTGACATCGACCAAGAATTGTTCACTGAAAGTTACTGCAAGGTGTGCAGTGCTCAGCTGATCTCCGAGTCCCAGCGCGTGGCCCATTACGAGGTAAGATGTTCTTGGTTTCTCACTCCACCCTTGCAGTTCTGCTTGGAAGACTCAGCATTTGAAGAACTTACTGTTTTTATTTACTGTTTTTACTGGTTTTATTTACTGTTTTTACTGTTTTTATTTACTGTTTTTCCTGTTTTTACACTTACTCTGTCAGTGATGTCACTGCAGCGGTGTCTGCTGCGTGTCTGGCTGGTTTTTTCTTCTGTTTTTTGCCAAGTCAGCCTGCAATTTGATCAGGGCTGAAGGAAGCACAGTTAGCGAGGAGAGCAATTAAGAGTGCAGCAAAAACAAGCTCAGGTTGTATTAAATGTGCTGCACTGTGGTTTGGTGAGTAGGAATCACTGATTGTGCAGAGAATAGATTAGAATTTGTGAATGTATTTAAGCACTTAAGAGGTAGTGAGCAATGAATAATTAGAAAGGATGGATTATTAGAGACATGTTAGAACAGCAATTAACAGCACTGCATATCTTCAAAACAAACTTAAATACATTCCTATTAAACAAGGAGGAAATTATGGAGGGATATGATGCTGTAAAATCCTTCAGGGAAGGAAACTCACTGCCTGGGTGTAGATCCTGCCAGGGTGAGGGGCTTTTGAACAGAGATTCTCAGGTTCAAATGCAGAGGAGGTGCAGGGTCACTGTGTGGTGGCTGTGCACAAGGGGCTGTCCTCCCCTAGGGGCATGTGAGATGCTCCAGCCTGTCCTGGAGGACTCCAGAAGTGATGCATGTCTGCATTATCTATAAAACATAGTTTGTATATGGAGAATAAACTATTAACTCTGTATATTCATAATGTATAAAATAAAGATAATACAGATATTTGGATAATATGGAATAATTTGATTTTGGTGGTCATGGAGGTCTTCTCCAACCTAAACAGTTCTGTGATTCTGTGTGATGAGCTGGGGGATGAGGGACTTCTGCACTCAGGGGAGTACTTTGCTTTGCCTCTGTTTTTGGTTACGTGGAGACTCCCAGTGTCTGCAGAGTTCCAGCAAATGCGGAGTTTGTGCCCAGGGACCTGGAAGATGAAGTTAGCCCAAGCTTTTGTTTGACTTGAGTGTTTTGCAGTTGATATACGAGGGAGACAATTGTGCGGCCAGCAGAGAATGTGCAGGAAGCTTAATGTACATGACCTGAGGATGCTGTGCTGCATTAATTAACAATGGGAACAAGAATGTACGTATGCTTGTAGGGCACTTTACATGTCTGTTTTGGTGAATTTCTTTGGAGCTCTTCTGTAACTGCTCCTCTGGCTGCCCTCTGTGTGCAGCAGAGATCCCTGGCAACTCTGTGAAGTTGAAGGCTGCAGTTTTAGGGCCACCTTCCAGATCTGATACTGGGCAGTGTGGATGCCAAATTTTGCCTGCAGGAGGCAGGAGCAGCGCCTGGTGAGCCTCAGGGTGCTCAGCCAATCTCGTCTCCTCTGTGCCTGTCACTGTAGGTATGAGCTGAATCATTAATTCATAGCAGATGTTTTTGAAATGTGGAAAACAGTGCTGTTTTCTGTTGTATATTTTAGTGCGAGGTGTTGTGCTTGTTTGTCATCCGCTGTGAAATCCCAGCAGACGCTGAAATGTTGGGCACAATAATGTCGTTCCCAAACCTTGCTGCTGGGTTACATAACACAGAGAGGAGGCTTGGAGTGAGTGAGGTGTTGTCTTGGTTTGGAAAGACAGGAGTCTGCTAAGGAAGGCAGGAGCCTCCCCTGAAATGGAGAAAATGACCCGACACCCCCCCCACCCCGCCCTGAATTGCTATAAATTTTAAATTAAGGGGCTCTCAGGCAACAAAAATTATGGGAGCAGGAAATAACAGTTCTTTAATAGGGAAGAAAATAAAAGGACAAAATAAACAGTGCAGTAAACTAAAACAGCACTGACAGAGTCAAAACCCAACCTGACACCCTGTGAGTCAGAGAGCTGGCAGCAGTCCCATTGGAATTGTGGCTCAGCCCTCCTGCAGTGTCAGGGGTGGCTCTGCTGGAGCAGGGATCCTGGAGAAGGGTGGAGTCTTCCTCTGCAGATCCAGGGGAAGAGGCAGCTGCTGTTCCTCTGGGAAATCCAGTGGAGAAGCCGTGCTGGTGTTCCAGAATCTCCAGATTATATCCAGGCAGAAAGGTAGGAATGCTTGGCTCCTCCCCCTGGGCTCACATCTCCCAATGGGATGCTGTAGTTCTTATCAGCCATGCAGTGACATTCAATGGCCTCTTATCAGCCATGTCCCCCTGGAGGGAGGAGTGATTGTGATCACTCAGAGAGAGATAAGGAAACCTGCCCACTTGACAAAAGACAACTGCCATCCAGATGGTAATAAATACATCTTGCCTTGCAATCTACAACAGCTGTAAAGACTAGTTAGGATCCCCTCTGGTGGCCCAGAGCCTAGGAGTGCCTCTGCCCTGTGGCTGTGCCACACTTTGCTGCTCTCAGTGTCCCTTTGGGGTGGCTGTTCTGGTCACCACTCCCAAATGTGATGCTCATTCTCGTGGTAACTTTCTGGCACCCTGGTCCCCAGAGCCCACATGAACATGAGAGACTGGACATCTGCCCTGAGGTTCTCCAGGGAGGTGGAGCTGGGGGCTCCATCCTGCCTGAGATTGCCAGCCCTTGCTGCAGGCCATTAGTTAATAGCAGGAGTGTAAAATTCTCTGTTTCTTTCTAATTATAAAGTAGCTGGTCACAATTTTCACACCTTTCTTTTTTTTTCTTCTTACTTTTAGAAAGTGCTGTATAGTTAAAAACTGATTATTTTAATAGGGGAAATATCAGCTTCAGGAGACTGAATTTTGTGCAAATCCATTTCCAGGAGCCCTGGGGGTGGCCACCCTGGGTACCCATGGGTGCTGAGGACCCTTGGTGGGTGCCAGGGCTCTGTCTGGGTTTGTTTTGGTCAGCAGTGCCCTTATCCTTGCTGAGAGAGCCTGGAGAGGAAGGGAATTGATCCACAGCCTCACTAGCGCAGTCAAGTGAGCTCTGCAGCCCTTGTGCCAGGGACTGGAATCCTGGCTCTCTGTGCATGCAAAATAAGACATTCTTCTGTAAGAAAATAGAGGGAAGCAGCCTATGAAAGGGGGACGTTTTTATCTTGCCAAACAGGAATAGTCAGTTCCAATCGCTGTCTCATCTCCTTCTCCAAATCACCGACCAATAACTTTTCTCCTGTGCTACTTTGCCAGGAATAAAAAATGATTTTATGTCAGTCACGCAGTATTAAGTGATATTATTTCCAAGGGCAAGCGTAGTGGAAAAATGACAAAAGGATCAGAGTGTTTGCAGCACTTTGTGCTTCCAGCCTGACATACAGCAAATACTGCCTTTATTACATGTGCTTCATGCAACTGTGTTTCTGGCTTTGTCTGATGTGTCTGATGCACCCTGGCTCTCCTTCCCATGCTGCTGAAAGTGCCAGGTCCTGCCCTCCTCTCGAGGGTTCACCCCAGGACAGAGCTGAGCCTTGGGGTATTGATTTGGTTCCCAAATTAAGGAGCCCAGCTCACTCTGCGGTGCTGAGCATCTCCAGGGGCTGGTGCTGGGCAACTGTGAGTGAGGCAAACCTTACTGTCGGTGCCCAAAAGAGTGTGCATTTGCATATTTTAATTCTGCAGGCAAATTACTGCCTTAATTTGTCCCCTGAAGTATCAGAAAACTCTCTTCCCACTACTGGTTCTGGAATAAAGCAGCGAAGTACGGACGCCTGAGACAATCCCTGGATTCCAAGTATCCCTGAGCTACCCTGGCTCCCCTTTACTCCTCGGGAGGAACAAAAGGGAACAGGGTGGCTGTTTGGTGAAGAATCCGTGTGCTGCAGGTGCTGGCTGGCTGCAGGTGTGGGGCAGGAGGTGGCCAGACACAGTTTAGGGAGGGTATTTCACACCTGAGGGTATTTCACACCTTGTGGTCCAAGGGGTGACAATGTGCTGTGCTTGCTGCAATGCCATTGAAGGTCTGTGCCGCAGAAATGAGGTTTTTCTTTTCTGTATCTCTGTATCTTTCCTTCCTCTGGAGCTGGAAGCCTCTTTGGCACTGGATTCCCCCTGGATTACCTGTAATTTAACACTTCCTTCCAGCTCTGTCTTTGAGAGAGGTTGTTTTAATCACTTTGGTGAGCTGCTCTGTAAATTAAAAAGCTAAAACAAAGAGAGCTAAGGTTTCTTAGTTAGCTCTGAGTCCTCATCTCTATGTAGAAGTGTTCACAGCCATTAGGAAGATGTTACCACTTATTTTCATGTTTCCCCTTGAAAATCCTGCAGGAAAATTACCTCATATACAAAGTTGCTCTCAGATTTCACCCTGAGCTGCACATTCATCACCACATTTGCTCCTCAAGCTGCTGTAATGCTCTTCTCCATTTCCTCCATAATCTTTATTGCTTCAGGTGTTCAGAGAGTGCTTTATTTTTCCATTTAAAATGAAGGAAGATGCCAGGTCTGGAGGAAGAGCAGCCCAGGAGGGGCCCGTGCAAGTGTCACCTTATGGGATGCGGGAATGCTTGTGGTGGAACAGCAGGGGAGGGCAAAGCAAATTAAAATTCAAATGCAGAAGGGACTGGGGAGAACAAATCAAGTGCCAATGCCCCTTGGCTGCTCTCTGGAGCTGTGCACTGTGGAATTTCTCACTCTGTTTCCAGAGCAAAGCAGGCGAGTGGTATCGACAGCCTCATCAGTGCTCCTTGTGTTTGCACGGGCTGGGGTGGTGCTGGGGTTAATCTGCCTCCAGTTGGGCTGTCCTTGGCTGGAAAGTGTCAAGCAATGGCTTGTCTGAAGGAATAATAAACATTGTTTACTATTGGCCCGTTAGTGCCTTAAGGATCAAGATGTGTGTGCTCAGAAAGGCAATCCTGTGTCTGAAATATTAATGTGCTGCAAGGAGCACATACCCTATTGAACAAAATAAATGCTGTGCTAGAAAGCAAGGAGCTGGAATGGTATGTTTCTGCTCCCAGCTCCCTGTGTGAGATGCTGCAAGCATTTCCAGGGTGGAGGAGTGGGAAGGATGTGCTTTAGCTGAAGGTAAAGGCTGCACGGGGCTGTTGTGTGTCAGGTTCTGCTGAAGTCAGTGATCATGGATGGGAATGTGACATTTGCTGGCCATGGTCTCTGTCATATGTTCTGCCACTGTTGCTGCTCACCTGCCATGTTGGTGGCAGTGACATGTAAATCCCTCAGAGGATGAAGGAGGAGGGGACACCCTGGCTGTTGTTGCCATGTCCTTCCCCACCACTGCTGGAATCTGCTCTGCCACAGGTTTTGGTGGCTGTTCAAACATCAGTGTTACCCTGCAGATGTGCTGGTGTTGGATAGAAGAACCTTGGCTGGAGGAGAAAAAGCTAAAGAGGGCACATTTGTTTTGCAGAGATGACAAAGGTGCTGCTCTGTTTGTTTTTTTTTTTGTGCACATACAGGCCTGGATATTCCTGCACATGCAGGAACGGATACTCCTTGGCAATTTGTGTGGTGGTGACAGCCCCAGTTAAAGTATGCTGAGGAAAATGTGGCCACCCACTGTGTGTGAGGGAGATAGGTGGGTGACGGGGTTTTAGGGCACAAGGCTCGTGCTTCTCTCTGCATGCAGGGCAGCAGCAGCTGCTGCATCACACTGAGAGCCAGTGGAGATGGGATGGGACTTTACAAGGCTCTATGTTACTGCTCTGTTGTCAACATTAATGGCTGAGCATTATTTTTAATGCACTCCCAGTGTCAAAATCTATTGCTAAACAGCAGTGGTAGCAGAGCAGATGAAGCCCTGTGCACAGCTCCCTTCCCAGGCACCTCTGCACACAGAGACCTATTGCTGTCTAAAAATGGCTGAAGTTAAAAGGTCCTTCAGAGCAGCAGTAAAACACACTGGGAAAATGGGACCCCAGGGTTAGCAGTAGTGGGGAGGCATAAGGAATGTCACATTAAAGCTACATGGAATGAAAGCAAAGAAAGGTTGCACTGGCTCACCCTGGCCAGCATCCCTGGGAGATGAATTCCTGCAGCTCTTGCCCTTTCACAGCATCCCTTGCTGATCCTCGTGCACAGGAGGGCACCTCTCTGTTCCAGGTATTCACTCCTGCCTGCCTTCATTATTTAAGCTCCCAGGCCATGTTTGGATCGGGGTTCTGGGTGTTGGGAAGCAGTCTGCAGCTCTGTGTGTGTTGTGACAGACCCGCCCCCGTGCGCTCGGGCGCTCGGGAGTGACTGGCACTGATGCGGGGATTTGTTCCACACAGATCAAATGGGGATGGAATGGGAACAGCAGCGCTGATGCTGCTGCTGGGGGCCCACTGTGTTTGTGTTAACTCTTTTGTTGCCTGCTGGTACTGGGATGGGGGGCTGTACCCGTGGTGAAGTCCACCCACACCTCGAATATCGGTCACCAAGAGTGACCCAGGATGAGGGACTTGAGCTGCAGGTGAGCAGCAAGAATTTAGCTTGCTGTGTGGAGCACATATCAGAAGTGTTGCCACATTTCTCTTCACAGATGAAAGCGAGGCACAATTCTTCCCAAGGATCTCTGAGATTCACCTCAGAGAAAGGGAAAACACAATTGTTATCACTTGCTGTGCCTTTGTTGTGCAAAAGTAGAATGCAATATGGAGATTTTTTACCCAAAGTGAGGATCTTTTGTTTCCTTAGCCTGTGAGTGCCAGGTGTGTGTGTGTGTGTTGGGACTGTTGGGACAGTCACGAGATTCTGTGCAATGTGAGCAGAGTGAGTGCTTGGCAGATTCAATTTAGATGAAATGTATACAGTATAGTATAATAAAGTAATTAATCAGCCTTCTGATATCCATGGAGTCAGAGGCGTCATTCTCTCTCCCCTTCGTCAGAGTCGCCTTTGATTTGCAATATCAGAAGTTCCCATCCTGCTCACTCTGTCCCTGCATCCCCTTTCCCTTGGCATGTGTACAGAATCCTAGAATGGGTTGGGTTGGAAGGGACCTTTAAAGTTTTGGTCCAACCTCTGCCAAGAGCAGGGTCGCCTTCAGCTCAATCCGGTTGCTCAGGGAGGTCCACTGCCTGGAAAAATCCCATAATACCAACGGATTAAATGCATGGCTGCATTAGTGTAGATTTGTAAGATCCACCTGCAGAAGGAATGTGAGGCACTCAGAAGGGACTAGCAGTGGGTTTGGGGAGGAGCAGGTGCCCGTGGTGGCCCCAGGTGCTGAGCCTGGCTGCTCCTGCCATGCTGCTCTGACAACAGCCTCTAAGGAGAGTTATTTCCTCTCCACAGGGTACCCAGCAGTTTGTTGGACAAGAGATACTTTGACTACTGTCAAAACCAATATAGGAAGCAGTAAAGCTGAAGATCACAGCTAAAATGGGGATTCCTGAGACAGAAAATTCATGCGTAGGATCCCCACTTGGAGTCAGCCTGGCCATCCAGGTGGAATGATATAAGGAATAAGCAGATATAAGGAAGTGGAGCTAGTGATTGCTTGGCTGAATAGATCCTCAGTACTTGCCTTAATGTGTAAACAAATCAATGTCCAAACGAGTAATGTGCCTCTCTTTGCTTTGGAGCAGCTGGTTTGATGGGGGTGCAAATTCAGCTGAGCACTCGGGAGTTGCAGACACATTTCTGTGTGCCCAGGAAGGCAAAAGCATGAGTAGACACTTTTTAAAAAATTAACTCGTGGAGGAAAAAGGGGAAGTTGATAGAAATGACCATAAATTATAAATGAGGCTTTTCAAAAATTACAAAGGGAGAAAAAGGACATTGGCATCCAGCAGTGTCTGGAATAACAGCCGGGGAGTTCAGCTCTGCAGCGAACCACAGGGATCTTGACAATGTTTGTTGTGTGGGTAGTAGAGGCAGAAAAGGGAAGGCATTTGCTGAAAATACTTCTCCTGTCTATTTAAAAAACGCAGAGGATGTTGTTATATCATAGAGGAAGAAATAGATTGGTTCCATTCCAGTAGAAATTTGGAAGAGGTTGTTAGGCAGCGATTACAAATTCCAGAATGATGTAGTTTAGGTCAGCGGGTCCAGTAATTCACAAGCGGGTGCTTGAAGTGTGCTGGCCACGTGCTGTGCACTGTCACTGCTGACCCTGGGGGCATGGGAAAGGGGAGGAAGACTCCAGGAGGAAGCAAGCACAGGGCCAGGCATGGCAGTGCCAGGGGTCCTGTGCAGGGAGTCCAGCTTGGCACAGCTCCTGCTCAGGAAAGGGGCTGCAGGACCATGGAACTGGGTTTCTGCACAAGGTTTGGACAACTGGGCCAGCCAAAATAACTTTCTCTCCTTTGATGAGATTACAAGTAGGGCCAATACAGATAATAAAATCACGTGGCTGCGTGTTGCGTGGCAATTTAATTAAGAAACTGCCAGCACACAAAAAAACCAACAGAGTGTACACTAAAAGGATTAAAACCCAACAAATGGCCTTCTGAAAAAGAGTTTAATGCAGACTAAGAGAAGCAGCAGCCATTTGGGCTGCCATGGTTCCTTCTTTCATCTCTCACCTGTGTCTCTGCTGGTGCTTGTGCTCCTCAGTGTGGGGGTCCCTGGCCTTTGGCTGGAGGAGAGGAGCAGGAGAGGAAAGCTAAACTGCCCAAAGCCATAAAGCTGCCAGCACAGGAGGGAGCAAGGATTGATGAAGGGATATATGGGGAATAGGGAATGAGATTATGTGCTAGTACAGCCTGAGGGAAGCTGCAGAGATAGCTGATTTGAGCCTGATGGCAGGAGACAGGAAGAGGGCTCTCACAAGCAAAGTGGTTTAGACTGCTGGAGCAGCTTGAATCGTGGTGTAAAGTGGGAGCAGTGCCAGGGCCATGGTGGGGTCTGAGCTGCTCAGCTGCTGAGGGGGCTCCTCTCCCAGAGCCCAGAAGGGACGAGATGTGTGTGTCTGTGTAGCCTGGTGACCCCTGGGCTGTAATGCCTCAGCTGGGGCAGTGAAGGGAGATGGGTCAGTCCTCCCCAGAGCCCCTGGTCCATCTTTAATTTCAGCATATTTGTCCTTTTCCAGCCATGCAGCCAAATGCCAGAAAATCTGAATGTACCCTGCTTGTCCTACAAGAGGGAGCTGGTTCAATCCAAGGCCAGGTTGGCTAGGCAGCGTGGGGGGCTGGAATTGGATGATCATTAAAGTCCATTCCAACATCAAAAATTCCATATTTCTATGAAGAGATGCTTTGCTTGCTTAAGGCATTCATGCAAATAAGAAAAAATAATTTTAACAACATATTTTGTTCTTGCTCAGGGCAGGAGGAGGGATGAGAAGCCTCTCCATCAAACAGGGGGATCAGGGCTGTGTCCCAAACCAGCTCCAGGTCCTGCCAGCTGCCACTGCTCCCACAGGGACCTCACTGCCTGCTCCAGGCACGGCATGCTGCAAAACCCAATTATTGCAAAATCAAATTGCATTTCATAGCACAATTTAACTCTGCTCTGCCCTTTTATGTTTTAGGGTTGAATTGCCAGAACTTTGCTGTCTCTGCCACGATCTTCTGTACTGGAGTAGATTTGATAGAGATAGAAATGATCAATTTATTTACTTTTATTGATGAGCCTTATAGTAGCAAATGAGCTTGCAATGCAGAACTCTGCAGCAGCTGTGTGAAAACAGACTGAGCTCCCTGCATAGTCAGGGCTGGTTTTCAAGCCTGCAGTATTAAACCAGACTTAGTGCCTTTAAAAGGCGCTACTCCCACTAGAGACAGGAAAGTGAGAATGCCTTGGGCACAACACTTTGTACAAAAGAGATATTCAGGGGCACAGAAACCCCCTTATTGCACCCAAAGTGAGGTTGTGGTGGCTGTTGGAGCACGAGGCAGCATGCTCATTCCATGAGTGCTCATTCCATGTCAATCCCGTGGATTTACAGATGTGGCAAGGTTTTGTCTTTCCTAAAGCTTGTGGAATGGGTCAGAGTGGGAGCTGGAGGTGCCCAAATCCCAGTTCATCCCAGTTCATCCCAGTTTTCTGGCTCCTGTTTGTGTTTCTTCCTCTGCCCCCCCTCCATGTGTCTGGCACTTGCCCTCCTTGTGCCTTGGAGCTGCAGGTTTTCAGCAGGGAGAGGATAACAGATAGATTTACAGATGTGGCAAGGTTTTGTCTTTCCTAAAGCTTGTGGATGCGGTGAGATGGGTCAGAATGGGAGCTGGAGGTGCCCAAATCCCAGTTCATCCCAGTTCATCCCAGTTTTCTGGCTCCTGTTTGTGTTTCTTCCTCTGCCCCCCCCCCATGTGTCTGGCACTTGCCCTCCTTGTGCCTTGGAGCTGCAGGTTTTCAGCAGGGAGAGGATAACCCGCAGTGCTGTTTGCGAGCAGCACGCTCAGAATAATCACTGTGCTCCCGCCGTGCTCCTGCTGGGGTGTTGGGATGATAAATACACATGTAAATGTAGAAAATGCCAGAGATAAAGTGGATGACAAATGGGCTGTGCTTCCTCTGCTCTGCAGAGGGAAGGAGATGCTCAGCACATACACGCGGAGGCCAGGGATGATTTTAAGCTCCACTTTTATGATCATAAGATAATAAGGTTGCATAAGGAGCTGTGTAGTTTTAAATTATGCCAAACACAAGTCATTCCTTTACCTTGGCTTTCCAAATCCAAACAATTGCCCCAAGAAAGGTGAGAGGTGTTTTACAGAAGGCTGAAGCTTTGCTGTCCTTTAACTCTGACACCTGGGCACTATTTCTGGTCCAGCTGAGTGCCACGGAGCAGAACCATAGAAATGATTCCTCTTGGCATCTTTGCAGCTTACACGCACCCAGAGCAACCCCTCCCAGATTTTTTGCCCTCCAAACAGAGCAGGCTGTGGCTGTGTGAGCGTGGGCAGGGTGACGTGCTGGATGAAGCCAGGCGAGGGAAGAGCCTCGTGACTCTGGGGAGGATGACTCGAGGGAGGCTGACTGCTCTGCAGGGCGTCAGTGCAAGAAATCCAACTGAAAAACTCTGGCCATGCTGCCTTTACAGCGTGTCTGACTTGGCCCTGTGTGGTGCAAGGCTAAGCATCACTTCAGGAGTGGCTTTGCACCTCTGTCCTGTGCATTTCAAACATTATTTGTCATTTTATTTTGTCGTTTTCTAATTACGCAGTCGCTGTCTAGGCTGCTCATCTAATAGCTGGAGCTTTGGGGTTTCCTGCACTTAGCTCTGACCATGGAAGGTCACATTTGCTAAATGCAGCAGGAACACAAGCTGGGGACAGATATTTGACATTATTTATCTTGACTGATTTGCTTTGTGGAAAAAATTATTGCATAGTCACATTTCTGCATGCGAATACAAATATAGCTCCCTGCAAATTTAGTTCCAAGTTTATACCACAGGAAAAAGAATGTTCCAGAACATGCTAATGGTAATTTAATATTTTCAAAGTGCAGCTCTGTGATGTGGAATTATAACATTACGGTGCTGTTGTTCTCTGGGGTGGTTGGAAAGGGTGATTCAAAGGAAACATTTACATGGTAACAGCTCCCCATGTGTCTGCTGCCCATATGCTGGGTGCAGTTATTTTGTGGCTGCAGGCTTTTTTCCCCTGCATCTGCTGGAAGACAAGACCTGATGTAAGTCAGGCTTTTGAAGGTTTATGTCTGTGCTCCTGCTGTAGAAGCTTTAAAATCTTCCTTTAAGTCTTGCCAGTCCCAAGGATTTGCTCTGGCTGCTGCTGCTGGGGTCACCAGGGGATCTCCTGTCTCTTCTGACCCTCACCTGCCCGTGAGCTCCAGCTGTGAAACCTGCTCATGTCTCCCTCACAGGAGATTTTTTGCTTCCCTAATCTTTTATCACTCTAGAAGTGTGGGTTTGGTCTGTCTGTGTGCCTGTGGTGGTGTTCAGAGGGGTCCCAGGATGAGGGAAGAGGTGAGAATCTTGACTCCATGTTTCAGAAGGCTGATCTATTATTTTATGATATATATTATATCAAAAGAAAATGATATATTATAACTATACTAAAAGAATAGAAGAAAGGATTTCATCAGAAGGCTTGCAAGGAATAGAAATGAATGAATGATAATAAAATCTTGTGACTGACTAGAGAGTCTGAGACAGCTGGGCTGTGATTGGCCATTAATTAAAAACAACCACATGAGATCAATCAAAGATGCACCTGTTGCATTCCACAGCAGCAGATAATTATTGGTTTTCTCTGCCTCTGATGCCTCTCAGCTTCTCAGGAGGAAAAATCCTAAGGAAAGGATTTTTCATAAAATGTGTCTGTGACATGTGCCTCTGACACTGCAGGATGCTGTTGTGTCTCTGGCTGAAGCTCAGTAACCCCCATCCTTCAATCTGCTCCCCCATGGAAATGGTCTGGTAACAAATGCTGTCCTTCCCTGGCTGGCTGCTCCCTCTGTGTCTTGGTGAGAGAAAGGTGAGAGGTGTTTTACAGAAGGCTGAAGCTTTGCTGTCTTCTAACTCTGACACCTGGGCACCATTTCTGGTCCAGCTGAGCGCCACGGAGCAGAACAATAAAAATGATTCCTCTTGGCATCTTCGCAGCTTGCACACAGATTTTTTTGCCCCTGTAATGTTTTATCACCCTAGGAGTTTTAGGAGCTGTGGGTTTGGTCTGTGTGTGTGCCTCTGACACTGCAGGGTGCTGTTGTGTCTCTGGCTGAAGCACAGTAACCCCCACCTTTCAATCTGCCCCTCCATGGAAATGGTCTGGTCACAAATGCTGTCCTTGCCTGGCTGTCTGCTCCCTCTGTGTCTTGGAGGACCTACAGGACTTGGAGATGGGCCAGAGTGGGCCATTTCTTCATCCCACAGCTCATTCCAGCTGAGTGCAGAGCTCTGTGAAAATTCTGAGAAGTGCAAATGCTCCTCACCTGGATCCCCCTGCCTTTTCTCCTCCAGTGGTGGATATGTGTGTCAGGGGATGTGAGATCTGACTGTGGGTTGGTGCAGTGAGCACAGCAACAGAGCCTCTTGCTCCTTGTAACTCCAACTCTTTATTTTTTTGCATTCCAGAGTCGGAAGCATGCCAGCAAAGTCCGCCTGTACTACATGCTTCACCCCGTGGATGGAGGCTGCCCGGCCAAAAAGCTGCGCTCAGAAAATGTGGGTACAATCCCAACCCTGTTTATTCAGCTGCTTTGTGCATCATTGACTCTGGTCTACAACACTGTCTCTCTTACAGCCACAGCTGATCAGGTGCCCAGAGGTAACATTTAGATTAGCTGAAATGCAAAGTAACTGGAAATAATTTTCAATAAACTGCACAAGAATTATTACGCGCATCAGCAGCAGTAATTGTGTTTTTAGTTATTTGAATGTTCTTTCATAGGAAAAAATGTGCTGATAGCAAATACTTAGGGCTTGCTCCATTTCTTCCAATTCTTCCAGACCAGGCTGAGTCTGCTGGTGAGCAGCTGGGGCAGATGATAGGGGCAGTGCCTCCAGGTTGATGTGCTTTATCCAAAGGCTCCTCACTCACCTTTGCTCTCAGTCTGCAAGTTTAAAGATTAGCCATTGGCTTCCTCAGCTGTGTTCTAATAAACAAAGGGAGGTGAGGAATTGGATCAGCTCAGAGCCATTTGTCAGGCAATAGATAGAAGGAGGGTGAATTTTTAAGAGATGGCTTCATGGGGAATTATTCATTTGGCTCCTACCCACGTTCTGCTGCAGTGAGGTTCCCAAACCAGTTCAGTGTGACTGGGGCTGAGTGCTGTTGATATTCAGTGTGATATCTTGTAATTAAAGGGAGAAGCACGCAGTTTTTGCCCAAGGAATCTGAAAGCTCATTTACGTAGTAATTGAAACCCTAGTGAACTTTTCTGTTGCACACAGAAAATTGAAACTCTAGTGAACTTTTCTGTTGCACACAGAAAATTGAAACTCTAGTGAACTTTTCTGTTGCACACAGAAAATTGAAACTCTAGTGAACTTTTCTGTTGCACACAGGCCAATTGCAGATGCAATCTGGCCCTCCACAGCAGGACCTTGCAGTGATTTT
>VZSU01000481.1:205495-231294 GCA_013398715.1 Nesospiza acunhae | reverse complement strand
AAGATATATATATATATAAATAGATTTTTTAATATTTTTACTGTCATTAATAACAGTGTGGGCACTACAATGGACAGGTGCATGGAGATGTGGAACAGGGTCCTCTAAGGTGTTTGATTACATCTTACAAGGAGCCACATACTGCATGGGCACCTCAGCATAGGATGTGGAGGACAGAGAACCAATCAGACCTCAAATAAGTCAAAGTTGAACTATTTCCCACTGCTTTTGTAAAAGGCAACGTGGAGAAGGAATGTAATTCTGTGTTTGCTGATGCTTTTTCCAAGGGCAGCCCTAGTGGGGGTGGATTAACGTGTCCTCATGTTTTAGGTGAATGCCAGGCTAGGCCAGACCTAAATGCTAAAATTATTTGTGTTGTAAAAATATAGCAGGGAAAATCTGCCAACATTTACAGCTCAGAGTAGGCCTGTTGCTGATCAGATATTATAAAAGCCTTTGCATTTAGAGAGAGCAGAACTATTTAGGATGTCTCTAATGCTGCACAATTGCATCCCTACCATGTGCACGTGCAGTGCAGTGCCCAATCCCAGCAGTGTCACTCAGGCCGTGGCACAGAGACTTTAATGAGCATTAGAAACAATCCATGAAAACCAATTAAATTCGTGTAGAAGTAGCTGCAGCTAAAAAGGGAATATTAGCCTTTTTTTTCATCAAAACTGTTACATGGCTGAGTGCCATTGGGTTTGTGTTCTGCTGACCACAGAGCTAACACCTCGTCCTTCTGCCAGGTGGCAGCAGGAGGGTGAGGTGGCTGCAGCTATGGGTACTCCGTGCAATGGGATTGGAAACAGAATTTGCTTCCCGACCTTTCTGCGAGGCCAAGGGAGGTGTTGGCTGCTGTTTGAGGATTGCAAAAACTGCATTTCCAAAACACACTTTGGAGTGAGAAGTAGAAGCCTTGTACAAGTAGTCTTGCCATGGATTACTCGATTGTTGTGCTCTTCATTATTGGTTTGATTTGGTGTGGAGGAGGGGAAAGCCCTCATGTCTTGACCTTCCATGAACTGGTACTTGCTTTTTGCTGGTACCATGACAAAAACAGGCTCCAGAATAGAAATGACCTGAATTTCCTATGGAGCAGCACAGAAAGCAGCTCTTTACAGCAGCGCCTTCATGCACCAAAAATTCATTCAAATTTAAAAGTTACTTTGCAGCACTTTAATGCTGTGGTTTATACTGCTGTGTTCTAGGGTTTGTATAATCTTTTCTTCTCAGTAAAACTTGGGAAATGAAGACAGCAGATTTGTATCTGTGGAATGAAAATCCTTACTTTTCCTGTGGATTGCTTAAGAAATGGCCTGTGTGAGGATTATGCCTTTTAACAGCTTGTTAACAGGCAGCCAAATAGCTGAGGTTAATTCTGTTGGATATCTGAGACTGAAGTTTCTAATATTACAAAAAGAAGCCCTATAAATGAGGCTGGAGTGGGGGAGGAGTGGGGATGTCAGTGCTGGAGGTGGATGCTGTAACTCCAGGGGTAGGAGCAAAGGGGATAGGATGGTCAGGAGGGATGGAGAGGGGAGATCTCTGAAGCCAGGGCTTGGAATTTGGGGTTTATTGCAAAGGGCCCTGCTGGGAGCTGCCAGGCCACAGCTCAGAGCAGGACTGAAAGAGGAGCCCCAAAGAGAGAGAGAGAGCGAAGAATAAAAGCAACAGGGAAAAAAAGCAAAGTTCCCGTTCCAATACAATAAATCTTCTTCTGTGTTGAATTATTCTAATTCTCACTTAAAAGCAACAGGGAAAAAAAGCAAAGTTCCCGTTCCAATACAATAAATCTTCTTCTGTGTTGAATATTCTAATTCTCACTAGCCAATCTAGTACAAGATACAAATCCTACAGCATTTACATACAGCCTATAAGAATCATTACATTGCCATACTGTGTTACATTTTAAACCCTAAAAACTCCTCTTTGGGCCCCTTCTGCCAAGCTGTAGGGTCTGCTCTGACCCTTGGAGCTGTCTGCAGGCAGAGGGTGTTGTTCCATCAAAAGGGGATCACCTTCAGCCAGCCACACCATTGTTTTCCAGTTGTTCAGTAACTGAGGGATCTCAAAGCTTGCTTTCATCTCAATCTCACTTATAGTTTCCCTATTCTCAAAATCTTTTGCCAGGCAATCATATTCATATTTATATTTTTTCCTGTTTCATCTTCCTCAACATCCAGGGATGTGTTCTGTTGTGCTTCAGTTTGTATGAAGCCAGTGGCTCCTGTGCTGCATTGTAGTGAAGGTTTGTGAGGTGAGATGGGCTGGAGGAAGCTGCAGAAGCAGAATGTAGAAATATCCCTTGGCTGGGTCTGCTGGTAGATTTACAGACCACAGCTGTCAGTGCCTGTTCACTCTTTCAGCCCTGGGAGTGTTTTGTGTTTGCAGGAACCCCCATGGCAGGGAGGAATGATGAATCTGACTCCATGTTCTCAGAAGGTTAATTTATTATTTTATGATACTATATTATATTAAAGAATACTAAACTATACTAAAGAATACAGAAAGGATACAGACAGAAGGCTAAAAAGATAATAATGAAAACTCTTTCCAGAGTCTCAACACAGCTTGGCACTGATTGGCCAAAGAGTAAAAACAACCAGAATCCAATGGAACAATCACCTGTGGGTAAACAATCTCCAAACACATTCCACATGAGCAAAACACAGGAGAAGCAAATGAGATAAGAATTGTTTTCCGTTTTCTCTGAGGCTTCTCAGCTTCCCAGGATAAAACTCTAGGGCAAAGGGATTTTTCAGAGAATGTGAATGCCACAGGAGTGGACTGGGTGCAGAACACCCCCAGGGAGCAGCCAGCTGCCCCTTGTAGAGCCCCGTGGCCCAGCTGAGCTGTGTGGTTGCAGCACCTGCACAGCCCTGGGTGTCTTTTGTCACCGTGTCATTCAGCAGGTGACAAAAGACACCTGGATCAGCTTCCCCCAGGCCTCTTGGGTTTCAGGTAAAACAGCCCCTGACAAATGAGAAGGCATAATTACCCTTCAGGGCTGGATCACCTGGAGCGCCTCTGGCTCTGTGCAGGGCTTTGGGTGGTGGAGGAGGGAAGGGAAGCGATGCTGCTAAGGGATGATCCAGATCTGGGAAATCCTTAACAGCAGCAGAACCCAAATACCTTGTGCTAGCACTTGGTGTATAAAACTGGCTCTTAGGGAGCAGAGGTCTGTCATGCATGTCTAGACAGGCTCAGCAAGGGTTTGGGGACACCCCTGTTCTGCTGGTGGCTGCCACACATGGAGGTACTGGCCCAGAGACTTGGGTGAACCCAGATGAGCTGCACAGCCAGCTGTGGGTCAGTGTAAATGGGACCCTGAGCTCTGCGTGAGGTATTGGAGGGCTCTTTGAGGGGGCTTTAATTTTTTCTTTTTAATTGCAGTCTAGCTGAGAAAGTAGGTTGAAAAGGAAAAAATGTCACTGAAGAGCAGCCCTGGCAGAGGAAGAGACCCTGGTGCATTAACACTGAAGTGTATCAGCTTTTCAAACGAGCTCTGTTGGAGGCTCTTTATGTGTTGCCACTGATGATCAATAGATACTGGAAATTTTCTACTCTGCTCTTAACTTTCAAGTGATTTCCCTTTGAAGGCATAAAATATCTTGAGAGAAAGCTATTTAAAAGAAGTGCAAATTACACTCAGAACAGTACTAAGCACCTCTTGAGATTCCTCCCTAAGGTTTGATTTACAGTTATCAACAACAAAAAAGTGATGAAAATCAGTAATTTTTCTAAAAGTGGATTTTTTGGGGGGAAAAAATGACCTTCATTGGTGGGTCAGGTGTCCACTCTGTGTTGGGTTCACCCAAGGCTGGTGTTGGATCCTGCTGGAGGGACCTGAGAGATTTCAGACAGTTCCTTTCTTTCTCCCACCTGCAAAGTGGGTTGTGCCCCCCAGATGTGTCCCCCCAGATGTTTTGGGGTCTCTTAAAAAGTGCATCAGGAGGAAGCATGGGTGTTGGATGGCAGGGGAAGCTCTGGGTCTGTGTGACTCCCACAGAGAGAGGAGGAGCAGAGGCTGAGGGAAGGGAGGCTCAGGGTGTGCCAGGAGCTCCACGGCCTCGTGGGACAGAGGGACAGGCTGAAGGACATGGGGACAGGCTGAGGGACAGGCTGAGGGACACGGGGACAGGCTGAGGGACACAGGGATGGGCTGAAGGACATGGGGACAGGCTGAGGGACACAGGGACACGGGGACAGGCTGAGGGATACAGGGATGGGCTGAGGGACACAAGGACAGGCTGAGCTTCCAGTGCAGACCAGAGTGGAGGTGCTGGGCAGCTGGAGGTGTCCCCAAGCTGGACACAGCTGGGATGAGGCAGGAGCAAGGCTGGGAGAGATGAGGAAGGGAAACCCCTTGGCATGACAACCTAGATTCCTCCCTCATATTCCTCTCTCTCTTCTCTTCTCTTCTCTTCTCTTCTCTTCTCTTCTCTTCTCTTCTCTTCTCTTCTCTTCTCTTCTGCTGTGCTTACACACCTTTTCCTGTTGTCTGTGTTTTTGTCTCCACGCAGGGCAGTGATGGTGACTCGGTGGATAAGAACAAATGCTGCACACTATGTAACATGTCCTTTACCTCAGCAGTGGTGGCAGAATCGCATTACCAAGGGAAAATCCATGCTAAAAGGTTAAAACTGTTGCTAGGGGAACAGCCAGCACTGAAGGCCACAGGTAGGTGCAGAGGGGCTGGTGCAGAGGGTGTGGGGGCTTGGCCAAGGGGCTGGCTCTGTGTGTGCAGGCAGAAAATGGGAACAAGGTGGAAAGCTGGGCTGGCAGAAGCAGCTATTCATTTGTGTTGCTGTCATAACAACCTTTAAAAACTCCTGATGCTCATTACTGTCTGCTTTGTTTATGGAGATTAGGGGTTTATCAGCTGGGACTGGCCCTGGTGCCAGAGCCCTATCTCCAGCTCCACACTTCCAAAGTGTTTTCTCACTGGAGGACAATGTCTCCACTGGGTGCAGATAGCCAAGCCTGGCTTTAATTAATCAGCAGTTTAATTATCAGCTCAGCTAATATGTTTAATAAACCCTTGGTGTTACTGTACAGTACAGAGCATCATCTGCTCTTACCACAGAGGGAAAGCCAGGCTTTAAAAACCCTTGGATTGATTGTCTCTTGATTTTTGCCCAGATGGGTTTTGTGCTTTCCTCCGCAGTGATTCTAGTAATGCAGCCTATTAACTTTCACATTTAAAAAGTCAAATGTTGAAATCGGACAATTTAACCATCTTATTGTTTGCTTAACCATAAAGTCCCTGAAAACCACTAATAATCTATGGAAAAAAAAATTCCTCTGTGGTTGTGGAAGCAGAAAATACTTGAATAAATCACTCACCTTTCTCCAGGAAGGATTGCTGGGCTGAGGTCCTGCAGACAGATGTGACCCAGAATTGCTGCCAGTGGCACTTCCTTCAGCACAAAATACAAATGGAGCTGTGTGTACTGTAGATGTGATTAGATAACAGGGATTAACACTCTGTGTGTGGGGTTTTGTTGCCTTTTTAACTTCACAGACTGTAGATGCTGATACAGAGAGTGTGAGTTGTCCTTTGCCGGGGTGGGCTTGGGAGCTGTTGGCCCCTTTGCCTGAGGGAATGTGGGGAATTGTGTTAGGTGGTGGTTTGGTGGGTTAAACCATGCTGGGGCACCAGTGTGTGTCCTGTGGAGGAGAAGGTAAAGCCATGGCAGCCTGGGGAAGCACCCCTGGGTCAGCCAGGAGGAAGGCTCTCACTGAGCTCTCATGCTCCTCCATACCTGGCTCATGTGGGGCTCCTCAGGCTGTTCCTGCAGCTGGCACACAGCTGGAACACAGCTGGCACAGACTCAGGCTTGGTGTTTGTGTGTCAGGGCTTGCAGGAGCCCCATCCCTCGTGTGCAGGCTGCCAGCAGCTCCTCCCCTGGCACAGAGGACCTGCCACAAGCCCTGGCACTCCCAGGGAGCTCCAGGTGAGCTGATGCTCACAGCAATGCTGATCCTGTGCTACCCTGATCCCTGTGTTACACTGACAATTTGGATTCACCCTTCAGCTGCAGGGCCTGGCCAAGGCAGGCATTGCTAAGAGCTGTAGCCTTGCATTGTGGCTTTTGTCTCACTTTTTTAATCATCTAGATCAGCCTCACAAGGCTCTAAGTGAGCCATGCTGCCTGCTCTGGGGTAATGGGCTCTTCAGCCATCCTAATCACTGGCAAGGAGCAGCTCAAGGACTCATCAGCTCTTACAGACACTTGATCTGGAAGATGAAGCTGAGCTCAGGAATACATTAATAAGCACCTCATTGCTCTCCAGGAGTTCTCAGAAATATGCCCTTTGGACGCAGCATTTTTCTGGGCTTCCTACCCAGCAATTTTCACTGGGTTTTTGTCCCAGTCCTCTGTGGCTGGCACTAGGGAGCTTTAAGTCTCTCAGAGCAGAGACTCCACTGCTCATGAGTCCTGAGAGCCAGCCAAGCACAGCCCTGAGCGTGCTGGATGCTCCTGGGGAGGAGGTTCTGCTGCTGGATATTCTGGGGTTTCTGTCTCATCAATCCCAAAGAAAATCACATCTATTCTTAGACCCCTTAGGGAGATCCACGTTCTCCTTCACAGTTACCATCCAGATGGAGCGCAGATGTCCTGTTCTCTGCTGGTGCTTTCAGGAGAAGAAGTGGCCCAACAGTTGGGTTTCTCACAAAAACCATGTCTCATCATGACAGAGAAATAGTTGTGATCTTTCCTGTTCTCTGCTCTACAAGGCTGCAGCCCTCAGAGGCTTCATGTCAGCACTATTGCAGATGAATTTCTCCAGTCATTTCCAGCATCCCCTGTCAGTTTACATCCCATCATCACCGCGAGTTATGAACCGAAGGATTGTGGGGAAGACCTGCTGTCTTCATCAGTCCAAGTGTGAGGACCTGCAGGCATCATTCCAGGAAAGTGGTGGTGGCCCTGTTTATTCTTTTTAGCTGCCTCTTGGAAAGTCACATTGTGATAATCAAGACATAGGCACGCATTTTAAGTGGAATTCCATTGTTTTCAATAGGCTTTAAATCAAGGCCATTTTGAGAGGAAAACTTGAATTACATGGAAGGCATTAAAAAGGGTCAGATGTGGAGATAAAAGGAAACTCTTCTCCATTCCAAAGCTATGCAACTTTTTGTAAATTACAGAGGGTAGAGACTTTGGGACATCAAAAGGGACTGAGCAAATGGCTTTTTGGTTTGGGTGCTAGGATCTGTCCAGCAGTGGCTGGGATTTTAGTCCTAGATTTCTGGGATTTCTTCTGGAAAAAAACTGAGTTTCCCAGTGCCTCCTTGTTGTGGCTCACTTAGTTTCTTGTCCTCATGCTGAGTTTCTGGAGTGTGCCAATGGAAGAAGTTGGGTGCCATTTAAATCCAGCTTGGAATAAAAAGCTTTGGATGTGAGAAAGAAGTCAAACATTAGTTCATTGCCGGAGTGCTAAAGTGTTTCTAACTTTGTATTTTGCCTCTTGCAGCAAAGTAAGACTTTCTCACTTCCCTCCCACAGCGAAAGGGAACGTAAGGCAGACTGTCATGAGCTATTTAGCATTTTGAAATACTTGAAATAGTCAAACTCGCAGCTTTTATGTTTGTGTTTTAGATGGAGAAACATTTTTAACTTCTGACGTTTCGTGAGTGTTTATTATTAATTTTCATGTCGCTGCTCAGGGAATGATGGCATTTGCTGTTCTGCAGCAGTTATGTAGTGCATATCAAAATGATAAATTCACATTTGTGGAGAAGTCAACTTTCATCTGTTTCTCTTTGGGAGAATTTGGTAGGCTTGGGATGCTTTCATTAATTGCCAGGCTGGGCTCAGCACAGCTTAGGACTGGTGGGGGTTGTGAGTGGGACCTGAGGAATGTGAATTCAAAGGAAATATTTTGTACTGTGGGTGCTAAGAGGAAATCATTGCCCATGGCAGCCCCATGTGATGCAGGGTCTCTGCTGAGGAGCTGTAGTCCATGGTCCCATGGGAGCCAGCTGTGGATGAGGGCTGGGATGGGCATGGGGGGCTCTGCTGCCATCCCCTGCAGCAGGAGTGCCAAACTCCTGCATGGACTTTGAGGGAGCCCAAGCCACCAGCCTCAGGGAGAGGGGCTCAGAGGCACAGCCAGGGGCTGAGAGCAGAGATGCTCCTGTCAGGTTTCCTTAGTGAGCAGGAGCTGTAACTCCTGTGGACATCACCAGCTCCCTGAGCTTCAGCCTGCCTGGTCCCCCTCTGGCAGCAGCATGAATAGGAACAAGGAGAGAGCTGGCCAAAAGATTGGATAGATTTAACTTTATAGCCTGGGGCTTGTGGAACAGCAAGTCAGATCTGTCGCAGAGCTGCTGGGCTGCTGAAATTGCTGGTTGTTTATAATGCTCCAAACTTCTCTGCAGCTCAGTCTGGTTCCCTGGACTCAGCCCTGTCCTGGCCTCACCAGGGCTGTTGCAAGTCCCTGTGGCATCACTGGGCTCTGGGCATGGACCCCTTCCTGCAGGAACACGTCTGTGCTTGCTTCTCATGAGTCAAGCACGTGCAGTCTGTGTAATCCCAGTTTGACCAGGAAACACTGCAATTCCTTAATTTTCTTCCTAATGACTGTGCTGGCCGCTGGCTTTGCTCTTTGCTCACCCTGGCAGTTCTGCTGCATGCACCTTGGAGGGGCTGGGCCGTGCCTCTCCTGCTGGAACCATAGAAGAAACTTTTTTTTAGGAGCAAAATCCAGCCAGACCCTGCCCGGCCCTGCCTGGAGCAGCTCTTCAGAGGCAGCGTCATCACTGCTGGAACTCTGATACCTTGGCAGTCATCATCAAAAACAATAGAAGGTTATAAACCCCTGGAAATTGATAAGGTTGTAAGTAATGTTATATGTAAGATAGAATTTCCTTGAAGGTGTCCCTTACTGAGCAGGTCAGCAGAAGATTTATAACAATATTAACTTTCTCAAGCCAAGGAGTCAATCACAGTGGGCTCCAGGCATAATTATATGTCTAAATATATCCCTGAGTTGCTGTTCCTGGTGTTCCTGGTGTCAGACACTGAGGTGGGTTTGGCATTTGCTGCCCTGTGCGCTCATCAGGGCTCAGCTGGATCATCTGATCAAAGACAGCCACCACACACCTCCAAATGTGCCTATTCCAGTACCATGGAGAGAGCAGGTTGTTAATTATTTAAAGAGCAGATATTTCTTCTGGAAAAGAAAGGAAAAGGAAAGCCACATAAAAGGGAATTTTTGAATGAAGTGTGATAATTAAGTGCTAGTCATTGTATATTTTTGTATCCCAGTGTTACCTGAACTTTATTTTACTTCAAACTCTTTTTTTCCATGGGTTTGTGACTGGTATTGTACCAAGTTGGGAAACTGTTGAACAAAGTACATTCCATTATATAAAGACTAATCACTCACTTTTCTTTGGGATGATTTGGGGGTCTTATTTATGTTCCTGGATGGGCTTTTGATGGATCTGAAGGAAAATAAAATTAAATTAAGGTTGGGTGTTGCTGGTACCTGACAATTCACAATGTGAAGGTCTTTGAAGGATGGGACTGACTGTTGAGTATATTTTTTTTTTCATCTGTGACAGTTTGCAATGACTATGGCTTTCCCATTCTTTCTGAGACCAAGTAAATTGAAAAATAAGAATCCTGAGATAATGATAAATATGTCTCTATCCTGAGAAGGAGATGGCTCTGCATGGTGTATTTATTCTCCGCTGATGATTTTTCCTGGGAGTAGCAATTCAAGCAGGATAAGTTTAGCAAATTTAGTCAGAACAGTGATAAGATGTGTAATTGCACTGGGAGCATCCTCCTTCCCAGTTAGTGAAATGCAGAAAGCTGAGGAACAGTCCTGGGCTGTCCTTTCATGATGCTTTTTTTAATTAGAAATGGTAGCTTTCCAAGCAGCATGTCTTGGTTTGGAAAGATAGGTGCTTGCTAAGGAAGGCAGGAGCCTCCCCTGAAATGTAAAATGTAAAGCCCCTCCCTCTGGATTGCTATAAATTTTAAATTAAGGGGCTCTCAGGCAAAAAATATGGGAGCAGGGACTAACAGTTCTTTAATAGGGAAGAAAATAAAAGGACAGCCATGCAGTGACATTCAATGGCCTCTTATCAGCAGGTGTCTCCCCTGAGGGAGGAGTCGGTGTGGAAGAGATAAGGAAAACTGCCCACTTGACAAAAGACAACTGCCATCCAGATGGTAATAAAATACATTTTGCCTTGCAATCTGGAACACGGCACCATCCAAAATATCCACCAGGACCCTGTAACTGCAGCTAACTATTCCCTGTGTCTGCTGTGAGATCTGCCTCAGGCTCTGGTGCTCCTCAGGAGCCCAGCAGAGCTGATGTGTGACGGTGTTTGAAGGAGTCCGAGGATGAGGGAAGAGATGAGGATCTGACTCCATGTTTCAGAAGGCTTGATTTATAATTTTATTATATATATTATATTAAATCTATACTAAAAGAATAGGAGAAAGGATTTAATCAGAAGGCTAGCTAAGAATAGAATAGGAAAGAATGATTACAAAAGCTTGTGTCTCAGACAGGGAAGTGACATTCAATGGCCTCTTATCAGCAGGTGTCTCCCCTGAGGGAGGAGTCGGTGTGGAAGAGATAAGGAAAACTGCCCACTTGACAAAAGACAACTGCCATCCAGATGGTAATAAAATACATTTTGCCTTGCAATCTGGAACACGGCACCATCCAAAATATCCACCAGGACCCTGTAACTGCAGCTAACTATTCCCTGTGTCTGCTGTGAGATCTGCCTCAGGCTCTGGTGCTCCTCAGGAGCCCAGCAGAGCTGATGTGTGACGGTGTTTGAAGGAGTCCGAGGATGAGGGAAGAGATGAGGATCTGACTCCATGTTTCAGAAGGCTTGATTTATAATTTTATTATATATATTATATTAAATCTATACTAAAAGAATAGGAGAAAGGATTTAATCAGAAGGCTAGCTAAGAATAGAATAGGAAAGAATGATTACAAAAGCTTGTGTCTCAGACAGGGAGTCTGAGCTAGCTGGGCTGTGATTGGCCATTAATTAGAAACAACCACATCAGACCAATCACAGATGCACCTGTTGCATTCCACAGCAGCAGGTAATCAGTGTTTACATTTTGTTCCTGAGGCCTCTCAGCTTCTCAGGAGAAAAAATCCTAAGGAAATGATTTTTCAGAAAATATCACGGCTACACTGACGTGTCCCCTTTGCCTTTTGCAGAGGCTGCTCTGGGCCCACTGAAGCCGGCGCACACGGAGAGCGCCGCGGCCGTGCCGCCGCCGCCGCAGCGCCGGGACTCGGACAGGTACTGCCAGCTCTGCACAGCCTGGTTCAACAACCCCCTGATGGCACAGCAGCACTACGAGGGCAAAAAGCACAAGAAGAACGCGGCCAGGGCCGACCTCCTGGAGCAGCTGGGGAAGACCCTGGACCTGGGGGAGCTGCGAGGTGAGGCCCTTGTGAGCTGGTGATGGAGAGGTGCAGTTTGATTCAGTCCAGGAATGAATCTTGACAAGTACCTGTCAAAGGTGTTCACAGGGGTTCTTGGATTGGGGAAGAGATGAGGATCTGACTCCATGTTTCAGAAGGCTTGATTTATTATTTTATGATATATATTACATCAAAACTATACTAAAAGAATAGAAGAAAAGGTTTCATCAGAAGGCTGGCTAAGAATAGAAAAGAATGATAACAAAGGTTTGTGGCTCGGGCTCTGTGTCTGAGCCAGCTGGGCTATGATTGGCCATTAATTAGAAACAACCACATCAGACCAATCACAGATGCACCTGTTGCATTCCACAGCAGCAGGTAATCAGTGTTTACATTTTGTTCCTGAGGCCTCTCAGCTTCTCAGGAGGAAAAAATCCTAAGGAAAGGATTTTCCATACAAGATGTCTGCAACAAGTACCTCCTTGCTCTGGGCTGTAGGCACAGGGTCACAATGCTGTGTGCACACAGGGACTGACTCAGGCAGCTGAGGAAGAAGGACAAGGTTGATTCAGAGCTGTGAGAGCTTTTGTTTGCCAGTGAGGCTTTGCAATAACAGTTTGATACACCTGGGTCTTCTTGCTAAATGAAATGATTTTTCTTTAGGTGCTAATGTACAGTATATTGTGCATTTCTTGGTCTCCCATAAACCTTGTAATGGTTATCTTGATCCTCTTGTGCTACCTAGAGTGACTCACAGTGCCATCAATGATTCATGTTGGCTGAGTCACTGCCTGCTGCTGGAAATATGTGGGAATAAAACCTTGGACACTAACATGGAAGTGCTCAGTACTTTGAGCTGTGCCAAGCTCGGGAGTGGCTGAGGATGTCATTAAGTGTAAATAAATCAATTGGGAAGTGTTTTATTCATTTAGCTCCTGGGAGAGTTGAAATTGGAGTCCTTCACAGCCTGGTCAGCTGCTGGTTTTTACCTTCACGGTGGTGCTGTGCATGGTTGGGGTTTGCACTGGATCCAGTGTGGTGAGGGGACAGCAGAGCTGTGTCCAGGCTCTGTGTGTGCCTGGTACAGGGGAACAGGGTTGGGCACTTCAGGGAGCTGTTCCAGGGGCTCAGCCTGCAGTGCCCTGCGCTCCACAGCACCAGTGAGGTGCACAGGGAGCCAAGGAGGGGAAATCCTTCAGCTTTTCTAACCAGGTCATCTGTCTGTGTCCATCTAGAGGTGCTCCCCTGGCTGCATTTAGCTGCAAGATTAGAGCAGATCATGCCAGGTGTGGAAAGCAGCCTCTGCAGTGGCCACCACACAGTGATACCCAGCCTCACCTGGCCAGGTGACATCATTTCTGCCTACAGGGCAGCAGTGGCAGCAGGACATGTGCTGGGGACACCATCCCCATACTCTCCCTGCTCCACACTGTCTTTGCTGCCTCAGTTTTCCCTGGATTGCAAAGTCATCTCCTTCCTCTGCATCCCCGGTGGCTTCTCCCATCACAGCTTAAATATTAATTCTATTTTGACTAGTGTGGGAGATGAACATTTGATGCATTGTGTGAGCCTGGAATAGGCAGTGTCAGTTGAAGTACAACATTTCAGCAGCCTTTGATGTTTTGATAATGGCTGTAATAAAATATTTATTGATAAATATGAATGTATATTTGGAGAAATAAGAATAGAAATATATTTTTGGACAATTGATATTTATAGGAAACAAAAACATTGATTCTTCTCACCAAGTGCTCATCCTGCAATTTTGAAGTCTTATTTTCTTCTCAGAAATAAGAATGAGGAGAGGGGGAAAAAAAAGGAGAAATGAGCATTGTTTCTGCAGTCTGTGTTGAGTTAAAGCTGCAGCACAGGGCACACAGATCCCTTTTCCTTGGCTGGGTGGGGTGCAGGGTCCAGCCCACACTCAGAGCAGTTCTGTGGGGCTTTCCAGCCATGGCACAGAGCTGCTCTGGGACCCACCCTGCTGTGTGGCTGACCTGGAACCCCTGAAAGAGGAAGGAATTGGGAGTTTTCTTCCGGAAGACAAAACCTGGTGGGTACCAAGCCCCAGATTCAGGCTCTGCTCTTACATCTCAGAGTGGCCATGGCTCAGCTGGAGGCAGCCCTGGGCTCCATCTGACAGCTCTCCCCCTCCCCAGCCTGCCCCAGGCACAGGAGGAATGTCAAATTTCCTCCATCAAGTCACATCTCACTATGTGTGGTTCATGTCTGGTGTCCCCCATGGCCCAGCTCTCCTGTTCCCTGTCCCAGGCAGGTGGGCTCTGCAGTGGCAGCTGGTTTGGAAGGTTAGGAGGGTGGTTTGGAAGGTTTGGAAGGTGCTGGGGCCAGCCAAACCCTGCAACAGGTGCTCTGAATCCCTAAAATAAATCTGAATCCCTAAAAAAACCTTGCAACAGGTGCTCTGAATCCCTAAAATAAAGCGCAGCAGCCTCTGCAGGACAGATGGACAAGGGCACAGAGATGATGTCACTTGGAGCCTTTGTGTTCTCAGGTAAATTGGTGGTGCTGCAGATGCACCAGCATCAGGCAATGAGCTGTGTTGCCTTTTTCATCCCAGCTCATAATTTCTTTGTATGCCTTATAAATACTTCTCATTCTGTGCTGTCACTTGTGGTTAGTAAGAAGCAGCTTAACAAGAACTCCCCTGGAATGGGTTTTAGTTCATTTTATGCAGGATGACATTAATAACTTGACTTGTTAATATTTTATTTAATGGGGATAGGAGGACATTCAATTTTACATGAATGCATGTCACGCTGCAGGGGAGGCAGTGCTGATGTGTCTGGAGGATGCAGGAGGGGATGTGAACGCAGGCAGAGCCCAGCAGCTGCCAGAATGGACTGCTCAGGGTGGGACACCTCATGGCCTGCAGGGCTGAGCTCAGCCCCAGAGCACTGGTTGGGGCGTTTTATAAAACCACTTTCAGCCAAGTAGCAGCTTTGGTGAGCTCCAGTAAGGTCAAATCGTGGTAATTTTTATATCCTGGAAGTGATTGTTGCCTGTGGTCTCATCCTGCTGTTCATTTCAGGCTGGTTTCCTCCTCCATCTCCATCCCAGTTCATGGAATCTGCCCAGTTTGGGGCGGCATGTTCCAACCTGTGGGAAGAGCAGGGAACAGGTTCCCTGCACAGAACACAGGGAGGGGGAGCAGGGTTCCCCCTGGTTCATCTCTGTGAGTAGCCTTGACATGCTGAGGGAGAAAATCATCATCCCCACTTAGGAGCTGCTTTGCTGAAGGCGTTTCCACCTACACCAGTAATTAAGATTCACTGAGGCTGCTCTTAACGTGCTGCTAAATTGGCTGAGCAGCAGAACCTTATTACCTTAAATTAGAGAATTACCTGTTCCTTAGTTCTCCAGTCCCACTCTGATGTGGAGATCCTGGTGGGGTCCAAGTTCTCGGGCTGCTGCAATGTGCTGACACACCATTCCTGCCCTTCCCATTCCTTCTCCTTCATTCTGGGAGATTCATGTGGCTTCTGATGCCTGTTGGTTGAATAAAGGGAACAGGACCTGCCAACAGGACAAAGGGCACGACTGTAAAATCATCACTTCTTCATCAACAATAAATTCTGTAAGGAGAAAATCCATATGCACATTTGCAAATTGATTTTTTGTTCTGTGCCACGTCGTGACACAGAAATACAGAAACTACTTAAATACCTCTGCAGTTGCTGGCTTGTTGTTTTCAGGCACTCATCTGAATGATTTTGGAATATTATTTAAAGATGATTTTCATGTTGTGCCAAATTCCTGGGTGGGAGATATTATGAAGTGTTTGAGAAAAGTGAGGCTGTTGGTGTAGCTGTGTCTAGAGTGCAGAACAAGACAAGGGATTTTTTGAGATCCAAAAAGGCAGGTCCAGCTGGGGAGGAGTCAGTGTGTTTATTACCTGTGCAGTTAATTCTGGTGAGCATGGACTGATCGAATTTGACAACGCCACACGTTATTTGTTCTAAATGAGTCATTCTAACAATTTTGGCAAAGAAATAATACTGTAGAAAGCCAGAAGAGACTATTACAAGGAACATTAGGACTGTTGCTGAGGAGCACAGCAATCCCTGCTAGGAATCTCCAGTGTTTTCAAGCAGAGCCCTTGTACTGCAGCCAAGAGAGAGCCCAGCAGGTGAGAGAGCTCCTGCTTTGGCTTTTTGGGGCTGCCTGATGCCCCTGCAGTTTGCCAGCCTTGACCTTCAGCCAGAGGCTGCCAGTGTGGGCTGTGGGAGAGCAGAATCTGTGCTTGGCTGGTTCACTTTGGTGGATAAATCAGAGTGGATCCCTCTGGGGAGAAGAGAGCTCCTAAGTGATCTGGCTGCTGAATGTGCTTAACAGGGTATTGCTCTGAATTATGATCACTACCAAAAACCAGAGGGATAAATGGTGCCTGGAGTGCTTGTTAGTGTGAGCACAGTGATGATGCCCTGAGGAGGGCACAGGAGAGATTCACCACACTCTCAGGAGGGATGAGCCTTTGAACCTGGCTTTCTTCTGCTCACTTCTAAAAATACTCCTTTAGGTTTCTCTAATGCTTGGATAGCCTGGCCTGGAAAAGTCAACAGATGGGTCACTGTAAAGAGAAATGTCTGTGAAAATGGAAATTAAATGTGGGGTCCAAATACCTTCTAATTAACTAGAAGTTTGCTTGGAGCACAGGTTACTGCTTTTTTTTCTATTTCTCCCCCTTTCTTCAGTCATTTTCACTTACTTGTACTTCCTAGCTGCCATTTTGAGCAGTCTGTAACCCAGAGTGTTTCCCCCTGGTGCAGCCTGTGCTCCCCTGGGCCTCACCACGTGGCACAGGTGCAGCCAAGACTTAATTAATTAATAATTAATTAATTAATTTTTGGTTTTCTTCGCAGGCCTGAAGCGCAGCTACACCTGCAACATCTGCAACGTCACCCTGAACTCCATAGAGCAGTACCATGCACACCTGAAGGGCTCCAAACACCAGACCAAGTGAGTGTCACTGTGCTTCTCTCTGTGGGCTGCAGTCTGTCTGTCTGTCTGTCTGTCTGTCAGGGTGGGATGCTCTGGGACAGTGCTTTGCCTTCCAGCCCCCCCAGCAGAGGAGCACTGGGGGCTGTGCTCTGGTTGCTGGGCACACACAGGTACCAGAGGCACCTCCAGGTGGAGGAAGGCAGGGCTGATGCGTTGTGATTTCAGGATTTACCTCAGAATCCCGGGTCCCTCCCCTGATAATTCCCTCCCAGGTGTGTCAGTCACCTCTCCTTCCCCCTCCCAGCACTGTCTGTCAGTCCTGGAATTCCAGAATTGGCAGATTCAAAGGATGCCCTCTACCCCCGGGGGGCATTGGGCCATCCAGGCCAAAAGTGTCTGTGGGGTGAAACACCACACACCCAGCCGGCCAAAAGTGTCTGTGGGGTGAAACACCACACACCCAGCCGGCCAAAAGTGTCTGTGGGGTGAAACACCACACACCCAGCCGGCCAAAAGTGTCTGTGGGGTGAAACACCACACACCCAGCCGGCCAAAAGTGTCTGTGGGGTGAAACACCACAGTGCTGCTGTTTGGTTCAGCACCAAGGGCCAGACAAGCTCAGGCACATTCTGTCCAGCAATATTGGTAATATGTCAATACAGGGTTGAACCCACATGGGTTTGCTGAAGTCCCACTGACTTGTGGATAATGATACTGAGTTTGCAGCTTCTTTCATGTGTGGAACCTCAGAAGAGACACCATGAGCCTAAGGGGATTAGGTGTTTCCCAGTGAAACAGTTTTTTGCTGTGATTTAGACTAATTATGCATTACCCAGCTATGAGAACTGGGGGAAGTCTGCTCTGTCAATTACTACAAATTATTAAAATGAAGTGATGGAGAAACATGATACCAGAGACTAGATTAATGAACTAATTGCTCTTAATGCACTTATATGTGAGCTTTGGGAACCATTTCAGGCTGAATCACTTGGAACTGCCTGGATTAGGAGAGGAATAGAAAGGGATATACCTGAAGTGCTTCAGGTAGCTTTGAGGGTAGTCTGAAAAGTGAGCAGGATGAGCAGAACTAGCAATGACTGCTAATGGCTCATTTTGCTTAAGCCAGCAAAGGATGAAGCCAGCCCTTCCCCAGCTGATGTCAGACCTTCTCAGGTTCCTGGTATTATTCACATTAGCTTTATTCTATGTATTTATTTATTGAATGCCTTCCAAATGCAGTGATGCAGCACACCTGGCAGTGCAGGTGTGTTGTGGAGCAGGGGCTGGGCCAGGTGAGTGAGCCAGGTGTGGTTTTGGGCTGTTCCATGAACAATCTGTGACCTTGGCTGCCTCCATCTCCTGCTGGGGGACCCCTGCCCAGCCAGGTCATGTGGGAACAGCTGGGACAGGGTCAGGATCCACACCCAGGGCAGCAAATTCCCCCTGCTGGAAAACAGCTGAGAGCTCTTCCTCTTGGAAACCTGGAATGGCAGCATCTGTGCCATGCTGCTCTGGCCCAGAGCTGTCATTTATCCTTCCCTTTCCAGTCCTTCCAAGTCTGTGTGATTATTGCTGTGGTTGCTGTTGGTATTGCTGTGAAGGATAAAGAAGTTTATCTCAAACCAGGAGGGGAGACAGAGATGTTCAGGGAGCTGTGTCACCAAAAGGGTGCCTGGTCCTCTGGGTTATCCCCACACTTTCTGCTCTGTTGTGCAGTCTCCTGCAATTAGCAGAGATTAAGAAATCTTAATTTCTAGTGAATGAACACCTGGGGAAGTTATTTGTGCTTTGACTGTGGTAGGAGTGACAGATGACACACGTGCCCTGGGCTCAGCCTGTTTTCAGATAAAGAAGTTTATCTCAAACCAGGGCAGCTTCATGGATGGGAGACAGAGGTGTGCAGGAAGATGTGTCACCAATCCCCCACACCAGAAGGGTGCCTGGTCCAGCAAAGGAATGTGCTGGGCAGCACAAACAACAGATTCTAGGCTGTATCTATATCTCACTAACTTTTCCAAGCAATTGCCTCTTCCATGCAAAGAAAGGGACTTTGGGGATGCAGAGCTGGTCCTTTGCTGAGTTCCCAGAGCTGTGCTGTCGCATGGCAGCACTGTGGCTCCCAGGTGTGCTCTGTGCACAGTGAGGATCATCCCCTGCTCACTCCTCAGCCAGTGTTCCCCCTGCTTTCTGCTGTTCTCATTATTGCTGCTTAATGTCAAGGCTGTCCTCTGCCTCCTAACTCAGGCTGAAGCCACTGGACTGCAGTTGCCAAGGCAACAAAACATTTTATGTAGCTGTCCTACTTCATACAGTTAAAAACTAAACAAGCCTGAAGAAAGGGGCAGTTAGTGAAGGGATACAGGGATTTTGTTCTGGGACAAAGGGCAAAACAGGGAACAGTGATTGCAGGATGGAAGCTGACACCACCCAAAAAATGCCAGGCAGATGAGTTTCCTGGAAAGCTGCTTCAGGAGTTCAGAACTTTTATGAGGCATGAGCTGCATTGTGGTTATTTATTACAGCTCCTGAGAGCTCTGCAGAGCTGAGAGCCCCAGTTAGAGCTGCCTTAAATAACCCACCACACTCACCAGGAGCTTGGCAGCTGTGTTAACCGGGAGCCTGGCACTGCCCTGGGGAGGGCTGGGGTCCTGGGGCTCCATGGGCAGCACAATTTGAGGGCTGGGGGTCCATAGGCAGCACAATCTGAGGCTTGTACCAAGCAGCTGAGCTGCTCCTCTTTGAGTGGTGTGGCCAGGAGAAATGAACAATTCATAGGAACTTCAGGTACTACCCCAAGTGCTTCTGACTGCATTTGTTTGACCAAAAGAGGCGGGGGGGATAGGGCTTTGGAAGGAAGCTGGAGGTTTCTTGGCTGGTATTTTGGTGCTGAATAAAAGATGTAGGAAGAGTGAGCTAATACTGAGCTGGTCCTTATCCCTCCAGCTGGGCAGGCACAAAGCAGATAGATCTGCCAGCTGCTGGTTTTTTCTCGAGGTACTTGAGCTTAATTTGAAAATTAAGGTTAAATGCCCCACTGGATGTGTAGGGAGTGCAGGGCTCAGCTCAGGCTCCCATGGGTGATGCTGCGGGCTGTGGGCACGTGTTGGCACAGAGGAGTGTTGGGGTGTGATGGTGTTCACAGGGGTCCAAGGATGTGGGAAGAGATGAGGATCTGACTCCATGTTTCAGAAGGCTTGATTTATTATTTTATGATATATATTACATTAAAACTATACTAGAGAATAGAAGAAAGGATTTCATCAGAAGGCTGGCTAAGAATAGAAAAAGAAGGAATGATAACAAAGGTTTGTGGCTCGGGCTCTGTGTCTGAGCCAGCTGGGCTGTGCTTGGCCATTAATTAGAAACAACCACATGAGACCAATCACAGATGCACCTGTTGCATTCCACAGCAGCAGATAATCAATGTTCACATTTTGTTCCTGAGGCCTCTCAGCTTCTCAGGAGGAAAAATCTAAGGAAAGGATTTTCCATAAAAGATGTCTGCGACACCTGTGGGTGTGTGGGTGCAGGGAGCAGAGGTGCTTTTGGCAGGGCAGAGAGCCCAGACTCAGGTTTGGGGTGGGCATCAGCCCTGGGCCAGCTGTGGGTCTGTCACACGTGCCAGAGTGAGAGCTGAGAGCTGAGCTCTGAGCTCCTCTGCTCGGGCTGGCAGCCACGGAGGGCTGAGATCCAGCCCTGGTAATTAACAGTCTGACTGTGTGGGGATAACCATTCCCACTTCCATAAAGAACAACTTTGTCTTCTCGCCTTCATTTTTGTCTCTTTGATCAGCCAGACCTCTCTGCCACATCTAGAGCTCACAAATGTATTCCAGGCTTTTATAATCGCTCATTTGCACTTTCATAGATGCTAATACATGGAAGGGCTTCCCTTTCAGACTCAGGCTTCCTGGTTAATTTCAGGATTTTTGCAGAGAGAGGACCCAATCCTGCAGCCATCATTGGGGTAAAACCAATTCAGTGGTTAAAATTAATTCTGGGGGGTTAAGAGTGGTCATGTCCAGTAGAGGAGGTGGCTCTGCAGCCTTTCCTGCACAACTCTCACCTTGACTTTGGGGAAGCCCAGATGGTTGAAGTCCTGCTGAGGAGCAGAGGCAGCAAGCTTAGGCCTGGGCAGGCTCTTTCCTCTTTTCTTTCCTTTTTTTTTTTTTTTATTTTCAGGCTGAGAACACAGATGTCTAATTGGAACAGGGTATTTATCAACATAAGCTGCTTGGCTATTCAGGCATGAGCTAATCAAAATATTGTTAATATCATGCCTGGAGAAATGTCACCCTTTCCCATGGTTGCATTTACATCACTTTTTCTCATCTATTTAAGAAGGTGTGAACAAACACTGACAGCCTGTTGTGGCTGAAGCTTGTCCCAGGGTCTGTGTGTCTGGCACAGCCAACACGTGGGGAGCTCTGGGGCTGCCTGGCCCGGCTCCACCTGGGTCAGATTTAGTGCCAAATGGTGTTTCTGTTTCTCCTGGATGTTTCCAGCCCTGTCCCTGGTGCCAGCAGGTTGGGCTCCTTCTGCACATCCTTGTCAGAACCCAGGACATTGCTCTGGTTGCCCTGGAGGACTCCAGACCCTGGCAGGGGGCTCAGAGACCTTGGCACGGAGTCACAAACACCTGTGCCTTCGATTTTAGCCCTTGGAAACAATTACCAACTTTGTGTGAGGAGTTACAAACCACAAGGGTTTGAGTAGCATGATAGTGAATTTGTTACAGGGTGAAAAAGTGGAATTTTGGGGATTTAGAATGGGGGTTCAAGGGGCAAGATTGAGGAATTTGGGCATGTCCTGTCCTCCTCCTCCTCATTTACAAGCCACAAGAGTTTGAGTAGAATGATAGTTAATTTGTCACAGGGTGAAAAAGTAGAATTTTGAGAATTTAGAATGGGACTTCAAGACGCAAGATGGAAGAATCTAAGTGTGTCCTGTCTTCTTGTTCTTGTTCTTCTTGTTCTTCTTGTTCTTCCTGTTCTTCTCCTCCTCCTCCTCCTCCTCCTCCTCCTCCTCCATCTTCTGCTGGGATGGTGGCACTTTTGGATTGGTTTAGAGTAGAGACAGACTGTCTAACATAGGTGATAGGTATTGGAAAATTATTGTAAATAAAGCACACGTAGTTCTCAGTATAAAAAGCCAACACCACCCCAAGGGCAGGGACTGTGCCACAACCCGACCTGCTGGACAGACCTCAGCAGGTCAGAGAAAGAAAGGAATAGATAAGAAAAAACAAACAACCTTGAAAAGCAGAACCGATGATTCTTGGCTTCTTCTTCGGTCACGGGGCTGGGAAAAAAAAGAGACTTTCTAATACCTTGGGGTCATCTCAACCACAGAAACCTGAGGCATCCTCACTCAGGATGAAAGTGTTCTCTGACAGAAGATTTCCTGTAAATTTCTGGAAATTCGAGTAAATGAGTTGTATTGTGCACTTCACACCCAGGCCAAGTGATTTTGTTCTACAGTAACACTTGGAAACAGCAGCAGTTCTATGTAGTTTTTGCAGTGTATAGTGGGTTATGGTAAAGGAACCTTTAGAGCAGTAACAATTCCAGAAGATGAATAATTACAAAAGGTAGATGGAATTGATAGGCATTTTAATTTGTCATAGTTTCACTTCCAGGGAGCAGCTGAATAATTACACTGCCTGTGAAGAAAGGGAATGTAATACTTCCCCTCATTATAGATCTGACTTGTCTCCCTTCCCTTTTAATGGAAGTGAAAATGAAGATATCTCTGATATCTTCTGTTTTGATCATAATTTGAAAGCCCCAGAACAGCCTGTACAGCTCTGTGTTGTGGTGTGGGGTGTACAGATTAATCATTTTAATGTAAAACCCAAACACTGGGTTAATTGCTCAAAGCACAAACCTGAGCTTGCCAATGCCAATTCCAACGAGGAATTCCTCATCAGCTGAGCTGTGCTGGGCCATGGAGGAGGCCAGTTGGGCACGATTTGTGAGGCTCTTAAATTCAAATTTAAGACCTAAAGAAAGGAGACTTTTTCCAATTTGCTGTGGCGGTTTTCTTTCATAAAACACACCAGGATGGAGCGTGACTTGTGCTTCTTTTCTCTCTTGCAGCCTGAAGAACCAATAGTGGCTCATCAGTGGAGAAGAGGACAAGCACTAATGCTGCTTCTGTGGAGGGGAGCAGGTCAGCAGGAGAGGAAGCTTTCTTGGACAGTGATCCTATGTGGATTCAATAATTAACATGTAACTAACCTTTGCTTTGGACAAGTACATGGATTTTTTTTTTTTTAATTTTGTGGTGAGTTAAAATATTTCGATGGATTTTTTTACCCTTTCAAGACAATATTTATTCAGCACAGAGTCTAGAGTATGATAACTATCCTGTAAATACAACAATTACTCATCAGTCATCTTCAGGGACAGTGGAAACAAACTATTTTACTTTTTTCATATTTATTCCTAGATTTCTCCCAAGAGTATAAGATTATTCTACTACATTATCCATGATAGTGATGTAATCAGTCTTCAATCAGAAATAAACACACTTTCTTCACCTTCTCCAGCATGGTTTGTGTCAACACATACAGAGCAGCAGCAGTGAATCGTGGGGATTGTGTAATGGATGAGTTCCTTCCTTCCCTCTTTGTCTCTAAAGAAACAAATGGGTTCCATGAGTAAAGAACACTGAAAAGAAAGTGTGAATTCTTTTTCCTGCTGGTAGGAATCCTGCAGGCTCAGCAGAAGCTGTCTGCTTTGTTGCCTTTGCTGCGAGGCCGGATGCTGCCGTGCCCACCGGAGAGCTGCAGGTGCCACCAGAGCCTTGGCACAGGCCAGGCCCTCCCAGGTAAGGCTGGTGCCCTGTGCACCTGCAGGGACAGGGGTTGGCTCTGCACTGACCCAGCTCTGCCCTGTGGCAGCTCATTCCCCTGCCTGCTTTGGGCACCTGAGCAGAGAGGGAGCTGAGTGGGAGGAGAGCCCTGCAGTGCTCTGCACCTGGGGCTGTCCAGAGCTCTGCTGGCCAGGAGCCCCAGCCCTGGGCATTACCTGAGCCCCTGGGCAGTGCCCAGAGCTCTGCTGGCCAGGAGCCCCAGCCCTGGGCATTACCTGAGCCCCTGGGCAGTGCCCAGAGCTCTGCTGGCCAGGAGCCTCAGCCCTGGGCATTACCTGAGCCCCTGAGCTGTGCCTGAGCCCCTGGGCAGTGCCCAGAGCTCTGCTGGCCAGGAGCCCCAGCCCTGGGCATTACCTGAGCCCCTGGGCAGTGCCCAGAGCTCTGCTGGCCAGGAACCTCAGCCCTGGGCTGTGCCCAAGCCCCTGAGCTGTGTCTGAGCCCTGGGCTGTCCCTGAGCTGCCCCTGGGCTGTCCCTGAGCCCCTGAGCTGTACCCGAGCCCCTGGGCAGTGCCCAGAGCTCTGCTGGCCAGGAGCCCCAGCCCTGGGCTGTACCTGAGCTGTACCTGAGCCCCTGGGCTGTACCTGAGTCCCTCGTCTGTGTCTGAGTCCCCCCTGGGCTCTCCCTGAGCCCCTGGGCTATGCCTGAGCCCCTGAGCTGTGTCTGAACCCCTGAGCTGTGTCTGAACCCCTGAGCTGTGTCTGAGCCCTCCCTGGGCTCTCCCTGAGCCTCCAGAGCTGTGGAGGGACAGCTCAGGTGCACTGCAGCATCACCTCCTTCCCTCTGAGGGGACACTCAGAGGCTCTGCAGAAGCTCTGTGTGATTAATTTGTGCTCTTGCATCGATGCCTTTCATGTGTGGAGGAGAATGGGTTTTTCACAGATGAGTAAACATCTCCTTGGGTTTCATAGCTGTGGGGTGGTTTCATTTATTGTGTTTTGGGTAATAACACGAGCTGCCAGTGTTCCTGAAGCTAAACTGCCTCTTTACAGAGAGAATGATTTACAGAAATAGGGCACATCAGTCATGTGGGTTCAAGCCTGACTTTTCCAAGCCTTCTTTCCCCAAAGGAGCCGTCCCCCAAGCAGCATCCAGGGTGCTGCAGAGGCGTTTTTGTCAGGAGACAAGTCCAAAAATCTGTGTGCTCTAGTAATCACTACAAGCTAATTGCAGCAAATTAATTACAGCACAAACACAATTTCTTTCCCCAGGCAGGCATGGAGACAGCTCTGCAGTGAGCTGGGTTGGACCCAGGCTCTGCTCCCAGCCTGTGCTGGGCTGGCTGTTCTGCCTGGGGTGTCCAGGTGTCCCTCTGGTGTCCCTCTGGTGTCCCTCTGGTGTCTTGTGGCACTGCAGAGCAGGCTCAGCACTGCTGATGGGATTCCCACCCCCACAGCATCTGGCCCAGGTGAGTGGGAGGCAGGTGAGCTGCCCCATCACACCCCTGCCTCCAGCTTCTGCCTGGAGGGACAGAGCAGCACAATATTTGCATTTGTTGCCAATATTGTCCAGGTCTTTGGTCCCTAAATCCTTTTAATCTGTTGCTTTTCCTAAGTTCATTAGGCTTTCAAAGCAAGACATAAAAAGACAAATCTCCTGATGGTAAGTCAGTGATCCTTGTAGAAGTGGCGCCAGATCTCTGATGTCAAGCCTGGTCCAATGGCCCCAGGCTGGAATGTGTGAGAGGATGTATTAGGGAGCTTTGAAAATGCTTCAGTGCAACCACTGCATCCCCCTAGGTTACGTTAAACTGAAGGGTGAAAACATTTGATTATATTTTCTTCATTAAAAAAAAAAAAAAAACAACATGAACACACTCAGCATTTTTCATGCAGAGCATCTATAGGTAACAATTTGATTTTTGTCTGTTCTGGCCAAATGTTTTACTGGTTTAAAATTCTGTGCAAGATAGTCTGTAAAGAAAGTAAATCTCAATAATACATGTCCAGTGTGGTTGCATATCTCCCCAGACTCACTTTACAGTCAGTGCTAACTGGAATACAGGTGGCACTGGGAGACAGCTGCAAGGAAATGTCATGTTTTAGAGTTGTTTCATTAATGTAGCCATGCTGAGGCAGCTCTCCAGAGTCTGGTGGGTGAGTCAGGTTGTGTTTCAGGGGCAGGACACTGACTTCCAGTGGTGTTTTATGCTCAGTCACAGCCCAAAACAAATAATATGTGGTTTTATCTGGCTCCTTATGTGGTGGCAATGGAGCTCTATGGCAACAGGGTGTAACCTGAGGCAGCCCTGAGACTGCAGCTTCATACAGAGATTAATCATGGCAGAAGAATGCTCCTCTACGTAAGTGGTGCTTCCTTTGTGAAGTTCCTATTGCATCAACTTAATTAGCAAGTCCTGACCTTTAAAACCACCTTCCATAATCTTCAAATGAAGTAGGTGGAAGTCTGGTTCTTCCTCTGGGCTGCAGCTGCCTGAGGTCAGGGACCTGAGCAGCTGCCAGGCACAGCGAGAGGCTGTGGGGAGTGCCCGGGGCTGGGGACAAGCAGGACCCACTTTGGGGGTTAAATGAGAGCTC
>VZSU01000481.1:188247-198648 GCA_013398715.1 Nesospiza acunhae | reverse complement strand
CAGGAATGGGTGTCTCCCCTCCTGGTTTTCTTATGAAAATATCTTCTACTCATAGCACTGCAGAAAGCGTGGTATGATTTATCTGAAAGTACAAGCAGATATAATTTTTTTAATATTCCAGAGCTGTAGTCAGCAGAGCCTTTGGTGGTTAATATTCAGGGCCAGAAGCCTCCAAGGTTTTGAGTCACCACTATTTCTTAGTGTATGAGGCAAGAGAAGTAGCCCTGAGTGAAGAGTGGCAGGCACAGCTCCTGGCTGCCTCGAGGCATCCCAGCTGGGCTTGGAAGTGTCCTCCTGCCCTGAGCTTACTCATGGAGGTGGTGGGGCTCAACCATCTGAGCTGCAGAACCTCTGGGCAGCTCAGAACAGCCTCCCTTGTTCCTCCTTTTTCTGAAACCTGGTGGGGTGTTGGGGTGGAAGTTTCCCTGCTCTGTCCTCCTGAAGTCCCCCTGTGGCTCTTTTGGGGCTCCCTTGGGGCCCAGCTTTCCCTGAGTGTTCCTGGTGACTGCCCTTGTTTAGTGTCATGGAGCAGAATTTCAGGGGAAATTCCCTAAAATCATGAATTGAATTCTTTCCAGCTCAGGGTTTTTAGCATTGAATCTCAGAATTTCAGGTAGAACAGATCAATCTGTGAGCTCTGCCATAATCTGCAGTTCTCATTTTGCCTCCAGTGACAGAATGACCTCATTTTGAAAGGTCTGAATAACTTGCATTTGGCCCCTGGACATGACACAGAATCCAACTACTTCCCTCTTTATTATACCTGTGGCAATAATTATTCTTCCTCTCCAAACATAGCATTTTCCTCTTTAAAAGGGCTTTTTCACATTCTCATTTCCATCCTGGAAGTGCTGGTTTCTGTTCTATTTTTAATGGGAAGGCTGGAGGGCAAATGCAATTAAACCACAGTGCATGAACTGTAACTTGAAATAGATTAAAAAAAAAAAAAAAAACCCAAACGTCACCTTGTCACTGGCAGAGGACTGGCTTTCTAATCTGGGCTCCACGTTCAGGTTTCAGTTCTTGTGATCAGACCAGGGGAGGCAGGATCACAGAGGATTTGGAGTGAAATGAATTGAGTGTGTTAAAGGAGGAGATCCAGTTATCCCAGGGCTGGAACTGGATGGCAAGGCAGCACTCAGGATCACTCCTGGTCTCATGGGGTGTTTTGAGGGGGAGCCCAGCTGTGTGTGAGTGTGGAGCTGCTCCCCTTGCACCGAGGGTTTTTAAGGCAAATGTGTTTTCACCACTTCGAATATCCCTTGTGGCCAAAGGCATGTGGCTGAGGCTGCTGATCCGCCCTGTGCCAGGCTGGGGAGGATGGAGTGAGCTGCCATTCTGGCTAACAGACAGGATCAATGAGGTGGAAGGTGCCATCATTCTCCATTTGCTCCTCATGCTGGAATCGATGCCCTGCTGCTGTTATCACTCACCTGTAACCACATTTCTCTTCCCAGAGAAAAGCAAGGCACAATTCTTCCCAAGAATATTTCTGGGTTTTGCATTCTCTGAACCTCAGAGAAAGGAAAAACAATTCTTATAATTTGCTGTGCCTGTGTTGTGCCAAAGTAGAATGCAATATGGAGATTGTTCACCCACAGTGATGGTGTTTTGTTTCCTTGGCCTGTCAGGACCAAGTGTGTAGCCCCACATTTCTCTTCCTGGAGAAAAGCAAGGCACAGTTCTTACCAAGAATATTTCTGGGTTTCGCATTTTCTGAACCTCAGAGAAAGGAAAAACAATTCTTACTGTTTTTCTACTACAAAAGTAGAATGCAATATGGAGATTGTTTCCCCACAGTGATGGCGTTTTTGTTTCCTTGGCCTGTCAGGGCCAAGTGTGTAGCCCCACATTTCTCTTCCCAGAGAAAAGCAAGGCACAGTTCTTACCAAGAATATTTCTGGGTTTCGCATTTTCTGAACCTCAGAGAAAGGAAAAACAATTCTTACTGTTTTTCTACTACAAAAGTAGAATGCAATATGGAGATTGTTCACCCACAGTGATGGTGTTTTGTTTCCTTGGCCTGTCAGGGCCAGGTGTGTGTGTTGGGACTGTCAGCTAAAACTCACGAAATTCTGTGGAGTGCAGAGCTGAATGCTTGGCAGATTCAGTTTAGATGTAATATAATGTAATATAGTATAGAATAATATAGTATAATAAGTAATTAATTAGCCTTCTAATAAGATGGAGTCCTCCTCATCATTCCTCTCCTTTGTCAGGGGCAAAAATATCCACTATAGCCCTGCCCATGGCAGGGAGGTGGAATGAGATGAGCTTTAAGGTCCAACCCAAGCCATTTTGGGATTCTCTCATTAACTCAGCCACCTTCTAATACCATTAAGCTATGAAAAGGTTTAAGTGCAGCTCCTGACAGCTTTTATAGTCATAAATGCTTTTATAGCTGTAAGACCTTGAACCATTCAAGCCACCATCCAGTGCAGCTCTTTCTGAAGCTGTCCAGGGTCCTCAGCTGCCCCGTGAGGTGGACAATTCCCAACAATTCTGCTGGGAGTTGCTCCAGGAGGTGTCTGCAAGTGCAGGTGCAGAGGGTCTGTGCTGCAGTGCTGCTGTGCTGCAGTGCAGGTGAAAGGCAGAATTGCAGGAAGGTAATAAACTGCCCCATTTACCAAACGATTAAACACCTATTTAAAGGCTGACTTGGCCGCTCAGGCAGCAGAAAACAAGGTACAAGGCGGTACAACTGCTCAATGGCCACTCCAGCTGCAGCTTTTCCAAAGTTCAGGTGCTGTTAATCTCCAGAATATGATTTCATCTCTCTGCAGCATCTGCCTTTTGCATATTTTTCTAATGTTCATAAGATATTCCTGTTTTATTCAAAGTTCACAGCGTTTAAATAATGTGTTTTGAGCAGATTAAAAATAGCACAAGATGCCACCTCTCTCTCTCCAGGCTGTGGGAAAGACTCCAGCCAACAGGAAAATCTCCCTGTCCATCCTGCTGATGCCAGACTCCCCTCTTGCTGTACTTCATGCCATTTCATTTTTTAAATTGGCAGCTTATTGAAATTAACTGATTTGTGTTTGTGTGTGTTGTCAGTAGCATTTAAGCTGTTCACTTTTTGGAAATCTGTTGGTTCTCTACGGGGCAAGCACAGGGATAAATTCCAAATAATAGGTGGATGAAAGAGTCTTTCATCCACATAGTGAAATCCTTCCAAGAAACCTTCTTTACAGGTGAAAAATCCTTAAAAGTCATCCAGAGCAGCTTTCTGGGATAGTTTATATTTTTGTATAGTAAACAAAATTATCTCAAAAGATATATATTTAAGTTGGAACTCTGCTGCCTTCTGTGGGGGAGTAGGGTGTCTTTAAGACCTAAATTAAAACCTTAAGGGACCCACACTTACCCTGCAAGGTGAAGGAATGAAAAATACAGCCTATAACAGGCAGAGCAGTTTCTTCTGTAGACTTCTCATTGTGGGCTGCCAGTCTGTTGTTCACCATCAGAAAAATTTGTATTTATCCCGGGCATTTCCTGTGTGCCCTCCTGAATACACAGGAGGAGTTGTTAAAAATAAATTCTCCCAGCACTGTGCTGGGAGCTCTGCAGCCAGGGCTGTGTGTGTGTGTTAATAAGGAGGGTATTTTTTATTTACAGAAATGAAATATGTGAGTTCTTCTTGGTAACAAACTGTGGGGAAATGACGGGTGTGTGTGTGTGAGCCAGAGAGGAGCAGATTACACAAGCACAACCAAGCTGGGAAATGTCTCCAGCATCGTTGTCCAAGGGCTTGGCTGGGATACAAACTGGAGAGCGAGACCCTGTCTCAGACATCTTTTATGGAAAATCTTTTCCTTAAGATTTTTCCTCCTGAGAAGCTGAGAGGCCTCAGGAACAAAGTGGAAATTGGCCAACCACAGCCCAGCTGACTCGGACAGAGAGCCCGAGCCACAAACCTTTGTTATCATTCTTTCTTATTCTATTCTTAGCTGGCCTTCTGATGAAATCCTTTCTTCTATTCTTTTAGTACAGTTTTAATATAATATATATAATAAAATAATAAATCAAGCCTTCTGAAACATGGAGTCAGATCCTCGTCTCTTCCCTCATGCTGAGACCCCTGTGAATGCTGTCACAAGACGCTGCTCTGAGCTCAGTTATTTACCTCTGTGTTTGTGGGAGGTGGGTGCTTCCCCCTGGGTGCCCTGCAGGTGATCTGGGCTCTCTGGGGGGAGTTTTGTGTTGTCCCATGTGTGAGCAGCTGGGAATTAAATTCATCTATTCCTGACTGAAGGCCATTCCTAATGGAGCCATTTCTAATAGTGCTGCTGACCCAGTGCATGGGGCTCATCTTTCAGCCAGCTCAGTCTTGTTAATGTATTTTTTCCCTGTAATTAGCCTTTCCTGCCATGACTCAGGGCGCATGGATTATCCCCCACGGGGCCTGTGGGCTGGAATTGGTGTTTTCCTGCTGGAGGGGGGTGTTGGGGGGTGTCTCCTCAGGTTCAGGAGCTGCCAGAGCTCAGCTGCAGACACCTGGGAAAAGGGCTTGGAGGAGAGGATATGCTGCAAAGCAACTCACTGTCAGGTTTGGAGTCAAACAGAATCAAACTGATATCTTTTACATTTTCCTGGTTGTGTTAATGCACTCAAGTGTAATTAAATGTAGAGACTCAATGGATTCATAAAAACACTCTGTGGGAGCCTGTCAATCTTCCAGGGAAGTGAACCCCCAAACAAATGAATAAACCTTTAATATCTCCAGCTCTGCCTCTTTCAAGAGCAGAGCTGGGGGCTCTGGAGAAGGATCCAGGGGCATTTTTCCAGGAGAGATGCTGTGTCTGGAGGGCTGAGGGACAACTCCTGACACTTTCTGCTGTACCCACCTTTGTGCTGCAGCACAGACCCCAAATCTACTGATCAGAATGTGCCCTGGGCTGTGAATTCCAGCAGATGGAGATGCTGGGCTTGGCACTCACCAGCAATTCCTGCCCTGTCCTTCAGCAGCTGCTGGAGCTACAGGACCAGGAGCTGCTGGCTTTGCTGTATCTGGATCTCTGCTCTGCTCCTTCACCTGCCTCATGGACAATATTTGTGCCAGCTTCAGAATCTGAAATAAAAAAGAACCAAAAAGCGGAGAGGGAAGACGCTGCATGCACAACTGAGTGCTGGGTGCTGTCTCAGAGGTGAGCATCCCCCCCACAGGGAAGGTTTGTGCAAAAGGCAGCTGCTGCAGACAGATGAAACCATATTCTGGAGATTTAAAGCACCTGAACTTTTGAAAAGCTGCAGGGGAAACCTCCTACAGGTTGCACTTCCCTACCAGCAAGGGTTGGGAGCCAGGAATGTGCAAATGGCACTGAGGCATGGAGGAGCCACCTGGGCCATGGGCAGCTCCTGCACCTCAGGGGGGTGGGCAGGGGGGTTTCAGTGCCCTGTGCCCCCTACACGTGTGCCCAGGGCTGCAGGGCATCTTCTGCTTCCTACACCAGGGCACTTCTGGAAGGAGTTTCTCCTAAACTTCTCAGAATTCCTCTGTGCTCGTGAGTAGAATGGGGAAAATCATCTATAGCAGAGTGAGAAAGGGAGGATAAGACACTGCTGAGCTAATTTTTTCCTGTTTGTGGGGTGTTTTTTCTCTTTCTCAGTTGAATTCTCACCTTCTCACAACAGTTGTTGCATATCACTGTAAACTTCATTTAATCCTTTTGTGAAGTTAAAGTAAATATGACTGAAAGACAAAATACATGCTGTACTTGATGTAAGACTGATGACACGTCCCCCAGTTATCTTCAGCAGTGAATATAGTGAATCTTCAGCTATAATCACATTTAGAGAGCAGCTGTGCTGCTCTGCACTGCTGACAGGGATGCAGTGAGTTAGAATTGATGCTGCCTCTCCTTCATCCAGCAGCAGCCCCAGTGGGGATGTGCTCACCCAGCCTTGGCACACACCACCAGCAGCACTGGGCACCACCAGCCTGCTCTGCCCCTCACCCTGGCACTGGCCCACTGCTAATCCTCTGCTCCTATCCCTGAATGTGCTGGGAAGTGGGACAGAGCTCCAGGCTTGTGTCCCTGCTGGGCTGCCATGCCCTTCCCAGCCACCACCTTGCATTGCCCATCCCTGACAGCTCCAGGGAATTTCCTCTGTTGGGTTTCAAAGTCAGCCAAGCACTTGAGCTGCTTTTATTTTTGTTTTTTATTATTTTTTTTTTTTTTTTTTAGCTTTAGCACAAATAGTTGTTTAAGTGGAGGACTCATTTCAGCTGTCTGTTTTCTCAAAAAAGAAAAAAAAGAATCTCTGCAGCTCCCTGCTGTCCTGGCCGCAGCAGGATGTGTCCAGCAGCAGCAGGGAACCTGATGTTTAACATCCCCAGAACCTTCTGTGGTGCTCTTGGGTTTTCACAGTCAGCCTAATAGTGGTGTTCAAAATAATTGCTATGGAGGGAAAATGTGCCTTATCACAGGGAGCAGCACATGGACAATGGAAGCGTTTCAGAGCATATTTTTAGGACACACACACAAAAAAATCAATCTAAATCTTGTGCTTTTTCATCATGTGCCTTGAGCAGTGAAAAGGCAGGGAAAGGGATCAGCGTTTTTGCTGGTTGGATGGGGCTGTGAGAGACATGGTCTGGTGGAAGGTGTCCCTGGGGTCAGCAGATGCACCCAGCAGGAGCTGCAGTGGTTTTGCCTCTCCTTGGTGCCCGCTTGGGAAAGTCAAATGTTTATGTGTAACCTAAAAGAAAAGCTGTTCTGCTGGTGTGAGCTATTGGGTAATAAAACCAGGAAAGGCACTGCAGTCAATAAAAGTAAATTAATAACTAGAGACAACAAACTCTGCTTCTCTGACTGGCATAAAGCAATCCTGTGCTGAAGAAAGAAAAAATGCCACAGTTTATGAGGAGGCAGGTCAAGTCCAAGAGGAATGAGCCATAGCATTTTGTGGGATATTTGTGATCATGACTTGCTCTTGCTAAACCTGTAGGGTTTTATTTGCAGCAGAAGCCAAGCAGCTCCACAGAGCAGAGGAGACCCCAGGGCCTTCGGCATGGTGGGTGCTGCCCACACCTGCCCTTGCAGTTGTGCTGCTCATGCAGCACAAATCAGGAGGCTTAATTATTTCAGTAGAGGTTAATTACATTAGTCACTACAGCAAATCTCCCGTTCATGCCATGCTTTCCACTTCATTTAATTCATTACCCCCTGTGACAGTAGATTTCTGCACAGAGCTGCTCCTTTATTCCCCATGTCCCTCCCAAGCACGATCCTCCACGCTGGCCCTTTGCTTGCTCTTCTTCCTCTCAGTGTTCCTGCTGGGGGTGACAAAGGGGTTGGGTGCAGGTGGGAGCAGCCTGGGACATGCTGTGCCCCAGGGGGTGGGTGGAGCAGTGCTGTGCCCTACTCAGCATCAGGTTCTCCCCATGCAGGGACAGGCTGTGAGCCCCACACTGTGTGTGCCCTGTGCTGGAGCTGAGCAGATGGTGCCCCTGGATTGTGCACATCACCCCCTGCCCTTGTGTACATCATCCCTTCCCTCTGTACATCACTCCTTTCCCTGCTGTGCATGTCACCCCCTGCCCTTGTGCTCATCACCCCTTTCTCTGCTGTGCACATCACCCCCTTTTCCCTGTACATCACCCCTTTCTCTGCTGTGCACATCACCCCCTTTTCCCTGTACATCACCCCTTTTCCTGTTGTGCTCATCAACCCTTTCCTTGTGCACATCATCCCTTTCCCTGCTACGTACCTCATCCTCTTCCCTCTGCACATCACCCCTTTTTCTGCAGTGCACATCACCCCCTGTCCTTGTGCACATCACCCCTTTTCCTTGTGCACATCACCCCCATCCTTGCTATATGTTTATCACCCCTTCCCCTGTACATCACCCCTTTCTCTGCTGTGTACCTCATCCCCTGCCCTCCCTGAATCTTGTATAAAACCAGCACTTGCCCATCCATGCCCTCTCTCACCTACCAAGCTCTGCTGCTCTTTGCCCATGAGCCTGCTCCCTCCTGCCTTCCCTGGTACCAGACTGTACCATCCAATACAATTTTCCATCATGGGAAAATCCAGCTGGTTGCGCACCCCTTGCCATGATCCTGAAAGAGCTATTCCTCATAGTCCAATGTGTTTCTGTAAATGGCAGAGTTAATTTCTTGGGTGGCATTTAATTAGTTTTACTGTGCCTTCCCTACTCGGCAGAGATGTGTCATAATAGCTGAAGGATTCATAAAAAACCATGGTTTAATCAGAAATTCAAATGTGAACCAAGACACAACAACAAAGATCTGAAAACAAACCCATAATTTTAAAAACTGGCCAGTAATTTTTAAATTTTTTTAAAAATTGATGAGACTCAGTGCCACAGGCACATGGTGCTGCTGTTAGCAACAAACCAGGGAGCTGCTCTCATCAGCCAGAAACCCCAGCTAATGCTGGATGGCAGGGTTAACCCTCTGGAGATGGTGGGAAAGGCATTGGCCAGGCTCCTCCAAAGGCTCACAGTGACTGTGTAAAGCTGGTCCCACACCAGGGTGGGCTTGGTGCACCATTGTCATTTGCTGAAGAGAAATATTGGTCTCCTCCAGCCATGCCTCAGAAGCTCTTGGAGATCTATTTCACACCCAAGATAGCTCAGCTACCTCAGAAGGCAGAAAATCAGCAGGATGGCTTCTGTGGTAGGGTTGGAAACAAAAAGGTTTTAATAAAAGGCAAAATAACAAAACTCTTCACAGAGAAGAACCGAGCCAGGTGCAAGAGGTGCTCTCACCTCACAAAAACAATTTGTTTTTTTGTTCTCTTCTTTTTCTAGTAAATTGCTCAGGTGGGACTTTTTGGCTCCTGTCCTTAAGTTTGAGGTGAAGTCCCCCAGGTCCTATGAGATGTCTTTTTACCCAACTGAGGACAGAAACTTCTGGGCTCATTTCCTTTTTAAGGGGACAAAGGACGGTTTTGTCACTCCATCAACAAAGGGCACATTCCTACACTGAAGCATGTTTGTCACACCTTGGGCTGAGGCAGAATTTAAGCTGTGCTCACTGTCAAGGTGCCCTGAGAAAATCTGTGTGGGCTGCCCAAAAGGCTGTTTGTGTTTCCAAGGCTTCCCAGGCCTTCCAAAACCCAGGGAACCAGAGCTCTGTGCCACTGCCTGGCTCCATCTCTCATTTTGTTTTGAAACCCAGTTCATTCCTTTCTCACTGCACCTGGGGATTCATCATTCCTGTGCCTCCAGCTTCTCCAGCCCCCTGCACACAGCGTGGGGAGAGATTTCTACACTCAAGGAGCCCCAGTGCCCAAACTGTGGCTGCTGACATGTGCAAGGGGGAAGTGAGACATTTTCCACCTGTTCAGCTAGTTTGCAGCTTGGTGGGATATTTCCTATTTTTAACTGTAGCTGCAGTTAAAGGAATAAATTTGTGAAGTCAAACATAAGGTAACAACCAAAAGAAGTTGTTTTTTAGCTGCAGATCTCTCTGATTCAGTACCTGGTGAACATTTTCTTTAGCATAATGATACTTCTTAGGGTACATGATAAAAACCTGCAGTAATCAACATACGCTGTTCTCAGTTTTCAGTCTCATCATTAGCATTTTGCTCTCATTAACCTGAGCATGATAAATTGCTTATAAAACAGCTGTTTCTTTGTTGGGCGTTAGCAGGTCTAGTCGTGAGGAGAGATGTGGAATTTGGTTTACAGAGTTTTGCATCATGAATATGAACTGTGCGTGGCTCTGACACCGCAGGTCAGGCCAGTGTAAATCAAGGAAATGTTTCTAGACTTTAATCTGAACTGAGACCTCGGGATTTAAAGATATTTCAGCTCCTAGCCAGGTGTTTGCTTGGGCTGGGAAACAATCAGCCTTGCTGCCTGCAGGTGGAGGATCCTTCCACGGAGGTGGAAGCTGCTCTGGCTGTTGCAGGTAAGACTCTGCCCTCTCTCCTCTCCTTTCTGACATTTTAGCACTTTTGCTCTGCCTGTGCCTTTTTGTCCCCGTGTGCCAGCCCCCATTGCTGCTGGCATCCCGCTGGAGTGCCGCAGAGTCCAGCTGGGATGCTCACTGGGATGCCAGCCCTGGCTGGGAGCACTGGAGGGGCACACAGAGCACTTCAGCTGCCAGAAAATTAGACTCGTTTATTTGAAAATCTGTTGTACACAAAGCACTTTAATAACCACATTCATCTAAAGGCCACATCAGGAGAAACAGTACTGCCTGTTCCTGCTTGGATGCCAGTTTTGGGGAATGCTGCTGCTAACATTTAGCAGGAGCTCCAGGTCACCTTGATATAATCAAGCTAAGATGCATTTTAATGGCTGTTTAATTAGATTTACCATAGGGAAGGTGCCATGGAAGAAGGCTGCATTTCTGCCTCTAGTTTAAATAAAAATGCAGATAAAAGACTGCAAGTGATAGATAAAGATGAGGGGATTTGTACC
>VZSU01000481.1:134421-182464 GCA_013398715.1 Nesospiza acunhae | reverse complement strand
CTCAGGTTTCCCTCTGTGGAGAAGCTTTAAGGCGATGCTGAAGGAAAGGAGTCGGTTCTGATGGAGGCTTTGGATCCAGAGCTTTATTCTGGCCCACAGGCCTCTGAATGCAGCAGCAGCTCCCACAGAACTCCCTGAGCCCGTGGTTGCTGCTCCTTTGAACCCCGGGGAGAGGGGCAGGGAAGGGGCAGGGAGCCACCAAGCAGGGACAGGAGGGGAGGGACAAAGGGACAAAGGACACCTGGATGGCCCAATGCCCCCCGGGGGTAGAGGGCATCCTTTGAATCTGCCAATTCTGGAATTCCAGGACTGACAGACAGTGCTGGGAGGGGGAAGGAGAGGTGACTGACACACCTGGGAGGGAATTATCAGGGGAGGGACCCGGGGTTCTGAGGTAAACCCTGAAATCACAATGCAAGAGGCTACACAAAGCATTGTGTGATAGCACGAGCTGCTCTGCCGCTAAAGGCCACCTCCTGCCAAGGCCTCATTAATGGACAAATCATAAAATTTTTAAAAATGGTGTGAGAATACAATTAAAAGCAGCATCTCTGAACTGGAACTGCTTTGCCATGAACATGCCTAAATCTAGTCATGGTTGAGCAGAGCAATTCCACCCAGCGCTGGATAAACCCAACAGCAAAGTGCCCAGAATCTGATTTAATTTGAAAGACCACAAAATTATATTTCTCTGGTGATTTTCCAGGTGGCAGGATTTGATACAGAGTTTTTAGTTTTTCACTGCTTCCTTTTAAGTCAATTTGACAGAAATGGCTTTTGGTACAAGGCAGAATTTGCTGGGCATCACAGCGGGGATAATGGAAATATCAGAGAAATGGCAAAGCCCAACTTGGGGGAGATCAACCCTCTGTCTGGAATGCACTGGAATTCATGAAGGCTGTAAACAATGCCAACCACTTGTTTTGAAATTTTTAAAAGTTTAATAGTAATAAAATAGTTATTAAAAAATAGTAATACAATTAGAGTAATAACAATTTGGACAAATTGAATTAGGACAATATGAGACAATAAATACAAAGAGTTATGGATGTCAGGGTACCTTTTCTGGGCAGCACGAGCCCAAAAAAGAACCCACGTTAACAGAGGATTAACCCTTAAAAGCAACAGCCTGTTGCATATTCATACATCTCATACATGATACATAAATTCCATTCAAACACAGGATTCTGTCTGGGCAGTGTCAGCTTCTTCCTCTAAATCCTGACAGCACCTTCAAGGCGGGAAGAAGTTCGTTTTTTCTGATAATGGAGCAATCAATTCTTTTTCTCTGAAAGATTCAGGTGTCCTGTGGCTGCTCTCTCACTGCAAGTCCTTTCTTTAAAAAAAGTATCCTACATAGCATCGTTTTTAAAACTATATTTAACACAGTACTTAAGAGAATTAACACAGAATTACTTTCTAACACATATAATATTCATTTGAATATTTGCGAAAAGCCAATCATAAAATACATGCATTTTTTCACAAAGGGCCAAGTTTTCTGGAAGAGCAGAAGTCAGGGAAATTTGCACCTCTTGTGGGACATTCACTGGTCCACCAAAGCGGCTCCTCTTTCTAGGGAGACCAAGAGCTGCAGCAGGACCTGGCAGATTGGGTGTGTGCTGGCCTTTGTGAGGATGTAGAAAGGATTTTTTGCATGGTTGGCACGAGCATGGCCACAAGCACGACGTCTGCAGGGGAAGGAAGGGTGGTGGCCAGAGCCAGTGCAGCCCCAGGGACACCCTGCAGGAACGGGAGCTGCCCTTCCTCACGGCTTTGCTGATTAAGGAGCTCCTTTTCTTGGCACTTTGAGCTGGGATTAAAACATTGCTGGGAGAGAGACGCTCGGGGGCAGGCGAACAGCTTGTTCCCAGCTGGCTCAGCACTTTCCTGTTTGCAATTCCACCTCTCAGAGCTCAGAAAATGCTCCATGAAGGCAACGGGAGCCCCACACAGCCCTGGGGAGCCACAGCCTGTGGTGTTTGTGGGGGCCCAGGAGGAGGTGAGAGATTGAGAATCTGACTCCATGTTCTCAGATGGCTGATATTATATTATATTATATTATGTTATGTTATGTTATGTTATGTTATATTACATTACATTACATTGTATTATATTATATTATGTTATGTTATATTATATTACATTACATTACATTGTATTATATTATATTACATTACATTACATTGTATTATATTATATTATATTATATTATATTATATATTATAATTATATCATACTATACTAAAGAAAGAGAAGAGATACAGACAAAAAGTTTAACAAGAATGAATAATAAAAACTCGTGATTGCTTCCAGGGTCTTGACACAGCTGGACCGTGACTGGTCATTAAGTCAAAACAATTCACATTAAACCAATCAAACATGCACCTCCAATCTCCAGCCCACATTCCAAAGCAGCCAAACACAGGAGAAGCAATCAGGTAATTATAATTTACATTTTTCTCTGAGGCTTCTCAACTTCCCATGAGAAGAAATCAAGGTGAAGATATTTTTCAGAAAATACCACGGTGACAACAGCCCCTGTGCCCCTCAGCTGCTGCAGGGCAGGGACATCTCCCTGTGCCTTGGGGACATCTCCCTGTGCCTTGGGAAGGGCTCCAGTTGTATCCCAAGGGAGCAGCACTGGAACAGAGGCACCAGAAGGCTCTGCTGGCTTGGAAGTTCATTTTGGCTGTTGGGTGTTGTGGTGTCCTGGAGGCTTTGTCCCCTCTCCAGGGAAAAAGGGGGATTTTAAACCTGACCTCTGTCAGGAAAATGAATCCACAAACACCAGAGGTTTATGTCCAAAAAGGAGACAGAGGAGTCCTTTGGCTTTATTCCAATAAAGGCAGAGGCCATGGGGCATCCCCTGGGGTGTCTCCAAGTTTTGGAGGATGCATCCTCCCTTTTTATCCCAATTTCCAGGCACATTTCCCTTCTCTCTTTCCCCATTTCTGAGGTACTTGAGAGGTTCAGACTTCCCAGAACACCTGATCCCAAAGATTTCCCTCTAATAGATAACCCTCCCTTTTCATTTTTAATTCTTATGGAATTTAGGGATTTTTCTTCCTCGTTATTTCTTTCATCTTTCAATGCCTAATTTCAATGACCAGCAAACCTAAAGTTTATTTGTAAAATCAAATCTATTTTTCCATTCATCAATCAGTGGAATCTTTCCCATTGTTTCTTTTCTCTCCCAGTGCTGGTTTTATCTCCCAGCAGACCCACAGCTTGTTTGGAAAGACAAATCCCCCATTCCCCTCACCTCCAAACCGGAGGAGCTGGGGGATGTCTGCCCCCAAGGGCCACCACTGCATGGTTTAAAGGTCAAGTGGCTCCTTCTGGCCCTGTCCCAAGTGGCAGAGCCCTCTGGGGCTGCTCTTGTCACAGGGAGCAGGGACACCTTTGGGTTGGTGGTGGCTCCCCCTGCCAGAAATGTTCTGCCTGGGAAATGGGCTGTGACTTAGCAGGCAGCTTTCTAATGACTCCTCAAACTGAGATTTTATCCCTGCAAATGCAACTAGGTCTCAGTGTCCCTGATTAGTTTCTTGTGACAAATTCCATCTGCCTGCCTGGGAACAACAAAGACCTAAAAAACCTGAACACCAGCCATGCAGCCAACTGCTCCCATGCTGGGCTTTGTCATCACAGGAAATCACTTACAAAACAGGAACCTCTTCCTTGTTCCACTCAATTTCCTGGGACTATTTGCTGTGAAATGTCACCTTCTCAGATGAAGGAATGAGATTTATCACAATTAAGGGAGGCTTTGACATATCCCTTTAAGTGAATTAAGGGTGCTCTAATTCTGAATTCGCCCAGGGCCTTGTTGGTGCTGTGGGAGTCCCCTGCAGTTCAGAACATCAGAAGCTTGCACATTTTTGGGCAGTTTTTGGTGTGATTTTGCTTCTCCTGGCAGTGTGGGCTGCCAAGGTTGACAACGAGTGGCTCATTGTCAGAATGTTGGCCCTGAACATTCCTCAGGAATGCAGAGAGAGGACTCTTGTGCTGGGCTGTTGATTGACGGAGCTGTTTCCCATGTGTTTGGGATTTTGAGTCACAATGCACCTGCGTCACTGCCCTCGTCAGTCACTGCTTTCCTGCTCTGAGGTTTTGGCTGTTACACGAGACAGAGGAGCTGAACCAGTACAGGGATTCCGTGGCTCAGGGGTTCTGTCTCACAGGGGTTCCGTGGCACAGAGGGGCTATGGCACAGAGGTGCTATGGCTCAGGGGTTCCATGGCTCAGGGGTTCCATGGCTCACAAGTTCTGTGGCTCGGGGGTTCCATGGCACAGGGGTTCTGTGGCACACGAGGTCTGTGGCACATGGGTTCTGTGGCACACATGAATTCTGTCTTACAGGGGTTCTGTGGAACAGGGGCTCTGTCTCACACAAGTTCTGTCTCACAGGGGTTCTGTGGCACACAGGTTCTATCTCACACAGGTTCTGTGGCACACAGGTTCTATCTCACACAGGTTCTCTCTCACACAGATTCTATCTCACACAGATTCTGTGGCACACAGATTCTATCTCACACAGATTCTGTGGCACACACATTCTATCTCACACAGGTTCTGTGGCACACACATTCTATCTCACACAGGTTCTGTGGCACACACATTCTATCTCACACAGGTTCTCTTTCACGCAGGTTCTGTGGCACACAGGTTCTGTCTCACACAGGTTCTCTCTCACACAGATTCTATCACACAGGTTCTGTGGCACACACATTCTCTCTCACACAGGTTCTCTCTCACACAAGTTCTATCTCACACAGGTTCTATCTCACACAGGTTCTGTGGCACACATGGATTCTCTCTCACACAGATTCTCTCTCACACAGGTTCTGTCTCACACAGGTTCTGTCTCACACAGGTTCTGTCTCACACAGGTTCTATCTCACACGGGTTCTGTGGCACACATGGATTCTCTCTCACACAGGTTCTATCTCACACACGTTCTATCTCACACATGTTCTGAGGTTCTGTCTCACACAGGTTCTGTGGCACACACATTCTATCTCACACAGGTTCTATCTCACACAGGTTCTCTCTCACACAGGTTCTGTGGCACACATGGATTCTCTCTCACACAGGTTCTATCTCACACAGGTTCTCTCTCACACAGGTTCTGTGGCACACATGGATTCTCTCTCACACAGGTTCTATCTCACACAGGTTCTGTGGCATACACATTCTATCTCACACAGGTTCTCTCTCACACAGGTTCTCTCTCACACAGGTTCTGTGGCACACATGGATTCTCTCTCACACAGATTCTATCTCACACAGGTTCTCTCTCACACAGGTTCTGTCTCACACAGGTTCTCTCTCACACAGGTTCTGTCTCACACAGGTTCTGTCTCACACAGGCTCTGTCTCACACGGGTTTTGCTCCGCAGGTGCTGGCGCAGTGATGGCAGGGCTGTGGCACAGAGAGGGGCAGGTGGAGGTGGCTCCCAGCAGCACTGCCCACCCTAGTCCCTCAGTCTCCTCCTCAGCCCCCTCACAATGGAGGTTTTCTCTTTTTAACCTTTAACCCTCTCTAAGTTCTGTCCATCAACCCCTTCTTGGCTGTTCAGTGGTGGAGATCTCTTTTTCAAATCCTGACTGGAGCTCAGGTGTTCCACAGTGACAAACCAGCCCTCCCAGCTGTGCCTTGATAACCAGCCGAGGGGGTACAACAGAACTATAAATCTATAAAACTTTTCTTAACCTACATACATGATATTTGTCTGTTAATTGCGAGAGTCAGTCATTGCATTACTCATCTATCGCAGCATGGATGAACTTTACAGGGCCAACAGCCCTTGGTGGGAGTTACTGGGACCAGTCAGTGTGTCCAGGCTGCTCAAGCCCACCTTACCGTGGTGTTATCTGTTTGGTGACATTTCATCCGAATTTTCAGCTGGTTTTGTTCCAGCTTGAGTGGCTCTCCAGCCACAGGAGGGCGGCACCAGCACAAACTGCCAAAGTGCTGCCTACAGCCTGCCTTTGTTAGAAAAATAAAACCAAATCAGAAACCAAGTTAGCATATATTTATGTGTATATTATGAAATAAAAGATAAAACTTTAACAGGAAGGAAGGAGGGAACCCTCAAGCATCACCCAGCCCCGCTGAGCCCTGGTGAAAATCCAGGGGGGAGGAGTGTTTGCTTTCCAAAGCAAGATTTATTCCTAAACCATTTTTTAAGTATCAAAAGAAGGTTAAGCACCCATGAAGTGATCTAGCAGAAGCACCCTGTTTCCTCTGAGATCTGAGGGGGCTAGAAAGCCAGCAGGACTTTTGTGGCACCTTTCCATGGTCTAAATGGGCTGCAACAGACTTGGACAGTAACATAAAGCACTGCTCATTCACAAATCATTTACCATTTCAAATATCTCTTTTAAAAGGGTTTAAAAAGATTTAATTTGGTGGCTGTTTTGATTGGGTTTACAGCAGCTTGAAAAATAATTAAAAGAGAAAATGAGTGGGTGCTGAGGCCCCAGGGTCTCAGCAATTGATCTCTCTGGGTACAGCTTTTGTAGGGTCAGGATGCTCAAGGGTGCCTGGAGCCACAGAGAAACCCCCAGGGGTGATCTTAAAGCTCCTGCTCAATCTCCTGCTTCACCAAATAAAGGAAAAGTTATATAAATGGCGTTGAAATGCAGAATTGCTGGCAATGCGCAGCAGCTTGGCTGATGTTTAACCTGAAACCTGCTCAGGTGATGGGATTTGCCTGTCTGAGGGGCGTGTGAGGCTAAGGCCAGGCCAGGCCAGCCCTGCTGATGTTTTCTGCAGAATAAAGATAATTTCTTGGCCACAGCTCAGTCTGCAGCAAGGCAAGGGCATTGCCTCCCAAAGAGGTTTGTTTGTTTGGTTGGTTGGTTGAAGTGAGATGTTTCTCCAGGTTAAACTAAGAATTGGCACACAGTGACAAGGGACAGCACTTGGGAATCAACACCTGAACTAGCCAAACCCTGAAAAAAAGAGTCCAAAATGGAATTCTTTTATTAGCTTTCCCCTGGCACTTGCAGACTTTTATCTGCAGCTGTGTGGGAAGAGCTCGCACTGCAAACCTAATTCCCATAGGATGGGACTTGGAGGAATCAGACTGTGTTTGAACCCCTCCTGGAGAAGGACCCAGACATGCTGACTAAAAAGCACATTGCAGAGAGATGAGAGAACTTTGAGGAGCACTTGATCTCAAACACTCCACAAAAGGGTGATTTTTTTTTTTATGTTAGGCCAGGGAAAACCTTCTCTACACAGCTGAAAGGAAGAAGGGAGGTGAGCCCCAGCTTCCACAAGGGTGTGATGCAATCCAGCATTGGGAAGTTGCTAAAATACATTGGGGCACTTCTTCAAGTTCAGGTTCTGACTGAGCTTTAATATTGTGGTGGTGTTCACGAGGGTCTGAGGATGAGGGGAGAGATGAGGATCTGACTCCATGTTTCAGAAGGCTTGATTTATTATTTTATGATATATATTACATTAAAACTATACTAAAAGAATAGAAGAAAGGATTTTATCAGAAGGCTATCTAAGAATAGAAATAGGAAGGAATGATAACAAAGGTTTGTGCCTTGGATTCTCTGTCTGAGCCAGCTGAACTGTGATTGGCCATTAATTAAAAACAATCACATGAGACCAATCAAAGACCTACCTGTTGCATTCCACAGCAGCAGATAATCAATGTTTCCATTTTGTTCCTGAGGCTTCTCAGCTTCTCAGGAGAAAAAATCCTAGCAAAAGGGTTTTTCATAAAACATGTCTGTGACAACAGTGGGCTGGAGGGTGACAGTGCCGCCTCTCCAATGACACTGGACAAACCAACAGCCCATCAAATTTCTCCTCCTCCATAAAAGAATGCAAAACAATAAGTTAATTACAGAAAGTGTGTGAGAAAGTTTGTTATAAGAATGTAAACAGCAGAAGGCTTAGAAAATCTTAAAAAATCAGGGTGACACCCAGAACCCTCCTGGAACTGGCCCTGGGTGCCAGGACCCATCACTGCAGGGGAAGGAATTCCCAGGGGGAGCTGTGTGAAAGCTGCTGCTCTCCCACATCATCAGAAAATTCAGTTTTTAAAACATTCATGCCCGTGAAAAAGTGGATTTCCATCGTCTTTGCAATGTCGAGATGCTTTAATGCCTCAAGGACTTAGGGAAAATCTGACTAAAAGTACTTTCTCCACCTGCTGTTGTTTCTGCCTGGACCATCATGGAAAGGGAAGAGAGAGCTGCCACACTGTGCTTCCCAGACTGGCTGTATTCCAGCTGGGCTCTGTTTAAAATTCACCTGCCTTCCCAAATGCTGAAAATATTCCAATCCAGACACGGTTTTTTTTTTTTTTTTTTTCCTCCCCCCTCTTCCTGAACAGTAAAGTACAAGACACAATTTTTCATTTAGAAATCTGCTTGGGAGCCATCAGAGCCTTTCTTCCCCCAGACTTTCTGGGAGGCTCTGATTTCCATCCTCACCCTGGTATCATTTGCTGAGCCAGTTTGCAGGAAGGCAGCACAGGCTGCCAGAGAAGACAAGGACAAATGTACAACTCTAAGGCAAATTGAAACCTTGAGCAGAGTGCAGTCCGTGGAAAAATTTCAGGTGACCTGAAGGATTGTATACAGAAGTAAAAAACCTTTGATATATTATGCAGAACGTGCTGCCAAACACATGCTCGTTTTATCCTTCTTCAAACAATAAACTCCTTCCTAAACACTGAATGTTTTAGCACAATATAAATATGCAAAATCACATTATGGGGTTGGAGAGGCATTAACCAAAGTCAGGGAGCAGGCAGAGCTGAACCAATGCTGTTCCAGGGTCTCTGTGCCTGGGACACCCCAGATTTAAACACTGAATGTTTTAGCACAATATAAATATGCAAAACCATGTTATGAGGTTGGAGTGGCATTTACCAAAGTCAGGGAGCAGGCAGAGCTGAACCAATGCTGTTCCAGGGTCTCTGTGCCTGGGACACCCCAGATTTACAGGGGTCAGTCCCTGCCTGTCCCTGTGCTCAGCAAACATCCCGAAATTCCCTGCCAGGCACGTCCCCTGACTCCCAGGAGAGCTCGGGACATAAAGCTTAACACACTTGATTGCAGAGCTTACTGTTTGCCATAACCAAATAAATTAGGTATAATTTAATATTTGATAGTAAGATTTACTGTTCTACCCTTTACAGCTTCACAGGTGGATAGCCACTAATGGAGAGAGGGGAAGACCCCCATTAATTCTCAGCAGCGTGGACAGGCTGGGAGAAATAGGAGCCTCCTCCAGCCAGGTCTCAAAAGCTCTTGGAGGTCTATTTCTCACCTAAGATAGCTCAGCTACCTTTGGAGGCAGAAAATCAGCAGGATGGCTTCTGCGGCAGTGTTGGAAACAAAAAGGTTTTAATAAAAGGCAAAATAACAAAAGTCTTTACAAAGAAAAACCGAGCCAGGTGCAAGAGGTTCTTGCTCTTGATAAAACACCTCACAAAAGCAACTTGTTTCTTTGTTCTCTTCTTTTTCTAGTAAATTGCTCAGGTGGGACTTTTTGGCTCCTGTGCCACTGGGTATCAATAAATTTGAGGTGAAGTCCCCCTAACCTATGAGATGCCTTTTCCACTTAATCTGTGAGAGAAACTTCTGGGTTTCTTTCCTTTTTAAGAGGACAAAAGACAGTTTTATCACTCTGTCAACACAGAGCACATTCCTACAGCTGGGGAAACCTTCCAGTTCCTGCTGGGGAGGATGAGGAAGCTCCTCCTGGCTTTAGGAGGACAATTTTTGCTCTTTGCCTGTAGCTGATGCCCAGAGCCACACACCCATCACGGGGCAGAGCAGAGTTCAGAGTCTCCTCACAGAACCCAGCTTGCTTTGGCACAAAGCTCAGCAATGACCTGAGGCTGCTGTTTACAGAGTGAAATTCAGCTTTGAAACCCTTCCATTTTGAATCATGTAACCTAATTTTTAGAAGATATTACGTAGCCATGATATTTTCTGAAAAATCCTTTCCTGAGGATTTTTATAATATTATAATTATATATTATATATATATCTCATCTATATATATATATTTATCAAAATAATAAATCAGCCTTCTGAAACATGGAGTCAAGATTCTCATCTCTTCCCTCTTCCTGGGACCCCTGTGAACGCCACCACAGACTGTCACTTTTGGAAAACTATAAATGTTCGACGGCTTCGGTTATCTTGATTGATGATTCTTATCAAATGCTGATCGTCCTTAGGTGTTCCCGGCTGGTTCTGGGGGAAACCCATCTCCACACCAGCTACATCTTTTTTTACTTTATTTTTACTTTTTTTTACTTGTTAATGAGGCATTCTTTCCTGCTGCCACCAGGAGTTTCGCAACTTCAGCGCGGTAAAATCCGGGCTGGTCGTGGTCTGAGGCTCCTTGGATTTTCGTTGCGTGTATAATTTATTCGACAATTTTAATTTTATACATTTTCCACCCAAGCACGAATTGCTTTACATCACATATAACAATCCTGCAGATGAATCAGCGCCCCTTCCCAGGCCTGGGGCGGTGCTGAGCGCTGGGAAAAGCGGATTTTCCACGGGGGAGGCTGCAGGAGCCGCAGCATCTGCCTGGGTGATGGCCCCGATGACTGTGCAGTGATTGTGCCGGTGATGCTCCCTTGGCGTGGGCGCTCAGCCCGGGAGGAGCCGCTGCCCCAGCTCTGATTCACTGCCCGGGGCCCCAGCTGGGAGCCCTGGAGCAGAACATGGCACAGCTTCCCACGGCACGGCGTGCTGGGACCGCGCTGATGGGAAAATTAACCCACCAACACCAGAGGTTCATGTCCCAAAAGGAGACAGAGGAGTCCTTTGAATTTATTCCAATAAAGGCAGAGGCCATGGGGCGTTCCCCTGGGGTCTCTCCAAGTTTTGGAGGACGCAGCCTCCCTTTTTATCCCAATTTCCCTTCTCTTTCCCCATTTCTGAGGTACTTGAGAGGTTCAGACTTCCCTGAACACCTGATCCCAAAGATTCCCCTTTAATGTACAACCCTCCCTTTTCATTTTTAATTCTTACAGAATTTAGGAGGGTTTCTTCCTCATTGTTTCTTTCATCTCTCAATGTCCAGTTTAATTTATCAGCAAACCTAAAGTTTATTTATGTTAGGAAAATTAACCCACAAACACCGGAGATTTATGTCCAAAAAGGAGACAGAGGAGTCCTTTGACTTTATTCAATAAAGGCAGAGGCCATGGGGCATTCCCTGGGGTCTCTCCAAGTTTTGGAGGACGCAGCCTCCCTTTTTATCCCAATTTCCAGCCACATTTCCCTTCTCTCTTTCCCCATTTCTGAGGTACTTGAAAGGTTCAGACTTCCCAAAACACCTGATTCCAAAGATTCCCCTCTAATGTCTAACCCTCCCTTTTAATTTTTAATTCTTAAGGAATTGAGGGATTTTCCTTCCCCATTGCTTCTTTCATCTTCCAATGTCTAATTTCATTTACCAGCAAACCTAAAGTTTACTTGCAAAAGCAAATCTCTTTTTCCATTCATCAATCAGTAGAATCTTTCCCGTTGTTTCTTTTCTCTCCCAGTGCTGGTTTTATCTCCCAGCAGACCCACAGCTTGTTTGGAAACACAAATCCACTGGGATTTCACAAGTGCCATGGGTGCAGCTCACCAGGAATAAGGGGCTTTTTCAGGGTTGTGTTTTAAGATTCTGGTCATGGCCCAGCTTTTGGTTTTTAGCAGAGATAAATGGCGACTGTGCCATCTCCTGTTGCCTGCAGTATTTTAGAGGCTTTTTGTCTCATAAATAGCCTTGTCTTGACACTGGAGCATCATTTTGCTGCACGTGAGGCATTTGAGCTTTGAAACCCCAACCACACGAACACATCCACAAATCTCAATCTTTACAGCTTGTCACTCACACTTAACCTGCTTTAGAGCAGAGGTTTCCCTCAGCTGAAGATGAAATATGCTTCATCTGTGACTGTTTTCACAAGCATGAGGCTCCCCTATGCCAGGGGCACCCAGGCTGTTGCTCTCTTGGTTTGCTGTGAAAAACGCCAATCAGTTGTTTTTAAAATGTTAAAAGTTTACTAGTAATAAAATGGTTATAAAAATAGTAATACAATTAGAGTAATAATAATTTGGACAAATTGAATTAGGACAATATGAGACAATAAATACAAAGAGTTATGGACGTCTGGGTACCTTTTTCTGGGCAGTATAAGCCCGAAAAAGGGTCCACGTTAACAAAGGATTAACACTTAAAAGCAACAGCCTGTTGAATATTCATACACCTCATCCATGATGCATAAATTCCATTCAAACACAGGATTCTGTCTGGTCAGTGTCAGCTTCTTCCTCTGAATCCTGACAGCACCTTTGAGGTGGGAAGTTCGTTTCTTCTGATAATGGAGAAATAAATTCTTTTTCTCTGAAAGATTTCAGTCTCCTGTGGCTGCTATCTCACTGCAAGTCCTTTCCTTAAAAAAAATATCCTACATAGCATCGTTTCTATTTTAACATTTTGTTATAACCTAAAACTATATTTAACACAGTACTTAAGGGAATTAACACAGCATTACTTTCTAACACAACACATATAATATTCATTTTAATATTGGCAAAAAGCCAATCATAAAATAGGCATTTTTTTTCACATTTGCCAAGCAGAGTCTGTCCCTCTGGGTGCAGCAGGGCAGGAGCTCAGCTCAGCAGTTAATTTTTAACTTGCCTGTTGCTCCATGGTGTAGGGGAAGCTGCCAGGGAGGTGTTGCTGTTGGAGCACCCTGTCCCCCCACATACACAAACACAGCCAGGGCTTGGCCTTGGACTCTGCTCCTGCTCTGTGTGCTGGATTTCAGCAGGCACTGAAGGTCACAGTACTGGGTGTTCAGACTCTGGGAACATCCTCCTCTGCTCCTGAACACTCTGCTCAGGTTGAGCCGGGCTGCTGACTCGTTCCAACCCCATCTTTTCATCTTTGGAGAGATGGGGATGGGTGTTTGTCACTATAGGACATGAAATAACACGAGGCACACACCGCTGTTCTCAAGGCAAAAAAGGGAAGCTTATTTTCTGACTCTAACATTTATAGATTTCCAAAAGTGACAGTGGATTGGAGGGTGACAGTGCCACCTCTCCAATGACACTGGGCAAACCAACAATCCATCAAACTTCTCCTCCTCCATAAAAGAATGCAAAACAATGAGTTATTTACAGAAAGTGTGTGAGAAAGTTTGTTACAAGAATGTAAAAATCAAAAGGCTTAGAAAATCTTAAAAAATCAGGGTGGCAGGTGTTTGATGAGGAGACAGAGGGTGGGACCTCTGTGGGTCTGCTGTCACTGACACCCCCTTTGCTCTGGGCTTTCTCTTTCCAGCACTGCAGCCCCATATTTCTCTTCCCAGAGAAAAGCAAGGCACAATTCTTCCCAAGAATATTTCTGGGTTTCGCACTCTCTGAACCTCAGAGAAAGGGAAAACAGTTCTTATCTCATTTGCTGTGCCTGTGTTTGTGCCAAAGTAGAATGCAATATGGAGATTGTTTGCCCAAGGTGATGGTGTTTTGTTTCCTTGGCCTGTCAGGGCCAAGTGTGTAGCCCCACATTTCTCTTCCCAGAGAAAAGCAAGGCACAATTCTTCCCAAGAATATTCTTATCTCGTTTGCTGTGCCTGTGTTTGTGCAAAAGTAGAATGCAATATGGAGATTGTTCACCCACAGCGATGGTGTTTTGTTTCCTTGGCCTGTCAGGGCCAGGTGTGTGTGTGTGTCAGGACTGTTGGGTGACACTCGTGAGATTCCGGGCAGTTGTGTGCAGGGTTGAGTGCTTGGCAGATTCAGTTTTAGAGGTACAGAATAATACAGTATAATAAAGTAATTAATTAGCCTGCTGATAAGATGGAGTCAGATGCATCATTCTCTCTCCCCTCGTTGGGATTGCCTGCAAATTCAATACAGCACCTTGAGTTGCTCCCCACCTTCCCCAGTCCATTAAGCCAGAGCTTCTGCCAAAAGTCTTCTCCTTAGTTTGTGTCCTGCCTTTCTGTGGCCTCTCCCCAGCCAGCACTGCTGGTGTGGAACCACCAGCACCCTCCCAGCACAGCTGCTGAGCGGGGCACTGAACCAGCTGGATAAAATTAGCTGTTCACCCGCACGTTCCTCAGGATGCTGGGACAGGGGACACCCAGTACAGCCAGCCTGACTCATGGAGAAGAATTAATGGAAACGCCCGGCTCCTGCAGGGAGGAAATTCCTTGAACAGCCTTTTCCTCTGTTTGTTGTGCTGGGGGCTGACAATGGGCTCTGCTCCTGGCCCGGAGCGCGGCGTGCGCCCCGCAGGCGCCGGGACTGCGGCACCGGGAGCTCAGGAAGGGCTGGGGACAGTGACAGCGACAGGGACAGTGACAGCACCGCCCTGACCTGCCCCCCCACACCTCCCAAACCCAAACTATTCTCTGCCGTCCTCTCAGAACCCAGGACATCCCTCTGGGCTGCCTCTGAAAGACTGTTTCAGCTTGTCAAAGTGTGAGCGTTTTTACGGGCAAAAAAGTTGAAACTGGAAATACCACTGGACCAATCCACACTCAAAAAAGTCTCATGCTTCTTTCCCTTCTGTATTTAAACTAGAATTCAAAAACTAGAGTTCTTCAGCTGTCTAGTTGTTTGTAACTGACTGTATCCTTCTCTCTTGTACTGCGCATGCAGAAGTTCACCAAACAATTACAGAATCTCCCAACATATTTGGAGACATCTATTCTCAATTTATTTATTTTATTCAAGCTGCAAGAATGGGTGATTAACATTAAAATGGTTTCTTCCATACATTTACTGGATTGAGAATGCTTTAAATGTAAACTGTCTGCTGAGCCCAGGGGGCTCAGAGACCTTGGCACAAAGCCCAAGACCCCTGTGCCTTTGGTTATGGCCCGTGGAAAAAATTGCCAGCCTTATATGAGGATTCACAAGACACAAAAGTTTAAGTAGAATGATAGTGAATTTATCACGGGGTGAAAAATAGGTTTTTGAGGTTTTTAGAATGGGGTTTGGGGTCCCAAGCTGGAGGAATTTGGGCGTGCCTTGTCCTTTTTCCTTCTTCTTCCTGGCCTCCATCTTCTGGGTGATGTTGGCATTTTTAGATTGGTTTAGAGTAGAAGCTCCCTGTCTAACATAGGTGATAGGTATTGGGAAGTTATGGTAAATAATTTACATGTAGTTTTTAGTATAAAAAGGTAACACTGCCCTGGGGGCAGGCAGAGTGCCTCTGTCTGACCTGCTGAATGGACCTCAGCAGGCCAGAGAAAGAATTTTATAGATAAGACACAATAAACAACCTTGAGAATGAAAACTGAAGAGTTCTGACTCCTTCTTTGACTGCCAGGCTGGAAAAAGAGACTTTTACACATCTCGGGGTCACTGTGAGCAGCAGAGATTCTGAGACTCCCACACCTCTCAAACCCAAACTTATCTCTGGTATCCCCATATGCAAGTATAGTTTCAGCCAAAACATTCGACTGTGATTCTAAAAATAGAAGTTAAACCCTTCTTACCTGCCCAGGGGAGGTTAAACCAGCGAGAACTGCTAATTCTTGCAGTGTGGGCCCTGGGATGGTTGGACATTTGTACCTCAAACTCTCTTTGGCCCATGTTCCATGAGAATTCATTGCAGGTTTTGTTGAGTCTTTTGAGTAAGGCACGTTCCTGGAGCACAAACCTGCCAAAGCAGCAGACATGCTACCCAAGGAAAGGTACCTTTTTTTCACTGTAAATATCCAATAATCACATAACTTCTTAGTAAGTGGCCTTTATTTATCAGGGATACCACTCAGGCTAATGATTTCAGAGTAATGAGACAAGAGGGACTATAAAATCCCCAAGTCAGTGGGTGTTATGAATCATGTTATGCAAATCCTGTGAACAGGACTGTCTGGGCAATCCCAGGACGTGCCAGCAGCAACCACTTCAGAGGGTGTGGATTTCAGTCTGCCACGAGCTTGGCTTCTGCCAGATTTGCTTCCTTCTTTCAAGGAAAGGCTGGTGGCAAATGCTGCCCAGGTCATTGGTAGCAAAGGGGAGCTGGGTTTGGTTTTGGGGACACAAAGGGTGACAAGGCTTTTCCAAATCCAGCATTGGCTGGGTTTGGTTTTGGGGACCCAGAGAGTGACAAGGCTCTGCCAAATCCAGCATTGGTCTTCCTGGGAGGGGAAATCACTGTGCATCCCACTCCAGTTATAAATAATTATAATTGCCCGTTCTATTAGGTGACTTAAAAGATTTTTTCCAGTCTCCCCGACTTATTGGCAGTTTGGAGTTCTTACTGTAGGCAAAAAAAAAAACCAAACCTGTAGCTGGGCTATTGCTCTTCCAAGCTGCTTTATCTTTGTTGCTCTAAGCAGAGTCATGGGAATGTTTTTATCTGAACCATCAAGTTATTAGAGGACAGACTTATAAATAACCAGTCTTTGCTATTTTTAAGTACTTTCAGCATAATCTATCATGATAGTACAGCACAACCTGCAGAAAAACAGTCCAGTTGTGCTGCCAAAGCTTTGTAACTTACTGCTGTTTCTTTGGGTGATGAGGAGCCAAGCCCAGGCTCCTTCTCTGCTCTGCAGAAATGCCAAAGGCTGATGAGCTGTGCTCCTGAACCATCATTTTCTACACCTTTCCTCAATGCAGAAGATGTTATTCTGCTTTATTACAGAGGGGAAACTGACACTGGAGTTGATTAGAAATAAATTTGGTGGAGAATGACATGGTTGCCATAACAATTGTGGGCCAAGCTGGTGCTGGCAGGTGGGATGGGGGAGCCAGGGGCTGCTCCACATCCTGAGAATCTGGGGAATGAGGGAGAGTTGCAGGTAGTCTGCACCTAAACCAGGTCTCTATGAAATGACAAAAAAAGTCTAACCCCACCACTCCAGGAGAACTGAGCATTTCAGACAAGATAATTTAGATTTACTTCATAATTTATTAGTTTTCACATCACTGTATGCAATAAATTATAGCCAATATAATATTAACATTGTCATAAAATATTGCCATGAAGTAAGTACTCATCTAATAGTGGCTGTCACCTACACAGAGAAGAACTGTAGTTATTATATTTAGATTTTTAGTGTTAGTGGTAAGTGAACATAATATTAGGGAACTTCACAGTAAATTCAGGGAAATCTGTCATTATTATTGCTTCTGTGCAAACGACTTTTCCTGCACCCACAGAGCTTGGCAAGGAAAGGCACAGCCGTGCAGAGTTAATGCGTTCCCGGATGGCCGAACTCACTGCACCACACGCTGCCTCTGGGGGCATTTCACAGATGCAAAGTGACCCTGACCAGCAGCTGGGAGGTCTCCAGAGCCCCCCACCAGCCCCAGCAGTGGGGCTCGGGCTGAAGAGGCAAAGCACCCGGCTCACATCTGTGAGCACCAAGTCCATCAGCAGGTCCTGGGTGTGGGGGTTTCCCCCCAGCTCAGTCCCATGGCTGCCCAGAGGAGCTCGTCTGCCCCAGCTGGGAGCTGCTCTCTCTCTGAGAGCCTCTGGCCACCAGGCTGCTGTCCACACTGATGTGCTGTGGGCACTGATGCTGCTGCTCACACCAGTGCTGCTGTGGGCACTGGTCCTGCTGCTCACACCAGTGTGCCATGGGCACTGGTCCTGTTGGTCACACCAGTGCTGCTGGTCACACCAGTGCTGCTGTGGGCACTGGTCCTGCTGGTGACACCAGTGTGCCATGGCACTGATGCTGCTGCTCAGGCCAGTGCTGCTGTGGGCACTGGTCCTGTTGGTCACACCAGTGCTGCTGCTCACACCAGTGCTGCTGTGGGCACTGGTCCTGCATGTCACACCAGTCCTGCTGGTCACACCAGTGCTGCTGCTCACACCACAGCTGCTGTGGGCACTGGTCCTGTTGGTCACACCAGTGCTGCTGTGGGCACTGACGCTGCTGTCCACACCAGGGCTGCTGGCCACACCAATGTGCCATGGGCACTGGTCCTGTTGGTCACACCAGCGTGCCATGGCACTGATGCTGCCGGTCACACCAGGGCTGCTGGCCACACCAATGTGCCATGGGCACTGATCAGGCTTGCTGTCCACACCGATGGGCTGTGGGCATTGATCCTGCTGGTCACACCAGTGCTGCCGCTGCCCGCAGCGATGCCACTGTTGGCTCACAGTTTCCAGCGGAGCTGAAGCCCCGTTCTGGACTCTCAGCTCCCCAGGCCCACGGGGCAGCCGAGCATGCTGAGCGTGCTAGGAGCTCTCAAACAGTCCCGTCACAAAACGTTCCCCATTCCTGCTCCCTCCGCCAGCCAGCTCAGTGAACTTTGATGGAGTATTTCCGAAACGTCAGGAACTGCAGCAGTTTGTCTTTTCTCCTCTGCTTTAGTGCCATCAGCGCTCTCGTTTTTTCCTCCATGTCCTGGTCGGTGGCGAGGATTATCTTGGCTCTCTCCTCCGCCTTTTTGTCGCCGGAGTTTTTGAAGAGTTTCTGCAGGGACGCCTCGTTGATGCTCTCGAAGATGTTGGCCGCGGCTTTCTTGCGCAGCGCGGTGTCGAAGCGGTACCCATGGACCGAGGGGCTCACCCGCAGGGATGTGGACATGGCTGCAGTGCTGGAGCTCGTATTTGCTCTCATCGAAGCTCTGCCGGCTCTGCCCTGCTGCCGCGCTGCCTCCAGGAGTGGTATTTAAAGGCAGGCTGGAGGAAAAGCCGGAGGGCTCCGGTTACAGCGGTGAGATCACGATGATGTCAACACCCAACAGTCACAGGCGAAGTTTAACATTTAAGTTGCCAACTTTCCTGTCGTGCGGACGAGATGAGAAGTCCTCTCTGCTTCTGGAAATCTTCTTCTTCTGGAAATGTTGGGGGTTTTTGACCCATCACAGAACGGCCTTCAACCATGGGACTGAGCCAGCGCAGCCCAAACTCCTCTCCTGCCCTTGCTGCATGTGAAAAGCACTGTGTGCACAATATATCATATCATAAATGAGTAAAGCTCCAGGTGAGAACTGTTGCAATGCTAGCAAGAGGCTGGAGCCCGTGCAAACAGCCAAGAACTTGGCGCTGTCTCCGCTGCCAACACTGCAAACCTGCTCCTGTCTGGACATGGGTTCCTTTCTGCTGCTTGCCAGCAGATGCAACTCATCTTTGGTGCACACATAGCTGCACTTTCTGACTGTCCCAGAGGCAGGTGATCCATAAAATCCTCTGAGATTACTTCCCTGCCTGTTACACTCCCAGCTGCACGCAGCAATGGTCTCAGGGGAAGCAAGAAAACTCAGTTTGCTGCCCTGCTTCCACCTCCAGTGTCCTTTTGCTTAAATTTCATGCTCATTAGTGCTGGAAAGAAAACTCACCTCTGCTCCACAAGGCTCTCCATAGCACCCTTGGTCAATGACAAGCCCTTGGGCTGAGAGGACTCTCTCTTAGTCATACAGGTCAGTTTTGGCTCCTGTGAGGAGCAGGGAGCTGCACTCCATGACCCTTTGGGTCCCTTCTCTCTCTCGGGACACCGTGGGCAGGGCACAGCTGCCAGCGAGGGGCTGGCTCTGCCCACCAGGGCTCCTGCTGGCCTCACACACCTGGACTGCCCTGAGCACAATCCAGTCTGGCCCAGAATAGCTGTGGGCTCAAAAGTCACTTAAGGCCAGGAGCCAGAGATAAGTGTATTTTGGTTAATGTTTTAAAGCAGCCGGATGCTGCAGAGGCTCTGTTTGGTAAACTAGAAGTTTGTTTACTCGTGCTGCTGACCCTGTTACTCATCCTGGCTGAAAGGCTCTCGGAACAGCCTCTGCCCCCATCCCACTCAGAGCAGGGGTTTCCCCTTTTTTACCAGAGAGCTGCGGAAATTACCTCTGACCACACCGAAGAACAGATCCAAGGAAACATCACCCAGATGCTTTTTATTCCACATTCCCTTTAAAACTTCAGCTCCTTTGGATGGAGGGAGGGGCTATGTCTGAGCCACACACAGGGGATATGTCTGTGCCTCTCTAGCTCTCTGCAGGAGCAGTGAAGAGCTGAGCACGCCTGAAGGCCCTGTGCAGATGTTTGTGCTGGCTCAGAATGGAGAAGGGGATTACCTGTGACTTGTTGGTCACCAGGTGAACTGTGAGCAGGGCAGGTTGCTCCTGAGCCCCAGAATGACTGGCAAGCCCAGCTCCAGCCAGGCTCAGATCAACCTGGCCAGGACATGCCAGGCTTCTTTCCTTAGGAGAGGGAGTGGCCTCATTTCAGTGTCTGGCCACTTTCCTACCTGGAACTTGGGACTTGGTGCTGCTGGGCACATCCTGAAACAGCCCTGAACCCTGCAGTGCCCATATCCTGCCAGGACATGGGTTTCCTCAGTGCTGCCAGGACTTTGCTCTGGCATGAGCTCTCTCTGCACGTGCCATCACTTCCTGTGGTTCTGTCATTGTGGGAGTTACTTTTTACGAGTTTTTCACAATTCCTTTTGTGTGTGCTGGATGTTCTGTGCTTCAGGGGGTAAACAAGAGCTTTGCAAGTCCCTGGGATTCTTCTCCCACAAGCCAGACGTGCAGCCTCTCACCTTGCCACGGTCTTGCCAAATTGGTGAGACCAATTCGTCAGCTGCTTGTTCAACATTTGCAGGGCTGATAAATCCACCCTGAAAATAGAACAGTTTTGGTGTGGCTGCCTGGAAAAGATCTCATGGTTTATAGGCTGTGCTAATATGAAATGTGATGGGGGAGCAGAAGGAAGCAGGGCCACATGTGCTGCCCAACCCTTCCTGCTCAGAGCTGCGCTGGGGGCTAAATCTGCCCAAAAACATGTGCCTGGATGAAATGCTCAAAGTGCTTTGCTTCACGGGACAGATAACACAGTGTCAGGGTACTTGGGGCAAAACTCAGTGCCAGAAGATCAGCCAAGATCTTGTGGGCTGAAGAAAACAAACCCTTTTTGTGTCCCCTGGTCAAAAACCAAGAGCTGAGGCAGGTTCACGTGCGCCTTGTTTTCACCACTCCCACTGCACATGGAATCACTCTGCAGGTATTTGCAGAGATGTGGCTGACAGCATAAATTAGCAATATCTGTGGAAGATACAAGCTCAGAAAAGTATCTGCCATGGAAACCGAGACTAAAGCTGATGCTTTAGGAGTAAGACATCAAAAAGCTGCCAAGATCAAGCACGCGTTCCTTGTGAGCTCATCTCACACAGAGCAGTAACAAATGTCTTTGCCCCTTCAAGCTTCTCTGCCCACTTTGTATAAATTTAGTTGTGCTTGGCTCTGACAGAGCGGTGAAGCATGCCTCGTCTGTTTTTTTCCAGTAATTCTTGTTTATATGGGTGCTTTAATACTGCTTTCCCAGTAATGCCTAGGAGGAATTATTCATGTGTTGGATTGGAGAGCAGCTTCAGAGAAGATGTGATTTCTATCATCGTTCTCCTGCTATTCTTGTGTAATTGCTTTGTGAGACGCAAACGCTCCATTTCACCCGTTAATGGGAGGATTAATTCCCATCCCCACCGTCTGCAGAGAGGCACAGCCACATCTCTAATTGTGCTCTGCTTCTCCCGGCGTGACGGGCTCGGGGCGCTTTGGATGGGGCTGGTTCTGCTGCCAGGAAAGCCCCGGGACTGGGCAGGGAGCTGGCAGCCCCAGGGCAGGAGCTGGAGGGAGCTGGGGCAGCCACAAACTCCTGCAGAGAACTGGCTTTGCCTTCTTGTAACCTCCAAAACCACTCCAAAGAAGGTAATCCGGGATGCCTGGCAGCTCCCTGGGGCATGTTTTGCATAGCTTTCCCTGCACTGGCTGCTGCCAAAGCCTGCACGGTCTGGAGCATCTATTTGGGGTCAGAGGATGCAGCAGAACCCATGGAGCATCCGTGCTGCCCACACCTTGCCAGGCATGGGCCATTGAGAAACTGAGACTCAGAATATCCTGTGATACCTGAGAGATGTGACAGATAGATATGGATGATATAGATATAGCAGTACATTGATTTTCAGTTAACTATAGCTGGGAAAGTGATATTTCTTCAAAAGATATATAGACATATAGATATATAGATATATAGATACATAGATGCATAGATATATAGATATATAGATATATAGATATATAGATATATAGATACATAGATATATAGATATAGATATAGATAGATACAGATATAGATATAGATTCGATATAGATAGATATAGGTAGATATTTGCTTTGCCTTCAGGCCATTCAGTGAAAACCTAACAATGGGAAATGTCCAGGAGCCTCCAGCCATCTCTGCTTTTCTCATCCTTTCCCTGACTTGGAGCTGTGGCTCCTCACAGCTGCCACCCACCTGCAGCTGGGGCAGCCCAGCCCTTCTCAGGAGCCAGAAATGCCCCTGTCTGCTGGGAAAGGGCTCTGAGGATGGGAAGGTTTCCGAGATGGAGTGCTCTGCAGAGAGCTGTGGGATGGCTCTAAGGTCAAGGAGGAACTGGTTCATCGTGTTGCTCTTGGAATCCAAATTCCTGGGAGGTTGTCAGACATGCAGGTCATGCGAATGGCAGTGCCTGCCCTGGCTCCAACCTGCCCACAGCCTCTCTCCACCGGGACTTGTGTGCCTCTGGGACTCCACCTGAGATTTCTGTTTGTTTGGCCGTTGCTTGGGTTTTTCTGTGGTTGTTCTGTCTTTAACAGGACATCTGGGAACACTTGTGCAAATCTCACGGCAGGACACCGTACCCTTTGCTCACAGAAACCCCAAGAGTTTAACTTGGCCATCTGTGCTCCTTGTGACTCCTCCTGTGGTCCCCATTTCAGAGATATGGGCCAGGGCAGGTACTTGTCCCCAGCTCAGAGGTACAGGAAGGAGGGGATGTTTGTCCCCAGGTCAGAGGTTCAGGATAAGGAGGGTATTTTAAGGGCACTTCTGTTGCAGTTCAGTTGCTGGGAAGCCCAGATGTGTCTCAGACAATCCTCACACAGCTCCCTGGCCTGAAAATAGGAAAAACATACTCGTTTTCAGACAACAGAAGGCATGATGGCACAATTAAGCCAGTTAAATTCCATCAGAAAATATTTTAATAGGGGAAAAAATAAGGCGAATTTTTTCTAAGTGAGGGGAATGCAGCCCCAGGAGTGTGCAGAGCAGCCCTGTCCTGCTCTGGCCCAGGGAATGGCTGGAGCTGGCTGAGCCAAGCCCTGCTCTGTGCAGGGAGACCATATAAGAGTAAAGCCTGTGGTGTTACTGATAATGAATGTCTCCTCATTTCTCATAAATTCTCTCCTAAATGTACGATCACCAAGTTAATAATGCAGTGCAGGGCATGACAGATAGCCAGTTACAGTGAGTAAATCAGGTCTGGTAAGAAACAGAAGAGAAACAGAAACTTTTGGCACTTTTACCAGGCAGGACCCCTTGGGAGAAGCCCTGAATGCAACAAAGCAGAGCTGAGGACACATCTGGTGTGGATGCTGTGGGACTGCAGGGTCTGGAAATGCAAGGGCTTGGTGTGTAAGGAAGCCACACAGGTGATTCTCTTGGTGCTTGAGACTTCTGAAATCCATCTTGCAAAGAGAAACTCTGGCTGTGGTGCTCCCCGCATGTCATGGGAGATCATTCCTGAAACATGGTGCTGGGTTGCTATCCAGAGCATTGTCACAAAAAGAACAGCCTTGTCTGTGGGGATGCAGGTGAGGAACAACCGGGGGTGTGCAGCAGGGTGGGAGTTTGAGGGGGAAAACTCCATCATGTGCCAGCAGGACCAACCCCCTGGAATGGCACTAGCACCATGGCATGGCACCAACCCCTGGGATGGCACCAGCGCCATGGGATGGCACCAACCCCCTGGGATGGCACCAACCCCCTGGGATTAGCACCAGCGCCATGGGATGGCACCAGTGCCCTAGGATGGCACCAACCCCCTCGGATTGGCACCAAGCCTGTGGGATGGCACCAACCCTTCATGTCCTGCTATTCCCCTGGGAGCCAAGGAAATTATTTGAATATCCCTGATATTCTGTCCCTGAATACGCTGATGACTTCAGCATCTTCCTGCCGGGTCAGGAATGAAAGTTTGGACTTTGGAGCACGAACAACCTTTTCTTTCTCTGCCCAGTTTCCTGTTTGATCTTCCTGCAGGTCCCGAGGAGCCGTGGCTGCAGAGGGGCTCAGGCAGAGCCGTCTCCAGCTGTCAGACAGTTCATTGTGTGCTGCCTCGGGGACGGGCCCACGGAAATCCTGCCGTGGGGCAGGGCTGGGGGCTGGCCCGGGTCTGGCCCGGGTCATTGTCACAGCGCCCCGCACACGCTCGGCGCCGCCGTGCCCGTTCCTCGGGCTGGAATCTCTGCCCAGCCCTTCCTCTGCTGCAGGAGAGGTGGCAGACAGGATGTGCCTTTGTGCCTTTGTGCTGCTCCTCCTTCTGGGGGTCTGCAGTACCCCCAGAGCCCCCGTGGACATTGTGAATCAAAGGTGACTCCAGCGAAGGGGAGAGAGAATGATGCATCTGACTCCATCATCAGAAGGCTAATTAATTACTTTATTATACTATACTATGTACATTTCATCTAAACTGAATCTGCCCTGCACTCACTCTTGCTCACAGCTGCTCACACTGCACTCAGCTCTGATTCTCTCGTGCCTGTCCCATGACAGCCCCACACACACACAACACACCAGGCCCTGACAGGCCAAGGGAACAACACATCCTCACTTTGGGTAACCAATCTCCATATTGCATTCTACTTTAGCACAGCAAGCGAGATCAGAATTGTGTTTTCCTTCTTCTCTGCTTGTCTCACAGCTTCTCTCTGTTCAGAGGGCCTGTGAACACCACACGTGGCCGCCTCTGGAGCCGGATGGAGGGAGCGGGGTGGGCGCCAAGGGTGGGGCAGGACGGTGGCGCTGGGGCAGCCTGGGGGCCTGGGGGGGTGTTAAGGGTGAGACAACTGCTCACTCTGAAAATTTAAAAAGGTTTATTAAACCTTAATAAAAATGCAACAAAGGGCTACATAAGGAAAAGGCTGCAGCACTGGGAGCTGCCCCTCGTGCGCAGCACGGGACTGGTTCGTCTTCAAGATGGATGCTCAGTCTTTTATACCCCTGGGGGCTGCAGCAGCCAGCCCTGGCCCTTCCCAAAGTCTGTCACTCAGCTCTTCTTTGCCATTTATCAGTGCAGACTGCTTTGTAACTGGATTGGAGGTCAGGTGTTGCCATGCTGCACCCCCTAAGCACCCCCAAGCTTTTCCATTCCCAGCTGCCCCAGGGAAGGGACACCTGTGCACTCCTTCTTTTGGTCACCCTCATATTTTCTGGAAAAAATCCCTTTGCCAGGATTTCTCTCCTGGGAAGCTGAGAAGCCTCAGAGAAAAATGAAAACAAGAATTATCTGATTTGCTTCTCCTGTGTTTTGCTGCTTTGGAATGAGGTTTGGACATTGTTTACCAACAGGTGATTGTTTCATTGGTTTCTGTGAACTGTTTTTACTTAATTACCAATCATGGTCAGGCTGTGTTGCGGCTCTGGAGAGATTCACAAGTTTTCATTATTATCTTTTAACCTTCTGTCTGTATCCTTTCTCTATTTAGTGTAGCTTTAGTATAGCATTCTTTAACATAATATAGATCATAAAATAATAAATCAGCCTTCAGAGAACATGGAGTCAGATTCTCATTTCCTCCTCTGTCTGGGGAACCCCGAAAATCCCACACTTTGTACCTGTCCCAGACAGCCCAGGCTGTCTGATGGCCACAATACAGGAGGGAAAAGGATCTATGGGGAGAACAGAGGACATCTAAACCACAATAACATAACTGTACATCACTAAAGCTTTTCTTGATATTCACACAAGAATTTTCTTTTAATTGTGAGAGCCAATCATCTCATTATCCATCTATAACATTAAGGGTGGTCTGGGGTTCCTGGGGAGGGCTGTGGCTGTGCAGAGGAGATCCTGGGCTAGGCAGGGCACACCAAAGGCTCTGTCTGGGCCAGGCACAAGGGAAAGCCTGGCTGACCTCTGTGCAATGTTTGAAAGCCTGCAAGTACAGGCTGGGAAACACTGGCCTCGTGTTGAAGGAGCTAAGCCAGGTCCAAGGTCTGAGGGACAGCCTTGTTGAGCAGTATTCAGTTTTCAGTTCCTTAATTCTGTGTCAAAGCAAAGGGGGATGGGGCAGAGGGAGCTCCTGACCTGGCTGTGCTCTGGAGAGCATTGGCTGAGGTTTGAGTTTGTGTAGCTGGGAAAAGAATACCAGGAAGGGAAGGGAAGGAGGGGAAGAGCAAAGCTGCATCTGTGGAGATTGATCAGGGAGTCAGGGCCGTGCTGATCATCTGGGAGATGAGCTTGGCACTGCAGAGTCATCAGCCTTATAGCTCATTTCTCCACTAACAAAAGAGTTTCTGGGAGAGAACAGATGGTGTTTGGCTCCTACCACCATCTCTGGTGGCCCAGCAACTTTGCTTTGAAGCTGCTAGAAAAGCAATTTCTGTGATCCCCTTCCCATCCCTGTGGCAGTGCCTGAGCCACAGGGGCTGCTGGCTGCATTGGGGTATTTTGGGGCATTTTTTTGCATGCTGCAGATCCTCCCCATGTTCAGCTGCTGCAGGAGCATGGGAGCTGCTCCAGGGCTGTCAGGTTTGTGCTGAGGCTCTGGCTGTCCCCAAGGCCACTGCAGCTGTTAGGGCAGGTAAGTGAACTTTTGCCAGTGTTGTTTTCCTCAGAAAGCTGCCTCAGCTGCACACGTCAGCCCTGCTCAAAGAGCAGCTCAGGGCTGTAAAACCTATCTGTGGGACAGGCAAGGCTGGCAGCTCCAGGCACCAGAGCAGAGCTGCCTGCCACAGGTTTGAGCTGGACAGAACTGGAGCAGGGAGGTTCCCAGGAGCCCTGAATCACCTGTAGGGTGAAATAAATAGGGCAGCAGACTTTTTCTCCTTTTAATGCTTTTATTAAAAGTGATCAGCTCGAAGTTGGGAGGTTCGACAGGTCTGCAATCTGGAGAAAGAGGAATGTGCAGCTTTGCTCACTACAGGACAGAGCTGTTCTCCTTTTAATGCTTTTATTAAAAGTGATCAGCTCGAAGTTGGGGGGCTCGACAGGTCTGCAATCTGGAGAAAGAGGAATGTGCAGCTTTGTTCACTACAGGACAGAGCTAGAGGTCCCATCCTCATGAGAACAGTGGGATAAACCCCTTGGTACAACTTCTGAGTTTTCTAGGGCTGGGGTCTTGGTTCTAGCCGAGGTCTTTGCTCAGGGCGAGGGGCAAAAAGGGTTCTCAGCATCTCTGCAGGCTCAGCACTCTGTTCCCCACGTCCAGACATCACTCTAATCTCTTAATCTGTGTTGGCTCATTGTTTTTGGGGTCTTTTCGGTAAATTTGGTGAGGTGGCCTCCCATGGCATGCTGGTCCCGAGGTTATTTTGCATTCTCTCTGATGCCCCTCCTTGTCCCCTCCTTTCACCGTCCAGGAAGAAGGACCATCAACTTAGCCCCAGGCAGGGCCTTACCAATACAAAAGGAGCAATTAACGAAAGGACCGGTGATTACAATCACAAACAGGTAGAACTTCACCTTGGCAGCAACTGGTTTAACTGGTTCTGCAACCCCTTTTTTTTCCCAAAAAATTTGGCTGATTTTTTTTTTACTTATAACATGGGACAGCTCAGGACAGCTCAGAATGCTTCCCCTCATGTCCTGGCCCCAGCAGAGCCACCAGCCCCAGTGCTGCCACAAGCAGCAGCCTGCTGACAGCCCCTGCTCTCAGAGGTGTTTACCTCTCACAGCAATGCCTTCTAGATGTTTCCCCACAGTCTCAGTCTCAGTGAGTGATGCCTTGTTTACATGGGAGCCTTGTCTTTGTTCTCCACATCTGCCCTTGACTCGCTGTCAGGTGTCAGCGTGCAGGGGCTTCAGGCTGTCTGTCGGGTTATTTATGCAGCAGTTCAGACAAAAAAGAACCAGTTTAGAGCTGCCAGTAGATTTGAGTTCTGGGAGGGAGGGGAGGGAAGGGGAGAGGGGTGATGCTGTGCGTGTAGCAAGCAGTGCAGTCCCTCTGGCAGGGTCTGGCTGAGCAGAGCAGTGCTGATGGTGAGCCTGGGTTCTGAGCCCTCAATGGTTCAGGGTGGGTCCAGAAACCCAGCCAGCAGTTTGTGCTCTGGAGTTGTTGGCATCTTCCTGGGAGAAGTAAATCCTGTTTGCTTTGGTGTCTGCCTCGTGGAGAGAATCTGCCCATCACAAGGGTCTGTGTGAGACCAAGGGAGGTTGTAGGCTCAGGGGACACATGGGGAGCCCTCACCACTCTGATGGGAATAAAAAAACTAAAATAAAAGCTGTGGTGTGTCAGTAAACAGCGCTGAGTGTGACGTCAGGTCACTGAGGCCATGAGCTCATGTCCAGCACCCTCTGTGCAGAGAGCTGAGTCAGTTCCTGCCGCACTGAGCTCTGCGCAAGGAACATTTTCCAATTCTGTTTAGGGAAATCTTACAGAGAAAGTAATCAGATATCTGACCCCAAACCCTGCCCCTCTGCAGGCCTCTGTGATCATGGCAGCAGCTGGGGAAGGGGGTGCTGGTGGTGCAGCCAAGGGGATCCTCACCCCAAGGTGCTCCTGGCGCTGAGTTTGGCAGGCACGTGGTGAACACCAAGCTGCTGGTTTGGCAGATTAATTGGGGAAGAGAAAGGAATAACAGCCTGGCCAAGTGCCCCTGGGCTGGTGGGATGGTGTCCTGACTTCTGGGACAGTGTCCTGACTCTCAGGGGTGCTGTCCTGATGTGCCCCATCTGCTCTGAGCTCTGTCCCACATCCCTTCAGGAAAATTCTTTCCTCGGGGACTTCTCCCCCCTCCACCCACTCCTGGGGCTGTGGGGCTCCTCTCTGTCGAGGAAGTATCTTTGATCAGTAGAAATGAAACCAGGAAAATATTTTCCATTTGTGTCAGGATAAAAATGGCTCAAGCCAGGCGTGATTGATAGCTGAGAAAAAATGGGAGCAGCCCCCGTGCCGCTTGTGAAGGCTTCCCACTGTCCTTGCTTACAGTAAACACTGAATAAATTTAGCTGCAGAGCCCAGCATGACACAGCCTCTTACTGCAATAATAGCAGCTCCTTGTCTCTTTTCCTTTTTTTTCCTCTTTTCTAAGAAATGGGATTGAGTAGAGCTCCCGGGAAGCCGGGTGGTGATTGCCTCACAGGTTCGCTGTTCCTCCTGGACGCCAGGATCTGTGTTTGCCCTTGTTTACTCTGAGATAAACTCAGCAGAGAGTGGAGAAAGATGGGGATAGAAATGAGCAATGCTGGCACAGACCAGGAGCACAGGGGGAGGTGCCCTTGTTTACCAGGGCTGGCACTGTGGGCTGTGGTGAATAACTTGGCAAACAGGCCCCTGGCACATCCTCTGTGTGGCACCAGTGACGTGCCACCATGCAGGCACTGGTCAAACCCTGACTGGGCACCCTGGGCAGCAGAGAAGTGTTGACACCCTCATCAGGACCTGCCTGTGCCTTATTCCCACCCTTTGACCCACATTAAACTATTTTTATTCTAGTGCCACTGTTTGGGTTTCTTTATTGACCAATAGCTGTAATAGTGCAATGTTTTACAAACAGGGCCAGACACCAAGAATTTTAGGGAAATAAAACCCCTTTCCAAAGGTTTCTCTGGGCATCCTTTATCTGATAATGAAGATTTTACCATCTCCCAGCCCTGTGCCATCCAGCAGTGGTGGCTTCTCAATCTGTTCCCCAATCCCTCTCCATATTAGGTGTAATTTAGCAGCTCCTCTCTCCTCCCCCTTGCTGTATTTAGCACTTTTTGGCTTGAGTCATGGCCTGTAATCATATCTGGCCTGCAGGAGCTCTGCAGAGGTGAGCCCTTCCCCAGGTGCAGATAAGGCTCTGCCTGTGCCAAGCTCTGTGGGACATGGTGCTCCAGGCACAGCCTGAGCTCTGGGGCAAGAGGCAGCACAGAAAGAAGGTGAAGGCAGCTGTTTTCTGTGCTCTCAGATCCCTCCCGATGGGAAATCACAAGGCAAACTTGGTTGTTATTAATAAATTCCTTAGAGACCTGTGGTCGAGGTGTGCAGGAACAGAGCCTGACCAGGTGAGAAGGAATTGTCCCCCCAGCAGAGCCCTGGGATGGTCCCTGATAACAGAGCAGGGACATTTGGGCCACAGGTGTGACAGCCCTGGGGACTTGCTGCCTTTCCAAGGTGCTGCAAGTGGTTCTGCAGCAGGGCAAGGTTTGGGATGTGTAGGAGCGTTGAGGGGTAGGACAGACGGACACGAGAGATCTCTGCAGCCAGGCGGTGGAATTTGGGGTTTATTGCAAAGGGCCCTGCTGGGAGCTGCCAGCCACAGCTCAGAGCAGGCTGAGAGAAGAGAGGGGGAGAGAGGATGAGAGGGTAAGAGAGTAAAAGCATAACAGAGTAAAAGGGGTAAGAGAGTGAAGTTCCCATTACAATAAAATAAATCTTCTGTGTTGAATATTCTAATTCTCACTAACCAATCTAGTACAAGATACAAATCCTACAGCATTTCCATACAGCCTATAAGAATCATTACCTTACCATCCTGTGTTACATTTTAAACCCTAAAAACTCCTCTTTGGACCCCTTCTGCCAAGCTGTAGGCTCTGCTCTGACCCTTGGGCCTGTCTGCAGGCAGAGGGTGTTGTTCCATCAAAAGGGGATCACCTTCAGCCAGCCACACCATTGTTGTTCAGTAATTGAGGTATCTCAAAGCTTGCTTTCATCTCAATCTCACTTACAGTTTCCATGTTCTCAAAATCTTTTGCCAGACAATCATATTTATAAGGCTTTCCTGTTCCATCCTCCCCAACAGGGATACAGCATTTGGAGCCCCTGGGTGCTCCCAGGAATGCAGCAGCTCCCAAACTCTGCTCCAGCAGCACAGGAGAGGCAGGAGCTGAGGGAATTGCTCTGAGATAAACTCAGCAGAGAGTGGAGAAAGATGGGGACAGAAATGAGCAGTGCTGGCACAGATCAGGAGCACAGGGAGAGGAATGGCAGCCGTGGCTCAGACTGGAATTGGCCGCAGCTCCAGTGGGACCTTCAGGATGTAACAGCAGCCTGGGGACCCTGAAATGGGGCTGCAAACTCCCAGACACTTTAGGGAGGTTGATCATGAATGAGTTTATGGCTTATGAGGGGTTTGTAAGGGAGCCAGGACCCAGATAATGGGGGATTTTAATTACTTGGATATTGATGGATATAATAAGTGTGCAGCAAACCACAGAGGGAAACCTATGGCTGGAGGGGAGAGTGAGATTGATCTATGCACAGCATGCTAAATCACTTAAATCATTCAGAGCCTCTTCTGGCCCCAGCTCCAGGAGCAGAGCCAAGTATGATAAATAAGGCCGGAATTGGGAAGTGTCTGGAATCCAAATGTTTGTGTTCCTGTTCGATTTCAAATATTCATGGGACAAAAGCAGCAAAGCACTTGGCTGGAGCTGCCTGGGGGCTGTGGGAATCCCTGTGGAAAGGGGTTGGCCCAGCAGCAGGAAAGGTGCTCAGGAACTTTTGCACAGATTTGTCTCAGTGGTGACCTGGGTGAGACCTGGGCATGGCAAGGAGGGACCCGGAGGCCAAAGCGATTGGGAATGATGGAAAGTCTGAGCCAGCAGCGTGGGTGGGATGACAGGCTGGGCATGGCCCAGGGAGCACAGGCAGCCTGCAGGCAGGGCTGGCAACCTCCTGTGGGCTGGTCCCAGGGCTGCTGAGGCTCTCTGGGGTTTGGTGTGTCGCTATAGGACACAAAACAACAGGACACGAAAAAACATGAGCACAACACCACTGCTCTCAGGGTGAAGAAAAAGGGAAGGTTATTTTCTGACTCCAACATTTATAGTCTTCCAAAAGTGACAGTGGGTTGGAGGGTGACAGTGCCACCTCTCCAATGACACTGGGCAAACCAACAGCGCATCAAATTTCTCCTCCTCCAGAAAAGAAGGTAAAAACAATAATTATTTACATAAAAATGGGCAAGAAACTCCATTACAAGAATGTAAACATCAGAAGGCTTGGAAGGGCTTAGAAGAACAGAGCAACACTTCAGCATCTCCACATGGGAATGCTTTTGTCTCCTGGGAAGCTGGAACCCACAGCAGAAGCAAATTCATGTTTCTATCAACCGCTTTTGGAGAGATTTTGGCAGAATAAAAACTGGTGTGGCCATTTTTGGTAGAAAACACCTGGTCAGGTGTCACTATAGGACACAGAATAACACAATGCACACACGCAGCTCTCTCAAGGTAAAAAAGCACTTTTAATTTCTGACTCCAACATTTATAGACTTTCAAAAGTGACAGTGGGTTGGAGGGTGGCAGTGCCACCTCTCCAATGACGCTGGATAAACTAGCAGTCTATCAAATTTCTCTTCTTCTCTAAAATAATGCAAAACAATGAGTTATTTATACAGAAAGTGTTTGAGAAAGTTTGTTACAAGAATGTCAACATCATCAGAAGGCTTTGAAAATCTTAAAAATCAGGGTGACATTGGGTGCATGGAAGGTGTGCCCAGGTGAGGCCTCCTCCTGCCACCCTGGCTGTGCACCAGGCTCCATCACACAGGCCTGACCATCAGATATCATGGGCAAATGTCTGCTTAACAAAAGCAAGGAGTCAGGAGTCAGGTGGACACTCCAGTTTGTGGCTGGAAGAGCTGTTGGGCTGCTGGGCAGCTCTGGGTGGCAGCTGCATGATGGAAACCTGTGCCTCAGTGCTGCAGGGACAGGGCTGGGACAGAGATAAGGGAGATTTCTGTGTGGGTGGTGCTGATTTGGGTCTGGAGCTGCTGCTCTGCACGTGGACAAGGGCTGTGACATCTCGGCTGTTTTTCCATCCACTCCCTGGCAGGCGTCAGTCCCAGCTGACCCAGCAGATACTGCTGGGCTCAGGGAGTTGGTGCAAACTCCCTGAAAAGTGGAAATTACAGGGCCACTGCCTTAAGGCCTGCACAGAAAGTGGTGTTTTTTGAAGAGGTTCTTGGCAGTCAAGGATCCAAAAATCTTTCAAAACTGGGTTTAATCTCAGAAGGCAGTGAGAAGCTTTGGGTGTGGATCTGTGACCCCTACAGACCCTGTACCTCTGGGAGCTCTGTCTGGGGGGCAGCACCTCTGAAAGAGGGAGGGGAGCAGCTCTTTTGCTGAAATACCATTAATTCCATTCCTGAGCTGCAGAAATGGCCTCAACACTGCCTGTTCCAGGGCTCAGGTTGTCCCAGCTGGGGTCTGACAGAGAGCAGCAGAGCCTGGACATTGCTGCTCAGGGTGGATCCTGTGCTAGACTCACCCCACACATTCTGGGGTGTGCAGTGCTGCCAAAGCAAACCCTTCAGGACAGAGCAGGGCCTCAGGTGGGCAGCCTGTGGCAGCACAGTTCCCACTGGTGGGATGCAGCATGGATGCCAAGCACATGGTTATCCTCAAACACCTCGTGCCATTTTTAGGCACGGGCATAAATTATTGAAATGCCACGTGCTTCCAGTCAGAATGCACCTGAGAGCTTAGATGTCTGTGTCTTGTGATCAATGTTAGACAGCAGTGGTTTGAAAACAGAGAGGAATCAAAGCTCTCTTGGAGCAGCTGTCCCAGCCTGCCAGGAGAGCACACAGGAGAGGTCTGTGGCTCACTGTGGCTCAGTTCTGGGTTCTTGCAGAGCTGCAAGATCCTTGCTGAACCCCATTCCAGAGGAGCTGCTGATTGTTTGTGAGCTGGCTATGACAGAGCATTGGGTAACCACAGAGCCTGTGCTGTGCAGTTTGCTGGCTCACTCTGTCTCTGCAGGTTTTTTTGGCACCTTCCTTGTCCACCAAAATAAGGGCAGTGTGCTCTCCAGAGCAGGGACACTTGGCTCTCCAGAGCCCTCTGACATGATCAGTGTGGGAATCCATGAAATCAGGGGGGTTTGGGAAAGCTGCAAAAGGCCTCAGAGACAGCAGAACTGTGATTGGAGCTAAGCAGCAGCCATGAGATTGGTCAGCGGAAAAATTATGTAAGAAGTAGAAAAGTAAGGACAAATAGAACAATGGTCTGTGTATTAATGCTTGTCTAGAATAACTTTCTAATCTACAGAAAAGTTTATCTAGTGAGATATTTGGAAGTTTGAAGCTTAATAATGGAGCTGTGTGCATTGTGTTTTAAGGCTCACAAGCAGGTATTGTATCTGAAATAAGCAAGCATTGTTTAACCAAAGGTACCTGTGCTTATAGTGGTTGGATGGAACTGCTGTCAATGTGCTTTTGCTTTGTGTGATTGGTCAAAAAACTTATAAAGTGAGTTGTAACATTGAGTTCTTGGTCTGCTGGCTGGGATGTGAGCTGCTGGCACCTTCCCATTGTCATAACCATGGAATGAGGCTGATGCTGGAAAATAAAACAGCTCAAGGCACGTTCCCAGCAGTCCTGTCCTGTTTGTGATTTGTACAGAGCCCCCAGGCGGTGATAATCAGCCTCTCTGATTTCCCATCTCCCCTCCTCTCCTCTGAGGTGACAAATCCTTGCTCCTGAGGAGCTGCTCCTGGCCCTGGTGGCAGGGGGCAGCATGTCTGGGGAAGGGAGTTTGCAGAAGGAAGAAAATCTCCCTTCTGGGTGTCCCATGGCCCTGCCTGGCACCAGCATTGCTGTTCCCAGCAGGGTTTGGGCATTTCCAGCCCTTGCAGAGCCCCCATCCCTGCAGGGCCAGCCTCCCTCCAGTCCTGGCTGTGTTTCTCATTTAGATGGAGTGATTTTCCCCCTGGTCCAAGTTTGCTGTTTTCCTGAAATGGTCTGAAATGTAATAGGCCAAGACAATCATTGGGATGAAATATTTCCTCCATGAAATATGCAGCAGCTATTCAGAAATGAAGATCAAGTGGAAGGAGCGCTGCCAGGCAGAGATTTAAAGGTGCTGACACGTTCCCGTGGGTTGTTTACTGAAGTCATCTCCAAAGCCCCAGTTTTAGGGCTATGTTCAAAAAAAAAGAGCACAAAATACATTTTAGCAAGAGTTTAATAATTCAAGCTACAGTGTGCTGAGCTTGTTTTTGCCCTTATGGGAACATCATCTCATTTCAAAGGACCTTGACTCCCTCCTGGTCGTGCAGAAGGGGCACTGCCAGGGCTATTTTTGCACTAAGACACTGATTGGGTGTGAATCCTGCATCTGGTGCCAGGCCAGCAAAACCTGGGGAGGCAAAACAGAGCCATATGGCCCCATTTCCCTAAAGATGCAAATTCCAAGGAATCTGGGCGTGCTGACTTGCTAGAAAAGGGCAGCATGGGCACCTGGCATTATAAAAAAAGCTTTAGCATGGCTCTTGGCACAGGCTCTGCCCACTCAGCCCAGCTGGGTGGTGCAAGGTGAGCCCATTCCTGCAGCCCTGGGCTGGGCAGGGACATTCTGGAGCAGCCACACCCAACACAGGGGCTGCTCCAGGATCTCACTTCACCTGCAGAGGGGTCAGAGGAGCCTCTCTATGAGGCTGGCCCTGCCACCAGGCTGTGTGTTATTCCATTCTATTCTATTCTATTCTATTCTATTCTATTCTATTCTATTCTATTCTATTCTATTCTATTCTATTCTATTCTATTCTATTCTATTCTATTCTATTCTATTCTATTCTATTCTATTCTATTCTATTCTATTCTATTCTATTCTATTCTATTCCTATTCTATTTCTATTTCTATTTCTATTTCTATTTCTATTCTATTTCTATTTCTCTTCTATTCTATTCTATTTCTATTCCTATTCTATTTCTATTCTATTCCTATTCTATTCTATTCTATTCTATTCTATTCTATTCTATTCTATTCTATTCTATTCTATTCTATTCTATTCTATTCTATTCTATTCTATTCTATTCTATTCTATTCTATTCTATTCTATTCTATTCTATTCTATTCTATTCTATTCTTCTCTTCTATTCTGTTCTATTCTATTCCTATTCTATTCTATTCTATTCTATTCTATTCTATTCTATTCTATTCTATTCTATTCTATTCCATTCCATTCCATTCCATTCTGTTCTATTTCTATTTCTATTCCATTCCTATTCTATTTCTATTTTATTCTATTCTAGTCTATTCTATTCTAGTGATTCTGTGAGGACAGGGCTTTGTCACAAGTATTTTTGCCATGCTGGCCCCTTGGGGAAGCCGTGTGTCCCCATGTCCCTACTATAGCACTGTGTTATCACCGAGACTTAAAGCAAAGCCCGTGTGACCTCCAGCGCTGCAGCTTTGCCCCTGTGACATCCTGAGCCCTTCATGAACCAGGAGGTGGATTTGGCATGGAGAGCAACCCCTGAGCAACCCCTGTGCCTCGGTGCAGCCTCTTGCCGTGCACAGCAGCCTCCTGGGCACCCCGCGTTTGTCCCCTTTTCTCATCCGCGCTCCTCTCGGCAGTTTGGGTTTGAGCAGCTCCAGCATCACTCCCACGACAGAGGGCTGGTGTTTGTTGGGGTAATCACGGTCCCTTTGCGCTGTGGGGGGACAGGAGCCGTGTTCGGGTGCCAGTTGGGGGAGCTCCTTCTCGCCCTGCATCCCCCGATTCCTGCCCGCGCCCACCTCTCCATCCCTGCCCTGCTCGGGTCCCCTGGTGCCAAACGCGGCTTTCTGCCGCCACCTGGTGATGGACACAAAAGGGCTGTGACATCTCAGATTGCCCTGGCTGGGCAATCGCTGCTTTATTGGTCCGTGTGACCCACCCGTGTCCATGCGGGGTGGAGGGACACAGCTTGGAGGGACACAGCTCCTCCCTGGGGCCCGGGAGTGATGTGCTGGGGTCAGGGCCACAGGAGGGCCCTGTGCCCGTGCCAGGGGAGTCTCGGGACTCTAGCTGGTCAGAGTGACCCTGACATGTGTTAGAAAGTCTCTTTTCCCAGAGTCAGAGCTCTTCATTTCTCGATCTCAAGGTTGTTTATTGTTTCTTATCTATAAAATTTTTTCTCCTGCCCTGCCGAGGTCCATCCAGCAGGACAGTTCCAGGCACCCTGCCTGCCCCCGGGGTGGTGTTATCTTTTTATACTAAAAACTACATATACAATGTTTACAATTACTTTCCAATCCCTATCACCTATGTTAGACAGTGAGCTTCTACTCTAAACCAATCCAAAAGTGCCAACATCACAGCAGAAATGGAGGCCAAGAAGAAGAAGGACAGGACATGCCCAGATTCCTCCATCTTAGCCCCTGAACCCCCATTCTAAAAACCCCAAAAATCTATTTTTCACCCTGTGATAAATTCACTATCATTCTACTTAAACTGTCGTGGCTTGCAGATCTTCATATAAGGTTGGTAATTTTTTCCATGGGTCAACAACAAAGGCACAGGGGTCTTGGGCTCTGTGCCAGGGTCTCTGAGCCTCCTGGCAGGGGTCTTGGCAGTCCAGGACAGCCAGAGGGATGTCCTGAATTCCAACAGGGGAGGATGCTGAGCTCACAGCAGCAGCAGAAGCACATCTCTCTGTCACCAGCCCTGAGCTTGTCCCTCGTGTCCCAGACCTGCACAGGTGGGAAGGTGCTGCTGATGGGAGATTTTGCACCTTGGCTTGTTGCAGATGGAGCCCCTTGGCCTCCTGCGCCCACTTTGGGCAACCCTTGGGGGTGGGTCAGGTGTCACTGACATATTTTCTGAAAAATACCTTTGGCTAGGATTTTCTCCTGAGAAGCTGAGAGGCCTCAGAAATGAAATGTAAACAATACCTATCTGCTGGCTGTGGAATGTGGCCTGGAGATGGTTTACCAACAGGCGCATCTTTGATTGGTCTCATGTAGATTGGTCATCAAGTAAAAACAATCATAGTCCAGCTGCGTCGAGGCTCTGAGTCTGTCACGAGATTTTATTATCATTCTTTGCTAGCCTTCTGATATCTCCTTTCTCTTTCTTTAGTATACTTTTATATAGCATTTTTAATATAATATATACCATAACATAATAAATCAGCCTTCTGAAACACAGAGCCAAGATTCTCATCACACCCACAAACACCGCCACAGTCAGGCCCTTATCATCCCCTCCCTGGTGGTGTCCCTGATGCTCTTCAGGAAGCTGAAGATGTGCGACCCTCCGGTTCCCATATCCTCCAGTGCCGACGGCGCCTTTCGCACGGCAGGGCCGGCCCCACTCGGCTCTGCCTGCCTGGCCTTGGCTTTGGCCGCTGCCACAGCGATGTACTTGGTGACAACGGTGATGTGGTAGGACCTGAGCTCTGCCAGCGCCGACACGCAGCGGTTGAAGGCGGCGCGGAGCCGCGGGTTCCCCGAGGAGAGCACGAGGTCCCGCGGGGACACCGCGCCGCGGATCTGCTCCACGAAGGCTCGGTGTGGCGGGGGCATGTACTCCCTCATCCTGTGCAGGAAGGCAGCTGCGAGACACCAGCAAAGGCAGGAGAAAGTTGTGGGTAAGTGGATTAAAAGCCCCAACCCTCTAGGAGAGAAGCTGGCATGGAGCTGTATTGTAAATCAAAGGTGACTCCGACAAAGGGGAGAGAGAATGATGCATCTGAGTCCATCATCAGAATGGTGATGATGGAGTCACATGCATCATCTGACTTCATATAATACTATATTATCCTATCTGCTCACACTGCACTCAGCTCTGATTCTCTCGTGCCTGTCCCATGACAGCCCCACACACACACAACACACCAGGCCCTGACAGGCCAAGGGAACAACACATCCTCACTTTGGGTAACCAATCTCCATATTGCATTCTACTTTAGCACAGCAAGCGAGATCAGAATTGTGTTTTCCTTCTCCTCTGCTTGTCTCACAGCTTCTCTCTGTTCAGAGGGCCTGTGAATACCACAGAGCTGTGGTGCTGGCACAGCCTGCACAGCCTCCTCTGCCCTGCCTCCAATTAACTGAGAAAGAAAACCCATATTAGGTCAGTGCTCCATTAGAGCTGGTGCTAACCCTAAAAGGCAGAGTTTAGCCCTGCTCCCAGCCTTTTGGTTTTCTTTTTTTTTTTTTTTGCTAATTTCTGGTAAATATTTCTGTTGTGGGCTGGACTAAAGTGGAGCTTCATGAATGAATGGCCTCTCACTGGCTTGGATGCCTGCATGCTCTGCTCCCTCATCTCTTGGGCCCATAGAGAACCTCAGCAAAAAGCTGACATGCAAGAAGCCAAATGGGTGCTTTTGTGAATTTATCATGGTGAGGAAGCACCTGCCAGAGGCACATTTATAGCCTTCCTCCCTGGAACTGGGCAGAGCCTGGTGCCAGCCAGGATGAGACGGGCACATGTCCTCCTGCCTGCCAGAGCTGGCACACTCATGGGAATCACTCTGGCTCATCTCTTCCCCAGCCCCTCTTCTGCTTTGGAGAAGGAAAAGTGTCACCATCATATTTCTTGGAAAAATCCCTTTGCCAGGATTTCTTCTCCTGGGAAGCTGAGAGGCCTCAGAGAAAAATGAAAACAACAATTATCTGATTGCTTCTCCTGTGTTTTGCTGCTTTGGAATGTGGTCTGGAGATTGTTTTCCAACAGGTGCATGTTTGATTGGTTCCATGTAAATTGTTTTTAATTAATGACCAGTTACTGTCCAGTTGTGTCAGGACTCTGGAAGCAGTCGTGAGTTTTTATTATTCATTCTTGTTAAGCCTTCTGTCTGTACCCTTTCTCTATTCTTTAGTATAGTTATAGTATAGCATTCTATAATACAATATTGTGGTGGTGTTCACAGGGGTCCCAGGACGAGGGAAGAGATGAGAATCTTGACTCCATGTTTCAGAAGGCTGATTTAATTTTTTATTATATATATTATATTAAAAGAAAATTGTATATTAAAACTATACTAAAGAGTAGAAGAAAGGATTTCATCAGAAGGCTAGCAAAGAAAAAAAAGAATGATAATAAAATCTTGTGACTGCTCACAGCCTCGACACAGGTGGCTGTCACTGGTCATCAAGCAAAAACAATTTCACATGCTGGGTAAACAATTCTCCAAATCACATTCCAAAGCAGCAAAACATGGAGAAGCTGAAACTTCACAGATTCTCAGGAGAAAACATCCTAACGAAAGGATTTTTCATAAAATATGTCTGTGACATAACATAATATCATAAAATAACAAATTAGCATTCTAAGAACATGGAGTCAGATTCACTCATCGAGGTTGCTACAAATTGGACAGAAGAGCTGGTGGCTCACCGCAGTCCTGGCGGTGGCAGATGCCCAGGAGCTCATCGAAGGCGTGCAGGACCGTGCTCTGCGCCGCGCTGCCCCCCGAGAACGCCAGCGCCTCCGGGGACACCCCCTCGTAAATGAGCCCGTGGCCCATGGCAGGGTTGTCCTTCCAGCTGGGCAGGAGACATGGCAGTCAGGCAGCGGCCATGGGGCTGGGGACAGGACCCTGTGAGAAGGGACCTTGGGCTGGCAAGATTGAGCAAAACTTCCCTGGCCCAGCCCATGGATCTCCTCCTCCATGTCAGCCTTTCTCAAACAGGAGATAAACTTGCAAAGCAGATTCTGTGCCAAAGCACACAGTGAGCCCATGGGGGTAAGGAGAAATCTTTAATTTTTTCTGGGCCTTTTCCTTCATTTTTTTCTGGCCCCTGTGTGAGAAGGGACCTTGGGCTGGCAAGATTGAGCAAAACTTCCCTGGCCCAGCCCATGGATCTCCTCCTCCAATGCAGCCATGTCAGCGTTCCTCAAACAGGAGATAAACTCAGAAATCAGATTCTGTGCCAAATCAGCTTCTGTCCCAAAGCACACAATAAGGACATGGGGGTAAGGAGAAATCCTTATTTTTTTTCTGGGCCCTGTGAGAAGGGACCTTGGGCTGGCAAGATTGAGCAAAACTTCCCTGGCCCAGCCCATGGATCTCCTCCTCCAATGCAGCCATGTCAACGTTCCTCAGGCAGGAGATAAACTTGGAAATCAGATTCTGTGTCAAAGCACACAGTGAGGCCAGGGGGGTAAGGGAGAGATCCTTGATTTTCCTTTGCCAGAAGAGCATTCTCTGAGATCTCCACACCCTGGTGAGCACCCTGTGGCATGGTGCTGGGCCACATTGCCCTGCCTGGCTGCACCTCCTGCTCCAGCTCAGGAAGGTTTCTGCAAGCAGAGACGGGAGGAAGCACTTTTCTGAGCAACAGTGGCACTTTACATCAATTCCTTGAATGTCAGTGGCCATCCAGTGCTGAAACGGAGAAGTGCTCACACCCAAGTGAAGACAGGAGTTAGGATTTCAGGGAGGTAAAGTGCCTAGCACAAAAATATCTGTTGACTTTTAGCAGAATGCACCATTCCATGAGGCTTTGGGTGCTAGCTGCAGTTGGGCTACAGGAACAGATTTTACACAAACTGCAGAGAAAATAGATTCATTATCAAATACCAGAATATTTTTAGTTCTCCCGGGATTGTATTTATAGTAACCTCTACTAGTGGGAAGTTCTTAGAAGCAGAAGGGAATTGAAAAGGCATGTTTTCCCAAGCTGATGACCATCGAGACAAGGTCAGCTTGGATAAAAAATGAGACAAAATTAATCACGATGCACGGAGCCTTTTAGTTGGGAATGCTGAGATATGATGGAGAGAAATAAAAATAGAATCCCCCTGAGAAGCCTGAGACCTGGTGTCTGCAGATGCTGCAGCCCCACAGGGGTGCTGGGGGATGGTGAAGGCTCCATGCTGGGCTCCTGAGCTGTGGTTCTGCCTTGCTCAAACAGCATTTTCAGTATTTGGGGGGAATTTTCTATTTTTTAAACTGACAGAATTGTAACAGAGCAGCAGCAAGAGGATTGTTACAGATGTTTGCTTAGCACGCAGTGGGAAGAGCCTCTGCTCAGCTCTGCAGCTTTGTGTACACAGTGTGGAAGGAAAGAGAAATTCCTCTTCTCCTGTCAAAACTGTTCGGCCAAGAGCAGGAAAGATTCATTTGTGCACAATTCTGGCTGTTGGGACTGTCAGGGCTGAGCTGAAGCGTGGGATGGAGAGAAGCTGGAGGGAGGCAGACCCCAGCCCTTGGCCACAGTCCATGCCCAGCTGATCCAGTGCCAAGGAACTCCTGAGAGACAGGATCATGATGCTCTAGGGAGAGCAATGCTGGTCCCTGCCCTGTCCTGGGGAGCTCCATATCCCACCTGGGCTGCCCCTTCCCTGCACATCCCCAGCTCCCCCCAGCCCTGTGGCTCTGAAGGGAAACAGAGAGAAAGATCCACTCACCCAGAGAGAAAGATCCGGATCACAGAATAGAATACTTCTGGATCCACATAGTCTAGGAGGAAGTCTTTCAGATCAGATCAGATCAGATCAGATCAGATCAGAGTTGATGGGCAGCTGCAGCAGAGGGTGTCATGAGCTGCAGCATGCACAGGCACCAGCTGCTCTCACCGTGCATCCTCCTCAGTGCCTCCCTCATGGCCTCGATGGCCCCTGCCAGCTCCTCCAGGGCTCTGTGCAGGGACTCCTCATCCCCCTGTAGGGTGGCACCAAGGGCCCGGGGGATTGCCTGTGGGAGGAGGAGGGACAGCACCAAGTCACAAAGGGGGAGGATGTCTGTGGACAGTGGCTCTGGACATTTGCTGCCACCCATGGCATCTCTGCCCCTTCACCAGCTGGGGTTCAGGGGCAGGAACACTTTGTGGGTGCACCTCAGGCACTTTAGAGTGCAGGTAAGACCCAACACAGGGTGGTACCCACCTTAATGCCAGGCACAGCTGCCTTCTCAACAAGCAGGGTGACAAGGATGAAGCCCCTCAGGCTCTCTCCCCCAGGCAGTGTGATGATCGTGTCCAGGTTCCTGCAAAAAGGACCAAGAACAGGGATTAGGGGGGTGGTGGCTCAGGATTTCCTTACACACTGTGGGACCCTTGGAACAAAACCATCCCAGACTCCAGAGCCTCTTATCAGAGGAGCTGGCACAGAGTGAAAGGGGAGGGTGGTATTTGCAGGGTCCCCAGGATGGAGGAATTGAGAATCTGACTCCATGTTCTTAGAAGGCTAATTTATTATTATATTATATTATATTATATTATATTATATTATATTATACAATGCTATACTAAAGAATCAAGAAAGGATACTTACAGAAGGCTTAACAAGATACTAATTAAAAACTCATGAGTGTCTAGAGTCCTGACACAGCTGGATGGTGATTGGTCATTAAGTAGAAACAATTCACATTAAACCAATCAAACATGCACCTGTTGGATAAACAATTCTCCAACCACATTCCAAAACAGCAAAACACAGGAGAAGCAAATGAGATAATTATTGTTTTCCTCTTTCTCTGAGGCTTCTCAGCTTCCCAGGAGAAGAAATCCTGGCCAAGGGATTTTTCCAGAAAATGTGACAGTGACAGGGGAGCAGGACTGCTCTGGTTTAGGGCCCTGCCACCCTCCCCATGCCCTCCCCATGGTCTGTGCAGGCAGAGCAGCCAGCAGCTCTGCTGCAGTCCCTTTGCTGCCATCACAGTGGCACTTGTGCGACAAGTACAACACACATCAAGAGAGCTTCAGCCCAAGCAGTGCTACAGAGCTGAGCCAATCCAAACAATAACCAACACCGTTAGAAAATAAATGAGCAGTAACTACTTACTCCATTTCCAGAGGCCTGAAGGCATTGCAGTTATGGCCAACAAAATGCACAAGAAAAGGAGAGAGAGAGGGAGAGAGAGAGATTACAAATTGTTCTAGTAACAAATTGTTCTAGTAACCTTGGCTCTGCACAGGAGAGCTCTTCATCCACTTTCCTTCTTTTCCTCCCTCTGGGCATGGAGGGAGCTTGGTGACTTCAGCCTGTGACTCGTGTGTGCAAAGAGCAAATCTGGGCAGAATCGGGGCAGGGAGGGTTTGGGGGGACCTTGGGATCTGTGCTGGGCACAGAAGGTGTTTTCCATTGCTCTGAGACTGTCTGCTGTGGAAAGTAGATTTAATACCCAGCGGAGGAATGACTTTTTCATTTGATGGAGCTGAAATGGTCCCATGCTCTGCAGGGAATAGAGGAGCTGTTCCCAGGGGCTGCTCCCAGAGACACCCACATCCCCACAGAGTTCCTGTGTCCATACCCATGAGGCTGAGCTCAGCAAAGGTGCGATTTAAGGGGTTTTGGCAGAACAGGAGCAGTTTGGGAACAGTCTGTCCCTGACACCTGCAGGAAGAACCGTGCTGAGCCCGCTGGCATTTGCTGTTTACCCGTTGGGATCCTTCCTCCTCCAGTTGGCCAACACAAAGTCTGCATGGCTGAGGATGGGCGGGAGGCCCAGGGCCTGGGACACCTCCCAGAAGGGGACAGCGAGGTTTCGGGGCAGGACCTGAGTGTCACAAAGCACAGGGGAAGGTGGGCATGTGGTCAGGCTGCAGGAAGGGGGCAGCAGCTCCTGCTGCAGCCACAGCAAAGGGGGATTTGCTCCCATGGGGTGAGTGCTAAGGTAGCAGAACCAGCTCCCAGAGCCCAAGGAGCAGGTGAACCTGCTTTACCTTGCCTTTACCTGCATGGTGCCCTCCTCGCCCTCCTGCCAGACGTAGCCCATGGTGATGAAGCTGAGCACCAGGTGTGCCAAGTGCAGCTCCTCACGTCCTCGCAGCTGCTGGGGGCTCAGCTGCGGCATCTGCCAGGGAAACCCTTGGGAGCAAGGAGCAGAGCCAGCAATGCCAAGGCCCCTGTGGTGGAGGGACTGCCCTGCCAGCTGGGGGGAACCCTCCTGATGCTTCTCTTTATGCCTCCCTTCCCAGCCACTCTGCAGGATTTGCTCCTGCTGCACTGTTACTGCTTTGTGAGCAGGGACAGTAATCCATGGGGTTTTCCTCCTCCTGGTGCTGGGATGCCCATGGGACAGCTGATCCCAAAAGGGTCAAGCCTGACAGGGAGCTGGCATCAGGGATCATGGCTGGGATGAGACATGGCTCTTGTGACACCTAGAGGGGCCCTGCTCCAGCCCTTGCTGCCTGCTGAGTGCTTGGATCTGCTGCAGGAGCTATTTCTGTGCCAAAGTTAAGCCTCTGCTGTCGCCTGGTGTCAGTCGTGGCTCAGCACACATCTGGGCTGCTTTGGCAGGTTTTATAGACACTGCTGTGTCAGACCAAGGTTTCAGAGAGCTCTGGGGGCAGGAAGGAGAAGGCCATACCTGGTGCACTCGTGAGCGGAGCTGATGGCTCGTGATCAGCTGGGGCAGCTCACGGGCAATGTCCATCCAGGGGCTGTAGGGTGCTGGCAGCTCTGTCTTGGTGGAGAGAGGCAGTGGGAGGACTGTGAACGTGCCCAGGCTCCCAGCTGTTATAGTAGCTTTTTTGAGTTCGGTTTAATAAGATTTCGGAGGCTTGTAACACACTTAAAATAACTTAGCTACTTTGAAAAACACAAAAATTAACAAAATAGCTTTTGTCACAGTGTTAAAAATAAAAAAGTTTTATAAAAAGCAAAATAACAAACAAAAAACTAAGTTAGATGTTAAACATCTTTGGTTTTAGTAAAATAGTTCATAAAAGTGATTAATTTCTTCGGGTTTTTTAATTAATTACTTAAGCAAAACTCCTTAGCTTGTGTCTAATTAGCTATCCTTAAGTTTAAAGTAAAATCTCTTAAACCAATAAAATAAAATAATAAAAAAATAAAATAAAATAAAATAAAAAAAACTTCTAAGCTTCTTTCCTTTTTAAAAAAACCCCAAAAACTAGTTTTGTCACTCCATCAACAAAAAAAACATTCCTACACCCAGCACCCACCCAGCCCCACACACCACTGCTGGTGGCTTGTGTCTGGTTCCCCCTCCTGTAAGGTGAGCCTGTGTGGTCACAAATGAATGGATGGTGACCACGATCTGTCTGTCCCCACCCATTCCCACTGTGGAGCCAGGCCAGTAATTGAAATATGATTCTCCTCAAGCCAGGTCTCATAAGCTCTTGGAGGTTTATTTCTCATCCAAGATAGCTCAGCTACCACAGAAGGCAGAAAATCAGCAGGATGGCTTCTGTGGTAGTGTTGGAAACAAAAAGGTTTTAATAAAAGGCAAAATAACAAAACTCTTTACAGAGAAAAACTGAGCCAGGTGCAAGAGGCCTTCTTGGGCCTGATAAAACACCTCACAAAAGCGATTCGTTTCTTTGTTCTCTTCTTTTTCTAGTAAATTGCCCAAGCAAAACTTTTTGGCTCCTGTCCAATTGGCTATCCTTAAGTTTGAAGTGAAGTCTCTTAAGTCTTATGAGATGTCTTTTCACCTCACTGAAGAGAAAAACTTCTGGGCTTATTTCCTTTTCAAAAAACCAAAAGATAGTTTTGTCACTCCATCAACAAGAAACACATTCCTATAAGTGATAAATAGCCCCACTTTGGGCACAGGACACCTGCCCTCCTCAAAATCGTGTAGAGCCCAGGCCAGTCAGAGCTCCTTCACCTCTCCTCTGTGCTGCTTGCTGTAGCTGCTTTCATCATTTTAAAGGGCAGGGGTTTGTCCTATGAAACTGCCTGTGCCAGAATAGCACCTGCCTTCCTCATAGTTCTTGGTAAAGTGCCACAGCAAAATGCTAAATCCAAGCTCCCCCACCAGAAAGCTGCTCACCAACCCCTCTATTTCCCTGCCTGCCTCCTGTGCATGCAGATGGGGAGGCACAGCTCCTACCAGAGGATCGGGAAGCAGGAAGCCAAACTCCTCGGAGATGTGAAACCTGCTCAGTGCCAGAGGCAGCAGCGGGGGCTCCTCGGTGTCAGCGCTGCCCTCCATGGCTGGAGCTGCCTGCCAGGGCTGCTGTGGCCTGGCCACCCCGCTGGCAGAATGTGCTGAGCCAGCACCTGGTGCTGGGGGGTCAGGCCTGGCTGCCCAATGGCCAGAGGGTCTGAGCAAACACGGCTAAAGGTTGCTGATAAGGCTTTGTCTGCAGCAAACATTAAACTCTGTCCCCGTGGATGGGAAAGCCTTGGGCCACCGCTCTCTGGGGGAGCAGGGGCTGTGAGCTGACTCCTCCCAGGGCTGCCCCAAAGGGCTGCCAGGCTCCCCTGTGGTGAGAGCTTCTCAGAATCTCTGCTGGTCACAGTGACTCTGAGATATGTACAAGTCTCCTTTTCCCAGCCCAGCAGTCAAAGGAGGAGTCAGGATTTCTCTGTTCTCATTCTCAAAGTTGTTTATTATTTCTTATCTATAAAATTCTTTCCCCAACCCGCCGAGGTCTGTCCAGCAGGTTGGGTTGTGGCTCACTGACCACCTTTTATACTAAAAACTACATGTATATTATTTACAATAACTTCCCAATACCTGTCACCTATGTTAGACAGTGAGCTTCTACCTTAAACCAATCCAAAAGTGCCACCATCACTTAGAAGATGGAGGCCAAGAAGGAAGAGAAAGGCTGGACACACCCAGATTCCTCCATCTTGCCTTCTGAACCCCCATTCAAAAAAAACCCAAAAATCTATTTTTTCCACCCTGTAACAAACTATTATTCTACTTAAACTCTCTTGACTTGTAATTCTTCATTTAAAGGTTGGTAATTGTTTTTTCCATGGGTCAAGATCAAAGGCACAGGGGTCTTGGGCTCTGTGCCAAGGTCTCTGAGCCCCCTGGACAAGGTCTCGAGTCCTCCATGGCAGCCAGAGGAATGTCCTGGGTTCCAACAGGGAGTGGCCTGGGACAGCAGCTCAGGGACACTGCACCTGTGGCTGGGGATCCCCACTGTGCTGGCAATGCCAAACCTGTGTGCAGTGGCGGGCAGGAGCCAGCATCCCCTGGCCAGAGATGCACAAACACAGTGGATGCTGCCGCTGTCCCCATGCTGCTGGGGCCACTGGAGCTGCCAATGGGGATGCTCTGAGCAGGGCCTTCCCAAACAGCAGATTTCTGGGGGAAAATCAGCCCCGAGAGTGCTGCCTGTGCAGGCAGGGGCTGGGGGCTGGAGGCACTGGGAGTGCAGGGGAAGGGAAGGGCCAGGGTACAACAGCAGGACTGACACCCCTGTGGGCTGCAGGGCCAAGGACAGGGGTACAACAGCAGGACTGACACCCCTGTGGGCTGCAGGGCCAAGGACAGGGGTACAACAGCAGGACTGACACCCCTGTGGGCTGCAGGGCCAAGCCCAGGGGTACAACAGCAGGACTGACACCCCTGTGGGCTGCAGGGCCAAGCCCAGGGGTACAACAGCAGAACTGACATCCCCACGGGGTGCAGGTCCAAGGGCAGGGGTACAACAGCAGGACACAGTCACACAGGAAA
>VZSU01000481.1:97114-122319 GCA_013398715.1 Nesospiza acunhae | reverse complement strand
CCTGCTTGGGATCTCTCGTTTGCCCTGTCCCAGGCTGCAGAGGGAGGCTGCCGGCACTGCACTGCCACGGGATGCCAGAAGGGGAACCGCAATTTCAGCTGTCGCAGCCAACAGCTCAGCTCACACCACCAGAAGCTACTTGGGAGGCAAAGGTGCCGGTCGGGAAGGGAAGTACTGTCCCTGAGGTAAACATTTCTGCTGTGCTGGAGGCGGTCCCTGAGGTACGACCTTCTGCTGAGGGGGTGGAGGCCTGCAGGGGACAGAGGAGGAGCAGTCAGTGCCACAACCTCACACCCCACCCAGCCCCAGCACTGCACCACTGCCCCCGCCCGGCTCCCACACCGAGATTCACTCCAAACATGCCATGCTCAGACTGTGCCTTCAGCGGCCTGAAATGCTCTGGGAACCCCCATCTGGTAAAACTCACCTTTAGTATTCACAGGGAGCCCCCAGTGAAGGGAGAGAATGATGCATCTGACTCCATCTTATCAGAAGGCAAATTAATTACTTTATTATACTATATTATTCTATGTTGTATAGTATATATTATTCTATACTATATATATTATTCTATACTATATTACATTACATCTAAATTGAATCTGCCAAGCACTCAACTGCACAGAATCTTGTGACTGTCCCAACACACACACAAATACACACCTGGTCCTGACAGGCCAAGGAAACAAAACACCATCACCTTGGGTGAACAATCTCCATACTGCATTCTACTTTGGCACAAACACAGGCACGGAAAATGAGATAAGAATATTCTTGGGAAGAATTGTGCCTTGCTTTTCTCCGTGAAGAGAAATGTGGGGCTACACACTTGGCCCTGACAGGCCAAGGAAACAAAACACCATCACCTTGGGTAAACAATCTCCATATTGCATTCTACTTTTGTAGTAGAAAAACAATAAGAATTGTTTATCCTTTCTCTGAGGCTCAAAGAATGTGAAACCCAGGAATATTCTTGGGAAGAACTGTGCCTTGCTTTTCTCTGTAAAGAGAAATGTGGCCACCACACTCACCTTTTCTCCCAAATTCTCTGAAGACCCCCCGGCCCAAAAGTCCCTCAACATGAGCTACATTAGGATGCTCCTACTCAGGCACTGGCACTTGCTGGGTCTGTGTGTGGCACAGCACAGCACTGCATCTCACAAGCACAATTCAAAAGTAAGATGAAACACACAGGAAAACTTCCTGCTCAAAGTTAAGAGAAATGATTTTGCACTTGGCCATAGCATTCACAAATCAGCACAATGACAGATTTGTGAGTAATTTGCTTTTAAACTGACTATTTTAACAGGCCTTTCATCCACCTGCTGGGCTAATCTGCCTGCACAGCAGCGCTCTGAGCCTCGTCCATCACCACACAGCCGTGACAGCGCACGATGAATGCGCTGCCTTCCGGGGTAAAGTGAAGGAGAAACTCCTCCCGGTGAAAAATCAGCCCCACTCACACACAACACATGATGGAACACACCAGGGCTCCCAGAAGTGACAGCCAGGACGAGAAATGCCATCAGTGCCCTGGCAGGGGGCACTGCAGGAACTGCACTGACCTGCTGGGCACCCTCGGTGGCTGCTGCACCGGGTACTGCGGTGGGGAGTAGTAGGGCTGGTGGAAAGCCTGCTGAGGGTGTTGGTTAACAGGGTAAGCTGGCACAGGAAAGGCGTTGGGATGCATATCCTACACAGAAAACACAAAGAGAACAGTCACCAACTGCATGTAGGGAACGAAAATATTTGCATCAGGGAATCGAAATATTTGTGTCGTTAAAGAAGTGATGTTCAAGAGCGCTTGCAAAGCAGCCTGGCAATGTCAGAGGTGCTCTTTCCTCTGAGAAACTCATCAGGAAGAAGCAACAGCAAGTCTGGAAACTGCTGGATTTTGAAAAACACAGCAAGGCTGATCACAACAGCACTTGGCTTGCTCTGGGAGTGTGCTCTGGCTGGCTGTGGCTTTCAGAGGACAACTGCTCTGACAAGGAGAGTGGGCTGGGCATCTGTCATGAGGAAAAGGGAGCAGCAAAGCAGGTAAACCAAGCACAGCCTGGGACAACACTGAAACTGGGAAACTGAGGAGGTCCCCATAAAACAAATATTCTCTCTGCTTTTTATCAAGGAGAAATATAATTTTCAGAAGTGAAGAAGCAACTTTAAAGCTTTTAGTAGGGCAAAAGTTAGAGCAACTGCCTTCATGTCTTACTTGCGAGTAACAAATAGAGTAAGGGAAGGTGGCTGATTCCTACCATGGGCACAGCTCTTGGAGGATAAGGCATGCCACGGGAGAAGCCTCTCTGCTGGTAGTCCCTGGGCTCAGTGTCTGGCCGAGGAGGAGGTGACTGCAGTGACCTGAAATCCAATGGATATGGGCTGTGTGAGCACATAACCCAGACACAATCCCTGTGCAGGCTGTGAACCCAGGCACTGTGAACCTGAGCTGGATTTATACTATCTTAGCATGTATCAAGTGTGAGAAAGATAATATTTAATATTACAATATCAATATTTCCAATATTATTTGTAAATAATAATATTTACAAATCTAATAAACAAAAACAACCCATTTTCTGTTCAAGACTCTGGCAGCTTCCCTTTGCCCCTCTGTAAAAAAATGGGACCCAAAAATACAAACCCCTATCACCAATGCACAAGAACAAACATAACAGCAAAGAGAAAACTCTCTGCTCTCTTGATTTGGGATGGATTCATCTTTTTAGTCATTGCCAGAGGCAACCTGCATGTGCCATTGGATGCAGAGGCCTTCCCCTGACATCCTGGGACTGGGATATGCCTCCACACTTTGGCATTAGCTGGTGTAAACAACCATCCATGGATTTTGCCCTGTCCCAGGGCAGAGGAGAAGGCAGAAAGAAGGAGGCACTCACGAGTGGCAGCGGGACATCAGCCTCCTGCAGCTCCTCTTCAGCCTGTCCCTCTTGGCAAAGGCCAGAGCAGCAGCCACGAGCAGGGGGAGCACCAGGAAGAAGAACACCAGCAGCCCATTGCGCAGAGAGGTGTCTTTGTCTGAGGGCACAAAACCACGGGGAAGAAATAAACCTTACAGCAGAGAATATGAGGTAGGAATGGTTCTGTAACTTCTTTCCATTTTTCATAGAAAAAACCCCAAAGAATACAAGAAGATGGATGCCCAAATAGATCCTTTTTGTTTGTCTTTTAGAGCTGACACCCTGGGCTGCAGGAGCACATTAAACTAGGAGATCAATCCTCATTTTTCATGACTGTAATGTTTCATTACTAAAGATTTTATGAGAGAGGAAAACAGTGCTTCTGCCTTTTGGGCTGATGTTAAATCTACCTCTTCTCCAGCCACTGTTTGCTGTAGACAAAGAACTTGGGTTCTTAATTTTGACATTTTTATATGCAGCAATTTCTCCCCTGCAGGCTGTAGTAAAACAGCCTTTCCCTTTTTCTGTCTGATGATTTGAGGGATCTGCCTGAGGTCCAGTGTGCTTCTCCAGCATCAGAGTCCCTAGCCTTCCCAAACCCACACCAGCTTATGAAAAACAGTCTTCAAGACCATTCTTGCAGCCCACAGAAGTTACACCAATCCCATCTTTATATACTCCACATGGACACAGCAAGTTTTCTTCAGATTAGAGCTCGGCTCTGGCTTCCTATTTCACCTTCAAACCCTCAGTGAGCAAAGCAAGCTTCCAACTCTGCCAGTTTGATTTCTCTTGTGCAGGAATCATGCTTCCCTTCACTGGAGCTTCCCTTCCAAGCCTGGATACAGAGAAGTCCAAGAGGATCTTTGTTCTGAGGTGGCACAAATCACCTGAACTAAACCAGATCCTTACAGATCCCTACCCCAGCACCCCGGGAGAGAAGTGCAACACCTTGAGCACAAAACCTCTGCCAGAATTCTTTGCCCAGTGAAACCCAGAGGTGCCTGGTGCATGCAGAACCATGCACCAAAGTTCACAAACACGTGGGGCTGCCCTGGAGCACCCAGCCCCAGCCCAGCTCTCACAGCCACTTGCCATTGTATGGAGGGCCACTGTCCACGCTGCCCCCGTAGCCTTTGGAGTCGCAGAAAGGGGGAGCCCAGCCTGCTTCACAGTGGCAGTTCCTGTTGTTGTTGCACACCTGTATTCCAAAACACAAATACTCTACTCAGCAACCTCCATTTCTGTGCATTTCAATCTGCTTGCAGCAGCCACGACCTGTTCTGTCCTTCGTGCTGCTCAGCCTGGAGACTTTTACCCAGTTACTCCACAGTCCTTGGCCAGGCATCCCAAGATTTCACATGACTGAGCACACACAGCACTGTTCAGGAAGAGCTTCCAAGGATTAGCTATCCCAACAGCTTACACACCATGGCTTTTACTTGTTTGTTTTTTTCTTTGTCAGATGCAGAGTCAAATTTCATTAGCAATACTGGAACTGGGAATTCTCGCCTGGCAGAGTTGTGTCAGAGATTTTTTTGACACTGCTACAGGTTCTTTTGCCTAGAGGCATTTTATAGAGACTTTTACAGTTGGACAAAACAGAAAAATTCAGTTACTAATCACCTCTCTTCCCTGCTTACCCCATGCCCATGGCACTGCTTCTCCACATCACAGTCGTAGTTCAGAACAGAAGCACTCACACACTGGAAGTGCCTGCAGATCTGGGGAACAGAAATGCACACAGATGAGGGATGATGGCATTTCAGTGCCCCCTTGCCTGCCCAGATCCCTGCTCCTAGGCTGTGATTGCTGCCACAAAGCCTCACACACTGATAATTCCAAACTCTGCAGAAACTCTGGCCACAAAAGGCCTCTCAGCATGGGGCTGAGCTGGCACTGGAGCCTTTTGTCTCCAGTCTGAATGTAAAGGAACAGCAATTAAATTGTGCCCAGTAAGGACATGTGGAATGCACATTCCTCTGCTAGGGCTAAGCTTCTGCACTCTAGTTTAGTTGGATTTTAACTGAAAGTTGTCTCCGAGGCATTTGTGCGGGCCTGGCTCTTCCTGCTCATTGACAAAGCAAAGTTTCTGGCTCTCAATGAATTCAATTTCTTTCGCTTCACCTACAAATGAAAGGCTCATTAAAGGTTTGGTGCACATGCAGTGCAGTACTGGGCAGTGGGGGCAATCAGTGGACTCATTTCATTTCACATTAACTACAGGCATCCAAAAATAATGGTCATAACTATTCATGAAACAGTGTAGCTGAAAATTTTAACTACAGGCATCCAAAAATAATGATCATAACTATTCATGAAACAGCGCAGCTGAAAATTTTCTTTCCATGAATACCCCAAATTATTACATTAGGATATAATTGTAAAAAATTTTATTACCTTTCCATTACCACATTTCGTGCCTTCATTTACCATCCCTGGGTCTGGAACATCAGAGCCCAGCTGGAAATCCACTCCCCAGCATGTCTGATGGGTGCCTCTGATGGGAGTTTGGATAATAGCAGGCTTGATTCCAAACACAGGCATGGCTTTCACATTTTCACACTGCAGCTTCCCACACATGGCATTCCTACAACAGCAACACAGGAACACTGTAGTGACACTTGAATTTATTCTGAGAACCAGACTACCATGTGCTTGATGCCATCTTTCCTTTCTACTGGAAGATGCTACTTGAAAACAAAATTGAGGCAACTTGACAAATAAAACTGAACTGGGCTTCATTCCAGTGCTGCAAGAGTAGTTTATCCCTTCTTTCTGTAAACTGTTGGAATCTCTACATTAAGGAAAACATGATGATTTGCTTCTCATCTTCCCATATGTGCTCACTTAGGGAAAGCACAATCCTGGACAGGAGATGTGGAACACCCTCTCCTCAGCACAGCCCTGCATCCCTCCCCTACAACATCCCAAACTGACACCACAGCACCCAAATACAGATTCCCAACCATGTATTTCAGAACTTCCCAATGCACTGGGCTCAACTCACCAGCTGGAACATTTCTTGTAGTCATGGCCATGGAAACCACAGTTGCCAAATCTGTCCCCCTTGGAATTCACTTCAGCAAAGCAAATGTTGGCGGCTGCTTTGGCTTCTGCAAACAAGAGCCCATCCCCAGAGAGAGGAGCCACGTTACCCAGGCACAGAAACATCTCCCACAGGATCTCCCAGAGCAACTACCCTGCTACACCAAGTATTTGCCATGCAGCAGTGAGCTTAGGAACTTGGGCAAAACACTAAAGAAGTTACAATGTCAGAATTACAAGGTTCCAAGTTTAAAAACTGAGAAAAACAGTTACTTAACCTGATATTTTTTATATTTCTTTACAGACCTATAGAGCAGAAACCCCACTGTACCAAAAATGATAAGTGCAACAAAATTCTAACTTGGATCCCCAGCACAAAACTAAATTTAACACAGGAAGAATGCATGACCATGATGCTAAACCATTACTACCACTGCTCCAAATACTGTGCCAAAGCCAGCTGGTCTCTGTTAGTGACAAGCAAATAAACTATTTTAAATAAACTTAGTGTATTTATAGGAATGTGCCCCCTGTTGACAAAGTGACAAAAGTATCTTTTGGGTTTTTTTAAAAAGGAAATAAACCCAGAAGTTTTTCTCTTCAATGAGGTGAAAAGACATCTCATAAGACAGGGGACTTCACTTCAAACTTAAGGATTGCTAAATAGATAAGAGCCAACAAGTTTTGCTTGGGCAATTTGTTAGAAAAAGAAGAGAGCAAGGAAACTAATCACTTTTGTGAGGTGTTTTACCAGGAGCAAGAGGGCCTCTTGCACTTGGATCGTTTTTTCTCTGTAAAGAGTTTTGTAATTTCACCTTTTATTAAAACCCTTCTGTTTCCAACACTACCACAGAAGCCATCCTGCTGATTTGCTGCCTTCTGAGGTAGCTGAGCTATCTTGGGTGTGAAATAAATCTCCAAGAGCTTGTAACAGCTGGCTGGAGGAGACCAACATTTCATGTATTCTTTAGTTACATCTCTTAGAAAGACTGTAACCCTGTGTCCTTCCTTACTGGAGCCAAAGATGTCCTGGCACTGAGCATCGTAGTACTGGCACACGCCGTTGTAGCAGTAAGCCTCCTGGTTGTGGCAGGGGTGCCCATTCTGCACGGTGAAATCTGGCTGGCAGAACTGGGAGGTGCCATTGCAGTACTCAGGGAGGTCACACTCGTTGGTGCTGGCACGACACTCCGTGCCTCCAGGGAGGAGCTGAGCAGAGATGGGAGGGAAAATCATGTTAGAAAAGAGGAACCTCAGAGCAGAGAGTGGCGCTGCACCTGAGCCACGACACACCACAAAGCAGGGACTGATCTGAATTCTGCTCTGTGTGTCCTCATGGGGCAGGTGTGAGAAACAACTGCTCAGTTTGAAAATTTAGAAAGGTTTATTAAACCTTAACAAAAATACAATAAAGGGCTACATAAGGAAAAAGCTGTAGTGCTGGGAACTGCCCCTCGTGGATATCACAACTTCAAGATGGATGCTCAGTCTTTTATACCCCTGGGGGCTGCATCAGCCAGCCCTGGCCCTTCCCAAAGTCTGTCACTCAGCTCTTCTTTGCCATTTATCAGTGGAAACTGCTTTGTAACTGGATTGGAGGTCAGGTATTGCCATGCTGCACCCCCTAAGCACCCCCAAGCTTTTCCATTCCCAGCTGCCCCAGGGAAGGGACACATGTGCACTCCTTCTTTGTACCTGTCCTAGACAACCCAGGCTGTCTGATGGGGAAAAGGGAATTATGGGGAGAACAGAGGACATCTAAACTACAACAACATAACTGTACATCACTAAAGCTTTTCTTGATCTTCACACAATAGTTATCTTCTAATTGCGAGAGCAAATCATCTCGTTATCCATTTATAACACAGCAAAACTCCCTCTCACAGATGCACTGACTAAGCCAACACTCTCCTTTTCTCAACCTCCTACCACCACCCCAGTCTCCTACCTGGCAGTTTTTGCAGCAGTCCCCATAAGCACATTCAGCACCAGATCGGAGCCTGCAAGTTCCCGGCTCGCAGCACGGATCGTTCTCACATTCCTGAGAACACAAAGGCTGTGAATGTCACAAAATCTCCCCCTCTGTCACAAACAGTCCCCTCTGAGCTGGGGCACTGCTGGGATAAGTTACACACACAGCTACAAACCTTTGGAGAGCCACAGTCACACTCCTCCCCAGCATCCACCAGCTTGTTCCCGCAGTAAGGGACACTGTAGGTCTCATCAGGCTTTGGGACATTGAGCAGGCAGCTCCCACCTTTGTTGAGTGTCAGCTTCTCAAAGTCTTCTGCACTGCAGCTGCTGAAGTTCCTCGATCCCCTGCAATGGAGAAAATGAGCTGAGCTTTGCACTGAGCCAAGCCAGCACCCCCTGTGTTTGCAGAACAAGGGGGACATTTGCATCCGCCATCACAAGCACAACAGCACTCTTTGCAAGGGGAATTTGAAGGTGAAAGTAATCCATAAAAACGAAGCACATGGATGGGGCATTTTGAGCTTTGTTTGCCTTCCCTTGGTCAGCTACTTACGATGCTCCAGAGCTCATAATGCAGCTGCTTGCCCCACAGTGACACGCTCGTTCATCATCGTGGTTCATCCCCAGGTTGTGGCCGAGCTCGTGAGCCATGATGGAGGCAAACATCTGGATACTGATCCTTCCAAACTGCACAGGAGTGACACAGAAAGCAGTCAGCAAAGAGCTTATCCTGACAAAGTCAATGTTTGCTTCTGTGCCAAGGAGACCCCTTTGCCATTCTGGCTCTACATTATCAGGATTCTCAGACAAACACTGCTGGATTTCCAACCAAGTATATGGAATTTGCTTAGCAGTAAGAGCCCTCAGAGAAATCTCTCTGGGACAGTACCCAACAGCCTCCACTTTCCAGAGCAGCTGCAACATTAACACAAAAACTAGAACTCTCCACACCAATTCTCCTGAAATGTGCAAATTCCAGCACTTCTGTCACTGATCCAAAGAAGCAGATTTCTGGGATTGTGAGTTAACTGACACCAGCAGCTTGGTTCATTAAGGCTCTGCAGTTCCATATAAAACATGGAGTGAACCAGCACTGCTCAGGGAGGTCACAGCTGCAGGTCAGACAGCACAGGACAGATTTGAGAATACCCATAGCTCCCACAAACTTTCAAGGCAGAGATGCTTAAAACAACACAGAGAAATCCTCTTGCATGAGTACTGCACACTGAGCAGAGGAGAAGCTGAGCAGAAGACTACAGAGAAGTTGTGATCCAGATATCCAGGAAGTGTCAGAAATTGTTTGGGACAACATTAAGAGCCCCACTAAGCCACTTCAGCTTTGTTATGTGCTTCCAGGAAGACTTTCAGAGTGCAATCTCTAACCTCAATCACATTCAGAGATCACTGAAGAAATCTCACCACGTTAATTCCTCCTGCATGGCTCTTGGAGCACACTGTTCCCACATACGCCATTCCAGCTGTGCCACCAAAACCTTTCTTCCTGCAGTCATGAAGAGAAAGGAGAGGCCATCATCAGTCTGTACAGACACACACAGAGTCCATAGCAGCACATCATTCCTGCCTGTGGGGCACAAATCCTGCTGCTCCAGCTTTCCCAGGCTAACACAGGAGCACTGCTACTGACTGCAAGCACAAATGGCACCACCAATTAATCTTTTGCTGGCTGCTCAAAATTCCTTTACTCTGTTCAGTTAAAACAAGTGTTTATAGAGAAATTCAGCCTCTTCCACATCATCCCTCTGCATATAAGGAGCACAGGCACTACAGCTGTGAGGCAACTCTGGTGTTTTTGGGGTCTCCCTGCCGTGGGTGCCCAAGACAGAGAAGTCCAATTAAGCACGACCTGTCCTGGCCCCTCAGGCAGACTCCAGACTTAGCAAGCAGTTCAGTTCTTAGTGATTATCAGCTCATTTGTGATTTCAGCTCTTTAGCTTGCTAAGTGCCTTTGGCAGACACGGGGAGAGAGAGGAGGAGGCTGTGTGAGGTTCCACAGAGATGCCTTTATTGGTATCTTCTGCAAAGGTTCTCAGGGACAGCTCTTCTGCTGAGCTGGGCAAAAGTGGGGGTTTTTATAGGGTACAGGAGGTTTGGAAACTATCCAGTGGTGAGGGTCCTATAGGCTTACAGAGAGATAACAAGGGTCTGAAGGCAAAGAGGGGCTTCTAAGGTCCAGTCATCATGACCAGGCATTTCCTGTCTTAGGCTGCTGAAAGCCATGGAGGCATTGCAGGCATATTTGTGACTGCTACACAGCTGGGCTGAGCAGACAGGGACAAAATGAACTTCCTGGTGTTAGGAAAATTAATCCCCAAACACCAGAGGTTTATGTCCAAAAAGGAGACAGAGGAGTCCTTTCTGGCTTTATTCCAATAAAGGCAGAGGCCATGGGGCATTCCCCTGGGACCTCTCCAATTTTTGGAGGACACAGCCTCCCTTTTTATCCCAATTTTCAGCCACATTTCCCTTCTCTCTTTCCCCATTTCTGAGGTACTTGAGAGGTTCAGACTTCCCAAAAACACCTGATATTGAAAATTTCCCTCTAATGTATAACCCTCCCTTTTAATTTTTAATTCTTATGGGATTTAGGGGTTTTCCCCCATTTTGAAGTACTTGAGAGGTTCAGACTTCCCAGAACACCTGATCCCAAAGATTTCCCTCTAATGTATAACCTTCCCTTTTAATTTTTAATTCCTACAGAATTTAGGGGTTTTTCTTCCTCGTTGTTTCTTTCATCTTTCAATGTCTAATTTCATTGATCAGCAACCCTAAAGTTTATTTGTAAAAGCAAATCTCTTTTTCCATTCATCAATCAGTGGAACCCTTCCCATTGTTTCTTTTCTCTCCCAGTGCTGGTTTGCTCTCCCAGCAGACCCAAAGCTTGTTTGGAAAGACAAATCCCCCATTCCTGTCATTGGGAGCAGAGGGAAGGAGCTGCACTCACAGGACAAACTGGGCGCTGTCGTGCCTCCGCCGCAGAACGAGGTTCTTCTCTCGCCACTGCACGAAATTGGCCAGCACATCCCCAGCCCCCCCGTCGGTGCTGATGATGTTCTCGTGCTTCCAGATCTCCAGCCCAACCAGCACGATGCGGATGTTCAGCATAACGTACATCTGGGGAAGAAAACAGGAGAAATATTCATTTATAGCTTCAGACAAAAACAAGTGGCCTGGTGTCTTGTATTTCCCCTTGTGGCAGGAGGAATGATAAATCTGACTCCGTGTTCTCAGAAGGCTGATTTATTATTTTATGATACTGTATTATGTTAAAGAATACTATACTAAACTGTACTAAAGAATACAGAAAGGATACAGACAGAAGGCTAAAGAGGTAATAATGAAAATTCATGACTTTTTCCAGAGCCTCGACACAGCTTGACCAGGACTGGCCATTAAAACAATTCACATGAAACCAATGAAACAATCACCTGTTGGATAAACAATGTCCAACTACATTCCAAAACAGCAAAACACAAGAGAAGCAAATGAGATAACATCGTTTTCCTTTTTCTCTGAGGTTTCTCAGCTTCCCAGGAGAAAATCCTGGGCAAAGAGATTTTTCAGAAAATATGATGGTGACACTGGTGTTATAGAGCTTATTGCAAGCATCCATCTTTGCTGTGTGGGTTTGAGTTGTTTTTTTTTTCACAGCTAACACACAACTGGAAGCACCAGAATGCATTTTTCCTGTGATTCAGACCTTCATTAGCTACAGGATCAATGTTTAAATGCCACACTGGCTCCATTGTAAGACAATACCAAACAGAAATAAAAAGAAGTCTCAAATCTGGCAAATATAATGTGAAATAGTGGAGTTCCAAACATGCTTTTTCTCTAACCTTTACAGACACAAGAATTGCAATAATTGCAACAATCTGTCCTCTCACTCCCTGGATGTAGCACAGGTTGGAAGAGTGTCCTAAACAAATTCTCAAGGTGGGTAAGTGTAGATGAATTTAGAGATGGAAAAGCTTCCATGGGCATGCATTCCCCAAAGTGGTACCAGAACATACCCCAAGGTGGACATTTCCAAAAGGCAGCAGGGCTGCAGCACACAGCATCCCTCCTACTCACACTGTCAAGGAAGTTTGCCAGCTGCACCATGTGTTCTCTTACTTCTGTTTCACTCTTCCCAAAATCTTCAAACTGCAAGACAAAGAAACTTAGCTTCATGAAGAGATGGAGACAACAGTTAGCAAAAGGAACAGAACATTTTTGCCTGGCTCCAAATCTCCAGGAAAATGCAAACCAATTCAGCAACATCTTCACTGGTGCTGCTCAGCAGCTCAGTATTCCAAAGACAACAGCAAAGGCAGTTTTTACCACATGCTTTCCTTACATCAGGAGATTCCTTGCTAACAGAACCTCTCCCTGTCTGATGGCTGACTTTTTTTCTGAGGAGGATCGCATTGCACACATTTATCCATTTCCAGGGTAGCATATTTGTACAACTTGGGTAAATTGTCAAGTGTTTTTCAACAATCCATTTGGGAGTAATGAAATCTGAGGGCTTTCCAGGCCCTCTCCTGAGGACAAAGAAAAAGGCAAGCCACACAGAACTCCCACCTTTTCTTTATCCACGACTATGAACAGCTCCACATATCTTGTCTGGTGCAGGACCGCCCTCTTTCTCTGGGGAAAAACAAAAAGTCTGTTTCAGACAACTTCAGAGTTATTAATTCAAGTGTAAACAAAAAAAACCCTCATGACATTGTCATATTTCACTTGATACCACCAGTGGTTCGAGACACACCCAAAGCACACAGTGCCAAACCTAAGCAGTGGAATCCAATGCATTGAGAGTCTCTGTGTTTCACACTAAAACTCAGCTGCACAAAGACTCCCCTTGTTTCAAAAGCAAGGCACCTCTGCACAGATTGCTTTGGAAAGTCACCACACACTTTGATGAAGGGGCAGAAAGATTCTACCAGCAAATACCAATGACTTTGATGTGAAATACAACATTTCTTCATTCTTCTGCTTTCATTTCAGTCTTGTTCCTGTACAGACAGTCCTTGAAGGACAAGGGGGACTTCACACCAAACTGCTACTGTGATGGTGAGGAGGATGGAATAAACATGACAATATTCTCCTGGCTCCTGATGCAGTACTTTGTTAGCAAGCCTCTCCATGATGAAGGTCATGCTCCTGCCCTTAGAAGTCCCCCAAAAAAGCCCAGGAATATTCTGATCAGCTGCCCCACCCTCACTGCCATGTGCAGAAGCAGGAGGAGACTGTGGCTGCTTTGGGGAAGAAACTGAGTTGTCTCATAGTGCAAACCCCCCAAATCATAAACCTTTAGGTATGCACTAAGTCCCAGGAAATCTGGGATAAGCTGCTTGCACGCTCTTAAATGAACTCACAAAACCCCTTGTGTGGGACTGGGGAGGACTTACCCGCAGCAGCTGGGTCATACTGGGATGGAGATCTCCCTCTGCATGCTCCCCTTCCTGGCCTGCAGTGGTTACTCCACACTCTGTGGGCTCTTTCTTCACATTATCCAGTCGATACAGAATGTGTTTAGAGGCAGAGGAGGGATCCATGGGCTCAATCCCATAGGTGACATTCCCTATTGTCACCAAACCCCTAAAATAAGGCAGCGTGTAAGAAATCTGGCACTGAGCACCGAGGACAGTTAGCCAGAATTTGATTTTACTGGATAACCAAAGCCTGCCTATACCTCAGCTCTTGTGAACCAGCACACTTCACCTCACTTCACAATTCTCCATTTCCAAAGGCTGAGCAGGGCCTTACAAATGCAGGACATTAAATACCTCTGGTAAGGCTCTGCAGTGCCCCAGGAATTACATCCCAGGTCTTAAGCAGAAAGGCTTTAGTTCAAATACACTATTGCCACTCTGACATGGCCCTGTAAAAAATACAATATATGGAACACAATATATGGCAATTAGATCAAAGTAGAAAACAATTCCCTCAGACTTGAGGTGCATATTGTTTAGGGCCAATTTTGTGAAATTTGGAGACTAGTGTTCAACATTCCACTTCTGCAATAGGTACAGTTGTCATAACCATCTGTGCAAGTTAAAAAATAAGCCAAATATGCATCAAAAACCAATTTACTGCATTCTGGAAATAATCTGTATTAAAAACTTATTTGATGGTACTTCAGATATCTGTGAACTCCTTGAATAAAAGGACAACAACACCGAGGCAGCTCAGTCAAAAGCAGCAGAACTGAGTTTTGGCTTCAGCAGCCACAAAGCGACAGCAGGGACACAAAGGAGGAGTTGTGCTACCTGAGCCCTGAGCAAGTGCTGACAGCCACCAGGGAATCCAGGGTCCCCTCCACGAAGCCCTGATAGTGGCAGTGATCCTGGGCAGGAAAACAAGGGTGCATTATCAGGTGTTTGAGGCATCCCTGCACAGCCAGGGCAACCTCAGAGCTGCCACCGACCAGCAGTGATCACAACTCAAGAACACAACATGTATTAAATTAAAATTTACCACAGCTGGATTTCTTGACTTGAGCTAGGCTATCCCTCTCCTGTTCTGTCCTCCACCCTGCCTGAAATATTTCAAGGCCAGCCCCTCCCTCCTGATTTGGGCCAAATTACTCTTCAGTCTTCTGGCAGAAAGTTCTGGCTTGTTTGTCACCTCTCTGCAGCAGGAGGAGGGACAGCACCTGCTGTGCACCCCAACCAGAGCTGTGCTGCAGCCCTGACACATGGACATACAGATTCTGGAAACCAGACAAGGGGGAGCATGGGGAAATACACTCCATTTTCTCTGGCAAGGGCATCTTTAGACATTGATATAGGGGTCTATAATGCAGGATCTGTCCCCTGTTGCTCAGCAAGGAATGCAGAAAGCACAGAGGGTTTGTGCTAATTGTTCAGGGCCAGCGTGACTTCTGTGACCTAATGCTGAAAAAGCATTTTTCCTCTAACCAATCCCTTTTAACTAGGAAGCAAACAGTCATTTGACTCAGGTGCTCTGTTTTCAAGAACAAGATCCTATGAATCATGTATGACTAATACCTCCCTTTCAAAGGAACAACACCGATCCCTAAGAGTGAAGCCATTAGGAAATCTCTCTTGCATTTTGTATCACACAACCTGCTTTCAATTCTACATTTCCAAAGGCAACATGTCAGGCAGCAAATGCTTTTTGTGGAGTAACTCCAACACTGCACAGATTCCATCCCTCCCAAAGGTCCTTCAGATTTGGTGCATCCCTTCCAGCAGCTCCCACCTGTCAGGACTCACAGAGTTTTTAGTTCCTAAAAGCCATCCCTGCTAAATGGATGGGCCAGTTGCCCACAGCTCACTGTGCCTCAGGGACTGATCTGGAAGCTCATTGTGTGAAAAAAAAGAAAAAGCAAAGTTGCCTTTTCAGCCCCCAGAGCCACCAGCCCTGCACTGGGCTGTGGGACAAGGACAGCAGCACCCCAATAATGAGACACCAACAGCTGAGAGATGCACTGCCTTGTAGAAAGGAGCAGTTTCTAATGAGAGAGCAACCACCTTCACAGCGGAAAATACAGGTTTTTCACAGGGTTAGAGCCTCATCTAAAATTAAGGATTCTCTCCAGGAAGAGGGCAGTGGGTACTGAAGGGAGCCCAGCAGAAAATACAATTATCCTTTTGTAATCCCAGCTCCCTCATCCCACAAATGCTCTGTTGCAGTCACCCTCAGCGAGGGTATGAATAGCAGGAAGTCCTACCTGGACATCTGGATATTCCAATTGCAACTTTCCCTCCTTGTCATAGGTATAAACTGTGAAATCTTTGGGCAGCAGTTCTCTGCAATGACAGGGGACAAGGAAGACAAGAGGAATTTCATGGCATGGCTGTGACTTTGGAACAGAGCAGTAAGATGGCCCTAATCAAAAGTGTGACAAATATGTAAATTTAAATTAAATAAGGAACCATTAAAAAGGAAAATCCTCTAAAATTAACAAAGAAATAGTATATTTTCACAGCAAAATTCAAGAGACCAGAACTTCTAATGAAATCAAACAAACCACCTCACCTCAGAGAGTAGAACAAGCAGCAAACCCCATTATATTGTGCTAAAAGCCTCTTTCCAAGCAGAAAAAAAAAATTCTAGCCCTCAGTCTGCTGCATATGCCTTTTCCTCCCCAGTCTGAGGAGGAAGTGCATTGGAAAGTCTCCCACGACTAAGACTGCTGCACTATGCTGGTAATTCCATTGATGTGGTGCAGCTAAATTCCCGCGTTTCTGAGGGTCAGGGCCTTGGCAAGTGGCAGCTGGAGCTCCCCAAGGGCTTGCACAGTTGTGTCTCTGTCACAAGGGCAGCAGTGGCCTGGTAAATGACCATGTATTGGTGCTGCAAGCAGCCCTTAAACCCCAGAGAGACAGACAGACAGACTCTGTATCAGCTGTGAGGTGTCAGTATTCAGACCTTGTTTCTTCATTTATTACTGTTCTTGTGCTACCGAGACAGGAAAAAAACACAAAACTAAAACAATAAACAAGACCCAGACAAAAGTGAAAATATTTACTTGAAATACACTTCAGCTTGTTTATTTTTAGCTGTGAATGGAAAGAGTTGTAGATTCCCTGGGTCTCCTCTGAGTAATCTGCAGCTTCCTGCTCTGAAGGGGGTTCCCCAGGGCTGCAGGAATCAAAAACCATCTCTGGCTGATGGCCAGGACAACTAGGACTCAATCTCTTCCCATTGTGCAGAGCTGGGGTGTGCCTGCACCTCCCACACAGCACCCCAGGATTCAAAACTCGTGTGCTGCCTGCCAGCTTCTCATCTGGACACAACAGTTTGGGTAATTTAATAATTTAAAGAAATTCATCACTTACTTGTTCTTTTCTAGATGAATGGTGTATTCTTTTCCCTCAATCTCAATAGCATATGACACCTTGTCCTGAATATAAAGAAAGGTGCATTTTACTCATGTTAATGAATGAAACAGTCTTTGAAGCCAACAACAGTGGATGAGCATGATGTTTATTTTATAATTGTCCCTGCCTTGAGAACTTAACATCTCTTCCTGTGTGACTGGGGAAAAATCCCATGAAGGAAATGGTTTTAAAATAGAAATGGAAATGGTTTCAAAATAGAAATGTGGTTTTCTTATTCTGTCCTTCTAAAACTTCCAAGTCAGAAGCAGAAAAGGACAACACAGTTTTTTTACTGAACATGATGCAAGTTTTACACCCAGATCAAAAATCCACTGCAGCAACTCATGAGCACTGGAGGAGGGAGGTACTCCTGTCCCTCAGCTGCCAGCAGTGCCAGAAGTGATGCTCTCTGCAAGCACAGACATTTCCCTGCTGCCAGGTGCATCCAGCAGCATTCCATGGGCATTTCAGGTCAGTTTTGGGTGGACTTTATAGACACTAAACTGGAGATGTGGCTCAGACTGCTCTGTACCTGTATGGAGGAGCTGTTGGAAGCCTCTCGTCGCTCTCTTCCCAATCTCTGTGGAGTTACAACTTCGTAGGAAGTGAGCAGGGAAATCTCCTGGAAACCTGGAGAGCAGAAACATTGGCTAAAGGAACAGAGCAATCAAGAGGATAAAGCACAAGGAAGAAAACACTACTTGAGGAAAAGCCCACACTCAGAAGAGCACAGAGCGAGGCACACTTGGATTGCCTTGCAAGGGGCCAGAGAAAAACAACACACAAACAGCAGAGGAGACACCATTTTTTCCAGAAAGTTTTGAATTGAAATCTTCACATTCCAAATACTGTCCTACCAGCAGCACCACTCTTCAGAATCAGCAGAATCAGCACAGCCAGGGATGCCCAGTGTCAAACCAAGTGTCCTGTGCTGCAAAGCTGCAGAACTGCCCCGTGCAGCCTCTCTCAAGGAGCTCCAGCAGCTCCTGCTCTGCCCATGGCACAGCTCAGCCTCACACCCTGGTCCTGCACAGCACAGCCAAGCTCCTGCCCCGAGGCTGGTGCTTCTATTCATTATGCTTTTAGAGAGCTCCCAAGGGCCTCATCAAAACAACTGAGGTGAGACAAATCCCTGCAACAAAGAAGTTGTCACAGATCCCTTTATATATTATCTGTACATGCAACATCAGACAGATCCCCTGAACCAAACAAGTCCACAGTCCGAGCTCCCTTTATCAGTTTTTGCAAGCTGTTTTATATTAACTATGTAAACAACAATAAATTGTGCATGCAAATTACTTTTGCCATCAGTGGTGGCATCTGCTGGTGCCTGGCTCACAGCCACTCACCCAGGAAGCAGGAGGTTGGCCAAGGCAGATCAGGCAGCATCCAGAGAAATAGTTTTCCTGGCTCATGGCAAGGGAATCAATGAGCTCATCAAGAGGAGTCTGAGCTTCCCGGCAAAGGCAGGGGGAAGGGAACAGTTATCCTCACTGTCTGTCTCCAGAAATCATCACCACGTCTGGGTGAGCAAGTGTTTGGTGTCCAAGACCCTCCAAAATCTCTCAAGTGGGACTCAGACGCTGCATCCAGTTAAAACCAGCCCCTCTGAGCACACCAAAGCTCACACTCCATGTCCAAAGGGCCTTTGGCTTCTCTAAGTTGCAGGACAGCGCTGTGAGCTCAAAGCCTCCATGAGAGGCCTGTTCCATCCTTTGGAAAATGGGCAGGCTTTCAATGCCAGGATTTCACCAAAAAGCACCAGGCTGCAGTGGCATTCAGGCTCCTTCAGATGCTTTCCCCTTCTCTTCCCATCCCTGGCAAGCTGACACACATCATCATCACCTTGGGGAGCACTCAAAAAGGCATCCCAAGGAAAAAGCAAGTCCCTTGCACACTGTTCCTATCACTGGCTGGGGGCTCTGTACAAATCACAAACAGAACAGGACTGCTGGGAACGGGCCTTGAGCTGTTTTATTTTCCAGCATCAGCCTCATTCCATGGTTGTGACAATGGGAAGATGCCACCAGCTCACATCCCAGCCAGCAGATCAAGAACCTAATGTCACAACTCACTTTATAAGTGTTTTGACCAATCACACAAAGCAAAAGCACATTGACAGCAGTTCCATCCAACCACTATAAGCACAGGTACCTTTGGTTAAACAATGCTTGCTTATTTCAGATACAATACCTGCTTGTGAGCCTTCAAACACAATGCACACAGCTCCATTATTAAGCTTAGATCTCCCTAATATCTCACTAGATAAACTTTTCTGTAGCTTAGGGAGCTATTCTAGACAAGCGTTAATACACAGACCATTGTTCTATTTGTCCTTGCTTTTCTACATTTTACATAATTTTTCTGCTGACCAATCTCATGGCTGCTGCTTAGCTCCAATCCCAGTTCTGCTGTCTCTGAGGCCTTTTGCAGCTTTCCCAAAACTTTCTGATTTATGCATTCCCACACTTCCCACCACTGTCCCTGAGGAACAAGCCATCAGCTCAGTGCCAGCTTCCCTCCTGTCACAGCACACGTGGCCAGGGCAGGAGGCCTCATCTGCACTGTGCTCTCCTGGTCTGTCACACAGAATTTCTGTCACCCGAGCACAGGCACAGCCCCACTGCTTCTCAGGAACTCACACAGGGCACAGACTGCAGCAGAACTTTCATTATTATGGTGTTTGTAGACAAAAGGTATTTGCTTACTATTCAAGTAGACAAAGTAGACTATAAAAGTAATACTACAAAAAAAAGCAGACATTAAAAGTATTAAAAGTATACATTAAAAGTATTAAAAAGTATTAAACTAATACTACATTAAAAGTATTATAGGAGACATACAATACTACAAAAGTATTTGTCTACTATTAAAAAAGCAGAGATAAAATTCCTGAAAACAGCCCCTGAAAATCACTGGCTACAGAACACAGTGTCAGTACCTCCCTGGCCTGAAAACAAGGGAGGGAAGGGCTGCTTCCTTCCCTGGAATGACCCACCAAAAGCACATACTGCAGCAATCACTTCTGTCCATTTGTCATTTCCCAGCACACACTCCAGCCAGCCCCGAGCTCCTGCTCTGCCCTTGTTCCATCCCCAGCGCCCTTCCCACCCTCAGCAGAGGGGTGGGACCCTCATGCCAGGCTCTGCAGGCTCAGGTGACACAAACAGCAGGGCACAGGCAGCCTTGGCAGTGCCTGGAACTGACACGTTTGCCCAAGAGCAGCTTGGAAGCAGAAAACAAGTCAATGAATCATCACATGAAGCAGAACTGGGAGGGATTTCTGGGAAAAGCACAACTCCAAGAGGATCCTCTTAGAGCAACAGCACTAAAAGAGGCCAACTTTCAAGTCTCTGAATGCTCTGAAAGCTCTCTCCCCACTTTCTGCCCTCCTTCCCATCCTTCACCCCCCAGTTTGGGAGGTGGTGGGGCTGGGAGTCTCCAGCAGGAACGTCCCTGGCACTGCCCCTCACTTCCCAAAGCAGCTGTTTCCATGCTGAGTGCCCTGGGCAGCATTTCACACATCACCAGCAACCCTCAGAGAGGGCACAGAGCCCATCAGGGAGGGCACAGAGCCCGTCAGGGAGGGCACAGAGCTGTTCAACAACAATCCAACCCAAGGGAAAAGTGCAGCCAAGCAGAAAGCCAGCCCCACTCCCACAATTTCTGTGTACAAAAGCCAGGCAGAGTTTGGAATCAGTTTTTCAGCAAGTTACAGGACTTCTAATGGTCAGGTGCTTTCTGGCAGCTGCTGGAGCTGCACCACGTCACTGCTGAGGACAGGACATGCTGATGACCCATTTCCGTGCTGAGATTTTATTTCTGATCAGAAGAACACAACTGCATCCATGACCATAGTTACCTCATCTCATCTCATTAAAGGCTGCCATTAATTACCAAGCACTGGAGACAACTAGGAAGATGTGATTCATCTTCCCCTCCCCACGCCACATCCACCAGAGGAATTCCATGCATGCTCCACGGCATGTGGGAGCTTGAAAACCACCAGAACACATCACAGCCATAACGACTCTCCAGACACTGAGGGAACCTCTGGGGGTGTTTAGGTGCTTTGGGGGTGCAGATCTGCACTCAGCAAAGGTCAGACTGCACCCCCTGTCTTGCTAGACCTTGGCATGCCCATTGGCTCAGTTACAGAATCAGAGCACACAGCTACATCCACTTACTCACTCACACTTCCCCTCAATTACCATCCTTCCTGAGCTGTGACTCCTCCCCAAGGAAGGTCAAAGATACACTCTTCAACGGAAGAAAAAAAAAACAAATTAAAAAGAGGAAAGTTCATACTGTGGCCTGTTACACCACAAAACAAGCTAATTTCATAAAAACAACTCATCAGCATGTGAGCAGGTCAGCTGCTAACACCAAAACTCATTAAGTTAACCGTGGTTATCATCAATTGATTACAATTAATAGCTGAGGTCAGCTTCCACACTTTGGCAGGGGATTGCTCAGCAGAAGTGCCAAAGGCATTACACAGCCATCCAACCCAGCAGGACAGTTCCACATGGAGCATTCCTGACCCAACCATCAGCTCCTTGTGCTTCAAGCTGCACTCTGAGCCCCAGAGCAGGGCAGCCATTCCTTCCAGCCCTTCCTTCCAGCTCCACATCTTTAGATTTCCTGCTGTCATCCTTGCCTCTCCTTTCCTGCAGCTAAGGAGCATCGACATTCCTTGTTTCCTTACACCACTGCCTGTTTCTATCAGGCTGTTCTGGCTCCACTCTCCTAAAAAAACCCACAACAGGACACAACAGCCCAGAGAGGCCTCACACATACCAAGGCACACATTCTCTGTGTGTTTATGGATCTCCACAGGTTAAACTCACCTGCAAAACAGCACACACCTGATTCATTTGTCATTTAACCCACTCTGACACTCATTTCCTTTCCTGCCAACATGCTCCCGCTCCCCATTTTTCAACCTCTCATACTTGCACAGAAATTATTTCCACCTCAGCAGAACACTTTGCACCATCCTTTCAAAGCCACTTATCTCTGACAGATACTTCTCTCGTGCTCAGATCACTGGGATTGCTATCCCAGTCTTTATGGGGCCTGAATCCCATCTGACTGGGAGGTACCAGCTGCCAGCTCAATCTGCATTCTCCAGATCCTATTTTCAGAATCATACAGGAGTTTGCCAAGCAGTGTCTAAGGAGAAATTTCCATGACCTGGCTTCCTTACACATATCCTTCAAAACAACAGAACCACTGCTGGAGGATTTCTCCAGGCAATGACACACCAGGAAAAGCATTTTTGGTGCACTTGACTTTTGCACTAAGGTCACAGCTGAAGTAGGATTTACTATTTGGACCACAGCAAGCAAAGAGCTCCTTCACTTCCACTATGCAAATATTATCCAAGTCCACTTAAAAATGTTTAGAGGTTTATAAAAACCACAAAGATAACAAGTCTTCTTCTAAATGTAGGAATGTTTTTTGTGAAGCCAGCAGTTCCAGCTCCTCCCAAACCTCAAACAACAAAGAGTGCCTCAGTGGTGCTTCATCTTCAAAAGACCTGGGAACATCTGGCCAGCTGTTCTTCCACAGGCACCACTCCTTGGGACTTGTCTTTCCACCTCTCCCTCCCCTGCTCTCAGTCTTCAGACCTGCTGGGTTCTCCTGCTGTGCTGGTGCAGGAAGAGATGACCAATCATCATGGCAAGAGAAGCAAATTCCTCTATATGTATTGCTCACCTGGAATATTTGGATTAACATTAAACCTGGCCAGAGCAGTTCATGAAGTTTCTTTTGGTATTTCACTGGGGATGTTGGATGTTGATCAGGTTACGGAGCTCTTCCACAGAAATATTTCCTAGAAAATTCTTACACCCCTTGCTGAAATCCAGAGCTATGCTGTAAGTGTTTCCTGTCTAGACTCTCCCCATTCCTTCTGCCCTTCCTAAAGCCTAACTTGTCTGCAAGACAACAGCTCCCCTTGTTCTACAAAAAGGACTGTCACACGTGTCCACTGGTACTGTCACAACATGCTCTGCACCTCGGAGCCTTCTCAAAGGAGAAGCAGGGTAAAGCTAAGCTATCTGCAGCAAAATGAACCATCCTGGGGGTCACTGGCCCTGAGTCACTCCCTTCTACCCATGACAGCGTGCCCATGGATGGGCTGAGCACGCTGAGCCCACTCACTTCCTCCCCATCTTACCAGCTCTGCTTGCTCAGCTGACCCCGTGGGAAGCTTCTCTTTGGAGACATCTCTGGCTTTACATCTGGCCACCAAAGGGAACTGTGAAATGCACATTCTTACCTTTTTTTGTATATTTAGCTTGTGGAATAATAATGATCAAGACATGCAGAAATTCTGAAGTCATAACCCTAACTTCATTTTTCCTAAAGCAAGGCATTACAAGAGGCAATGTTAGCTACACTGAAATGTCTTTTCTCTCTTTCCTTTTCACATGGAGGAAATAACCACAAACCCACTCTTTGCTGAATGATTGTCCCAGATTTGCTGCAATATGGGTGAGGCAGTGCTGTGTTTTCTGTGACCTGAACAAAAGAATTATCTTAATCAAACACCCTATCTCCCCAGAAATTTAAACCCAAGCATTCAGACACTTCAAGAATTGTGGTCAAGCCTGGCTGGAACATCCTGGTGTGTATCAAGAAAGAGATGGAGTAGCACAAAGCAGTCTCTGCCTGTGAATTTTTTTGAATCCATATAGTCAAAACTTGAAGGCTTCTCTGGACACCAACAGGAGAGGAAAAGCCATGCACAGAAATCCCTTAAGGCTACACACCACTATGTGATTATGGTCATTCAGGAATTTTCAGATAATAGTTTCTGGTAACACTCCACTTCTGCCTTACATCCCTATGTGTGTCAAAAGCACTTACATTATAACCCGAGAGTTGGAGGCTTCTACCCTCTCCTTCATGCTCATAATCAGGCAAGGGAGGTTCATTATATTTCATGGAAGGTTTGGCATTAACAGCTGGGACAGAGAGTTCCAAAGGCAAAGAGGAACCTACCATCCACCATCTGAAATGGCACCAGTGTTTATTTCTTCTTACAGGCAGGAGCAAAAATCTTATTCCTAAAACACCAAGCACCCCACTGGAAGCACAAGCACCTGACATCTCAGAGATGCATAATTCCAGACATCACTCCTCAGCCTCCAGTCAGGCAGCTCCCAACGTGCTGCACCACCTCTCAAAGCTGACTTTCACCTCACACAGCTCGCACACCCTCCAGCAACAACGCAGCAAGGGAGAGGAAGAGATTCCAGCACAGCATCCCTCAGGGAGAGGCACACATCACATAAGCACTGTCCTCAGCACGAAGCACCAGTATCAAGTTGTATACTGCTCAGTTGGGAAGACCTAACTATAAAAGCGTGTATTAATGACAAACACAAAAGTTATACATAGTGCATGTGTCCCTTCAGGAGGGGGAAGCAACGACAGAGGAGACATTTCTGCCTGTCATGTATGTACAGCTTTGAATCAGCACCATAAGGGCCCATAAACAGAACCACCTCAATTCATAAACAGTCCCTATGGACAGCAGGGGACCAAGTCATTTAGAACCACGCAGAACCATGGCACTGAGTCCTGCCCTCCGTCCCTCCCTGGGGACTGCAGCCTGGGCAGCTCTGCCCCGTACCCGAGCTCCTGCATGGCCAAGGCCACCTGCACTGAGCAGGCAGCCCGGCATCCCTGGGGCTTTGCTGGGGTAAGAGCCGGGCGGAGCTCCCGGGAGGATGGAGGAGCAAAGAACTCAGGCAGGTGTGCCGGGACCCGAGGCCGCTGCCGGGATCAGCTCCCCGGCTGGAGCTCCATGGGCCCGGTACCGGAGCCCCGTTATCCCGGGATCAGCTCCCCGGCTGGAGCAACATGGGCCTGGTACCAGAGCCCCGTTATCCCGCGATCAGCTCCCCATCTGGAGCTCCATGGGCCTGGTACCGGAGCCCCGTCATCCAGGGATCAGCTCCCCGGCTGGAGCTCCATGGGCCCGACACCAGAGCCTCGCTGTGCCGGGATCAGCTCTCCATCTGGAGCTCCATGGGCCCGGTACCGGAGCCCCGTTATCCCGGGATCAGCTCCCCATCTGGAGCTCCGTGGGCCCGACACCGGAGCCCCGCCGTCCCGCCGGGCCCTCCGCAGCATCCCTGAGCACTGGCGATGCTGGACAGGGCACAGGTGGTGCTGGCACCCACAGACCCGCCTGCTGTGGGTGGCACCGGCCACCCCCGGGCACCGCCGCGGGGCACACGGGGCCAGCGGGCAGCACCCCCTGCTCCGACCGAGCTGGGGGGGGCTCTGCCCCACCGGACCCTTTCGAGAGCAGGGGAAGGGTGACAAGGAGGGCCCGACCCTCCGGAGGGGACGGGGAAGGGGGAACGGCGCTGTCCGGGAAAGGGAATGGGGGCCG
>VZSU01000481.1:82955-95753 GCA_013398715.1 Nesospiza acunhae | reverse complement strand
CCCGGGCCCCGGTGAGCGCTGAGCGCTGCCCCCGCCGCAGTTCGGCGGCCAGGCCCACGGCGAGGTGGATCACACGCGAGTGCAGTGCCGGGCGCTGGACGGCATCGAGTGCGCCGAGCCGCGGAGCTTCCTGCGGGGCAGCCGGCCCTGCGTCAAGTAGGAGAGTCCCTGTCCCCCCACCGCAGCCACCGGACCGAGCCCTCCCGGGAGCACGGCTGGTCCGGCGGGGAGCGCTGACACTCGCTGACCCCGCCGCATCTTCTCCCGCAGGTACACCGGACACTACTTCATCACCACGCTGCTCTACTCCTTCTTCCTGGGCTGCTTCGGAGTGGATCGGTTCTGCCTGGGCCACACCGGCACCGCCGTGGGGAAGCTGCTGACCCTGGGGGGCCTGGGCATCTGGTGGTTTGTGGATCTGATTCTGCTCATCACCGGGGGGCTGATGCCCAGTGATGGCAGCAATTGGTGCACCGTGTACTGAGGAGGGGCAGGGCTGGTCCTCCTGCAGCCCCTGGGTGCCTCTGCCCTCTCCCAGCACCAGCCTGGCACAAACTGGACTTACAGAACTCAGGGTGCACAGTGACTCTAGATAATGACTCTGTACCAACCTTGGACACAAAGTTGTTCAGGATGTATTTTGCTTGTTTAAAATAATCTGACTTCCCGCTGCAAATAGTGACAGCTTCAGAAATCAGAGCTTGCAAACACGGGGGGTCAAACAAACAATAAAATCTGGAAGAAGCTGACTGCATGTACTTTGGGGATTAGTAGATCACAGCCACACAGTGATGAAGGGCACGGGGTTGTGGGCCACCTGACATCTGGGAGCAGTCAGGGAGCTGGGAAGGGGCCAGAGGTGCCATGGGGCAGCTCCTGAGTGTGTGCCAGGCACCCTTTGGGTGCTCCAGCCCCAGCACAGGGCACCTGCAGCACACAAAGGGTGCAAGAACCTCCCAGCCGAAAGAGGAAGCCCCACCAGCTGCAGGTTAAAAACTTACCAAGCTGAATAAAATGGGAAAAGGAAGCTGCAACAAGTCCCAGCCAGAGCCAGACACAAAATCTGTGTATGCAAATGTCCAACACATGCTCACAGTTTGGCAGCTTTAATTGGGGGGGGGGAGGGGGGCAGGGGGCAGCTTTGTCCTAAAAATGCCATTCCTCAGCAGAACAACAGGGCTGGAAAGTCCATGGAAGGGAAAAAGTTCTGCAGTGGCTCAGAAAGAAAAACAAACTAAAAAATAACGTGCAAGAAGCCCACTGTCATTAACAGCTCCCATGTCTCCAGCCTCCCACTGCCAGCTCACAGCAGGACCTCTGTCCAGCAGCTTCCCTCCTCCCCAAGGAACATTTGGGACCTTGGTCCAGAAGGAATTGTGATGTCCCTGCCCTCACCATGCGCTTGTGCAGGGCAGCAGCACCCTGAGCATGGGGAGCAGCCAGCAGTGCTCCTGGGCTCTCTCTCCCCAGCTGCTGCACCCTGTCCCCCCACCCTGGTGGGGACAGCATGACCCAAAACACACAGTGCAAATGGACATAACTGGGATTTCCTTCTTTATTTAAAAACACAGGGGAGAAAGGGCATTGCAGCATTTACAGGCGAGGGGTGGGAGGCAGGGAGCCCCCACCCCAGGAGTCACGAGCACTGCCCCAGCCCTAAAAGCACTTGGAATCCCCAGCCAGCACTTCCAGAAACTTCTGGAACCACGTGGGAATAGCAAACCCCTCTCTCCCACTGCTCTGCCCCCCACAAGGCACTCCAAATCTGCAGCACCCCCAGCAAAGCCCCAGAGCACAGGAAGGAGCAGTTCCAGGGGGATGCCAGGAGCAAACACAGAGCTGAGGAGCAACCAGTTTGCTTTAAAATAACCACAAAGCTCCATCGAGGTCTGGCTGCACCCACCCAGCTCTTTGGAACAGGAGGGAAATCCCTCCCTTCCAACACCATCTGTGTTCTGGACAGCTCTGGAGCCCAGCTGAGCTCCACACTTGTTTGAACCTCACCTGCAGCCTCTCTGCTGTCCTGGGGATGCAGGAGGGTGGGAACCAGCAAGAGGAATGTTGCAATATTGCTGGTAGTTTCTGCTCCTGGATAATTACCTTAATTGTGCAACAAGCCTCTGCTTTACCTTCCCAGGCCTGAGGAAACTGTGCAATTATCAAGCACCAGGAATACTCAGGAGTCTGTGGTTCCAAGGCCTTGCACAGCAGAACCATCATCCCTCTGCATTCCCTGCTCTCCAAAACCGAGATCAGAACACTGCAACTCTCTGATGGATGGGCTTGCCAAAACTACTAAAACATTCTTGAAACAGTGTTAGGAGCCAAACAGCAAGTCAGCCTAAAAAAATGAAAGTTTCAAACTCTAGTGCAAATAAAGCAAAAAGGAGCAGAAAAAGGAACAGCAGGATCTAGGTAGCTACAATTAAATAACATTAACACTCACCCCTGTACCGTTTGCATTGATTCCCACTCATTTTCATGGTGTCTGCGCTCTTCAGCACACAATCCCCTTTGATACTTTCTTCCTCCTGAACTTGGGGGACCCCATTCCTGCCTTCCCCAGCAGCAGGGAGGGACCTGTGCTGTGCCCATCCCACAGCAGCCCCACGGGGACTGAGGCAGGAAGGTACAACTGGCATCACATTGAGGTCAGTCAGGCTAATCAAGGCTCAGGCACAGCTGTCAAACAGCTGGAGGCCCCAAAAGGGCTGGGACAAACCAGATGTTCTGCTCCTGGGGAACACACTGGGCTGAGCTGCAGAGCAGAGGACATGTCACAGCCAGGGAAGTGAAAGGGGAGCCGCGTTCTCGCTCGGCACGCGGGGATTGCACACACTTGTGGGGTGAAGGTATCAGATCTCTGGCAAGGGAACACCTGGGCTTTCTACACATTATTTATCACACCTACAGGAGCTCATTTGGTTATGGAAATGACAATTCACATTGCTCTAGAAACTCCTGCTGCTTTCCATCTCGGGCAGGCAGTGAGGGATTGGGCCGGACAAGTCTGCCCAGCTCCATCAGGGCTGGTTTTCATTGCTTTTTACTAAAAGCCCTTCACCATCTGGCACAGCTACCTGTGACCAGGTGTGAGTAGTGCAAAACCAACATCACACCTGAGGATGCTCCCACCTGGGAGCCACTGTTGCTCTGGCTGCCTGCCCTGGCTCATGCTCAGGAAGTACCAAAAACCTTTGGAGGGGTTGAGCACCTGCCCAGGCTGGGGTTCAACAGGAGCCACAGGTATAAAAAGACATAATTAAAAGCCAGCAGATTGCTGATAAACCTTTGTGTGGGCAGTGGAAGATCCGGTCTCTGAGGGAATAAGTCACTATAGGGGGAAGCTGCAGTGAGTCCCCTGTGCGGGCAGCTGCAAGCTGGTGGCTTCCAGCTCTGCCCTAGGGAATCTGAGCAGCAAAAAAGGGGAGAGAAACATTTTACAAACACAAGAAAGGCCACACTCCCCATGTCATGCCTTCAAAACCTCCTGCCACTTCCTCCAGACCTGGTTTGTGGGGGAAACAATGCAATTGCAGAAGATGTCCCCTCGTACAGGTCCCCAGCGCCTCCTGCCCTGCACAGCGTGCGCCAGCAGTGCCCAGAAGCACCTTCCAAACATGGAACCACCGGGGCCAGGCCTGGGCAGGAGCAGCCAGGGACCCTACGCCCCGCAGAGCAGGGTGTGTGCAGTCAGATCCTGCATCACAGGCTGCCCCTCGGCCCGCGGCACCGGCGTCCAGGGCTGCCAGGAGCTCGTGGAGGGCGCCCTGCACGAGGCTCGCCGCTCCTCTGCCAACGGCCGCGCCTGTGAGGGGCCCGAGGAGCCGCCGGGCCTGGCCGCGGAGGTGGATCTCATAAAGGACATCTCCTGCGGGGACAGGGCAGATAATCTGCTGAATAAATATCTTGCATGTCGGCATAGTCTCTCTTTGACGGTAAATGTGAAATTGAAAGTCTGCCACCTACCCTGGGGCGGGTTTTCAGGGCCTGCACTGCGCTTGTGATTGCCCGGATCCAGCTGTGCATCTCCTCGGGGCTGTCTGCCTGCAAACACAGCAGCCCCAGTGAGGTTCAGCTGTCCTGGCATTGCCAAAGTTCAGCTCTGCTCCCACAAACAGCCCCTATTATAAATAATCCCAAGGGAGGAGGGGATCCCCCACAGTTCTCCCTCACACTCATGTGTTACAGCCCCCTCTGCTCGTGTTCACTGGTGAAGGGCTGAACTTTCTGCCCCAAAAATTATCCTGGCCTCAGCTGCTCACCTGGATGTAAAAGGTCCTGGAGCTTGTTATGATTTCAAAAAGGTTGTCTCGCATCAGGAGGTCACTAGAAACAGTGGGAAAGAGACAGTCACACCCCAGCAGCCATCGTGGACAGAAAAAACCCTGTATTTATCTTCATCTCTGGAATGTGCCAGGGAGGAACATATTGAAGGCAAACCTTGGATCTCATTGGGATTGTGAGAAGAGTCCAGATCCCCAGAGAACTTCAACCAGAAACCCCCAGCTCTAGCATCAGCCAACAAACCCCTGCCTCCCCCACCATAACCCACTGCATTCCCAGCTCGTTTTAAATATCAGCTTGCTATTACTTATTAGGAATAAACAGTTCAGAGATACATTAATACACAGTATTTTTACTTTAGCTGAAGAGGATTGTTTTCTTAGGTGATTTTTCATTGCAAGCCTTTACATTACTTTGATTTTATCAGCATTTGCTGCAATAACTTGTTCCCAAGATGCTGCAGCCACCTGGGCTAGTTTAAGGCAAACACCTTGAGAGCTGCTTCCCACAAGTGTCCCTCTGTCATATTTTCTGAAAAATCCCCCTTGCCAGGATTTCTCTCCTGACAAGCTGAGAAGCCTCAGAGAAAAAGGAAAACAATATTATCTCATTTGCTTCTCTTGTGTTTTGCTCCTGGCAATGTGGTTTGGAGATTGTTTATCCAACATGTTAATTGTTTTAACTTAATGACCAATCAAGGTCAGGCTGTGTCGGGACTCTGGAAGGAGCCAACCTCCTGCCACTTCCTCCAGACCTGGTTTGTGGGGGAAACAATGCAATTGCAGAAGATGTCCCCTCGTACAGGTCCCCAGCGCCTCCTGCCCTGCACAGCGTGCGCCAGCAGTGCCCAGAAGCACCTTCCAAACATGGAACCACCGGGGCCAGGCCTGGGCAGGAGCAGCCAGGGACCCTACGCCCCGCAGAGCAGGGTGTGTGCAGTCAGATCCTGCATCACAGGGAAGGGCTGTGCCGGAGGGAAGGGAGCACTTTGCGTGCCCCAAACCGCCCCACAGGGACCCCCGGGGAGGCTCAGACATCAGAGGTCCGGATGCTTTCATCGTCCAGAACTGCGCTTGTGATTGCCCGGATCCAGCTGTGCATCTCCTCGGGGCTGTCTGCCTGCAAACACAGCAGCCCCAGTGAGGTTCAGCTGTCCTGGCATTGCCAAAGTTCAGCTCTGCTCCCACAAACAGCCCCTATTATAAATAATCCCAAGGGAGGAGGGGATCCCCCACAGTTCTCCCTCACACTCATGTGTTACAGCCCCCTCTGCTCGTGTTCACTGGTGAAGGGCTGAACTTTCTGCCCCAAAAATTATCCTGGCCTCAGCTGCTCACCTGGATGTAAAAGGTCCTGGAGCTTGTTATGATTTCAAAAAGGTTGTCTCGCATCAGGAGGTCACTAGAAACAGTGGGAAAGAGACAGTCACACCCCAGCAGCCATCGTGGACAGAAAAAACCCTGTATTTATCTTCATCTCTGGAATGTGCCAGGGAGGAACATATTGAAGGCAAACCTTGGATCTCATTGGGATTGTGAGAAGAGTCCAGATCCCCAGAGAACTTCAACCAGAAACCCCCAGCTCTAGCATCAGCCAACAAACCCCTGCCTCCCCCACCATAACCCACTGCATTCCCAGCTCGTTTTAAATATCAGCTTGCTATTACTTATTAGGAATAAACAGTTCAGAGATACATTAATACACAGTATTTTTACTTTAGCTGAAGAGGATTGTTTTCTTAGGTGATTTTTCATTGCAAGCCTTTACATTACTTTGATTTTATCAGCATTTGCTGCAATAACTTGTTCCCAAGATGCTGCAGCCACCTGGGCTAGTTTAAGGCAAACACCTTGAGAGCTGCTTCCCACAAGTGTCCCTCTGTCATATTTTCTGAAAAATCCCCCTTGCCAGGATTTCTCTCCTGACAAGCTGAGAAGCCTCAGAGAAAAAGGAAAACAATATTATCTCATTTGCTTCTCTTGTGTTTTGCTCCTGGCAATGTGGTTTGGAGATTGTTTATCCAACATGTTAATTGTTTTAACTTAATGACCAATCAAGGTCAGGCTGTGTCGGGACTCTGGAAGGAGCCACGAGTTTTTCATTATTATCTTTTTAGCCTTCTGTAAGTATCCTTTCTCTATTCTTTAGTATAGTTTTAGTACAGCAGAATAGAATAGAGTAGAATAGAATGGAGTAGAATAGAATGGAGTAGAATAGAATGGAGTAGAATAATAAATTTTCCTTCTAAGAACATGGAGTCAGATTCATTTCCTTCCTCCTCAGACAGGGGACCCTGAAAATACCACACAGGAGCAGCTGGAGCAGCCCAAGCTCCCTCTGGCTGCTCTGGCCTGAGCCAGCCTGTGCAGCCAGGGCAGGGAAACATGGGTGGGAGCATTACCCAGACTTGACCAGGCACTCGTGGGTCTTGCAAACATCTTTCAAGAGAATCGAACGCAAAGGCTCCTTGTCCTGCAGAGGTGAGAGGAGACAGTGCTGGGCTTGGCTGGCCCTGGGGCTGGCATGTGCCCCCCCAGAGGAGGAGGTGCCAGAGCCCTGCTGGGGTCCTGGGGGAGCTGCTCACCTGCTCACACTTGTAGTAACTGATGGAAAACTCATCCAGAACAAAGTACCGCCGCTTCCAGCTCTTCCTCTGGAAAAGAGCAGGAGATTCAATGCTCAGCCCTGCCACTCTCTGTGGAGGTCCTGGAGCCAGAGCAGCCCCAGCCCATGCTTGGCACTCACCACATTGCCCTGCTTGACACAGAAGCCGCTCTTGAGCGGGGCTGGCCCGGCTGGGGGCTTGGTGGCCGAGGGGGGGATGTAGCTCTGTGAGCGCCTCAGCAGAGGGTGTGTGCCCACCTCGCTGCCCTCCCCGTCCTGCAGAGAGAGAACACAGCCACCGTCAGCAGGGAGGCAGCCCTGGACAGCCAGCTGCAGGGAAAAGCCACCTGACACAAGCCCCAAGTGAAGTGTGTGAGCCAAGGGCTCACGGCAGTGCTGAACACGAGCAGGGAATGAGCCAGAGCTGATGTTCTCTCATGGTGTGCAGCTCCTTGGTGCTATTACCCCTTTTGCAACCACGTGTTAAAAACAAGGAATCAGAAGGGCTGCAGAGAAGCAATTTGAGGGCTGGAGGTAATCCCCTGCAGCAGGGGAGTTAACAGAGCCCACCTGCCTGGCTCAGAGGTGACTCAAATGCCCCACTGAAGGTATGAGGAGAACAAGAACCACCAGACAAACAAAAGTTGGGAAGAAATACTTTGGAGAAGGCAATATACCACAGGAATAAATTGCTCAGAAAAGCCATTAAGTCTCTGATTCTCATTTTCAAAGCCAAGTTCTCCCACAGATACTTGGGTGTTTGGAGTTCAGGAAGAGAAGCTGTGCCTCCTCTGGCCCCAAGCTGTCCCTCCCAAGTGCAGTGCTCAGTGCCGTGAGCACAAAGGGGCTGTGGTCACGACCATGTGCCCAGCACCCAGCCCTGGCTCCCCTGAGCACATCCCAGCGCACCCCAAAGGCCAGACCCACCCCAGCAGCACTGGGGCACTGGGATCCCAGTGCACCCCAAAGGCCAGACCCACCCCAGCAGCACTGGGGCACTGGGATCCCAGTGCACCCCAAAGGCCAGACCCACCCCAGCAGCACTGGGGCACTGGGGTCCCAGTGCACCCCAAAGGCCAGACCCACCCCGGCAGCACCCTCCCTTCCCCCTCAGCAGCACAGAGGATGGCTGAGATGAAACATCTTCTGCACTCAGCTTCTTCCCCATCCCTCAGAGCCCTTCCTCCCTGAGCTGAGCTTTGAGCATTGCCATGGCAGCCACTGCCAGCCTTATATGGCCCCACAGCGGGGGCTGCAGTTTGGGTGAACCTGCCCGCCGAGCACCTTCCTCAGCTGCTTCCGTGTCCCCAGGACACAGCAGCAGCTTTTTGTCTGCCTCAAAGCGCTGCCCAGCCCTGCAGAGAGCAGTGCAGCACAGCTGCAGCACCACGATGGGGATGCCACCCACACCCCGAGCCAGGGCTGTGCCAGCTCTGCTGGGCATTGCACAGGGGGTGTCCAGAGCAGAGGTGGGGACACTCCTGCAGCCAGGAGTGTCACACACCCCGAGGCTGGGGTGATGCTCCTGAGCGTGGGACTCCCCTCTGCAGTCCTGCAGCAGCACAGCCAGGAAACCACAGACACACCCAGGAAGCTGCAGCAGGGCAATGGCCATTTCACACGGTGGGGGGGGAAGCAGCAAGAGCACGGAAATATTCTGGCAGCTGATGCACCACCTCCAAAAAACCCCTCTACACCCCCACAGCCCTCTGTGCACCTCTGCATCCTGCCAAACCCTGTGGCCAGGGAAGGGTTAAAAGCATCTGCCGGCAGAAACTGCTGCAATGATCTAATTCTCCACTCTATTTTTAGTGCTGCCACTGATAAGAGCTGAAGTGAGACCCAGGGCTGGACAAGTGCCCAAACATGCTGATGGCCACGTGCACACCCAGCTGCGTGCCAGGGAAGGGGATGCAGAGCCACAGCAAGAGGTGGCACCAGCCCTGGGACAGTCCCTATGGCTGCTGTGGTGGGGACACCAGACACAGGGCTCCTCTGCCCTGGGTACCTAAAGAGGATTTGCACCCAAGACACGTGGGTAGGTGGATGGTGATGGCCAGGAAACCGAGCAGATTCATGACCTTCTCCTCCTCACACCCCCTCATCTCATCACACTTCAGAGTGAGAAAAAGCAGAGGTGATCAGGGTGCTCAGAGCAGCCATTCATACCTGCAGAGGAAAGGCTTTGCAGGCACACTGTTTCCAGAAATGAAAGTGCACACCAGCTCACCTGGTTGATGGAGATGGGCGTGTGGACCACCACCCCCCCAACAATCTCAGTTTTGTAGGCCACCTGGGGCTTCCTCTCCTGGGCCTGGGGCACCACTGGAGGCTTTGTGATCTCTGTGGCCGGTGGGACGCTGCCACCCTTTGGCACCTGTGGGGGAAAGGAAGGGATGAGGGGCACAGGGTGACCATGCTGGGCACCCAATCTCTGCCTAATACAGCCACATCCCTTTAGAAAACAACTCCTGGCCAAGCTCCCCAGTTAGGGAGGGTGTGGAGCACCCTGGGCAGCAGGAGCCACCCCGAGGAGAGATGAGAGGAGCTCAGTGACTAAGGCATTCCTTCGCAGGCGCCTGTGATTCGCCTCTGCAGCTCAGTGAGTTTGTGGGACGCTTGCTCCTTTAATTGTCCCCGCTCCATTTACAGCCAGGCTTAATGAGGAGCTGGGGCTGGCTAACGAGGCTGAGCCAGGCACTGCTGTGACCCCAGAGCTGGCTGTGCCCCCCTGAGTGTCCCCACACCCCTGGGCAGAGGCTGGGCTGCAGCAACACAGATCCCAGCACTGCCATCCTCCCCTCTCCCTTCCCAGCTCCTTCCCTTGGTGCCTGGCTCTGGATAGAAAGGGCATTTTCCAAGTCAGTTTAATAAAAAAGCAATGAAAACCAGTTTCCCTTCCCATCCCTGCACTTCAGCTGCCCTAATGCCACCCCCCACTGCCTTCCCCCAGAGTGGCAGCAGCAGCAGCACGTCCCTGGATTTCCCATCCAGCCAGCGACAGCTCCTCCCTGAAGGGCTGGACGAGCCGGTTGGCCAGCTGGGACACAGCCAGAGTGGGGAAGGGCTGGCCGAAATCAGGCCATGGAAAGCACCACGGCTTCTTGCAGAAGCAGAAGATGCATCTCATTATTGTCCTGTCAGCCCAGCTCTGCCAGCCTGGCAGAATCCCCCTGCCCCAGAGGCAGCCACCCTGGAGGACACTGCTGACAGTACAGCCAGCCACAGAGCCCAGGCAGGCTCTGGCCACAGCTCTGGAGGTGGAGTCTGTGGCCAAGAAAGAGAAGGCACGAGCCAGAGCAGTGTGGCAGCTGCAGGTTGCCACAGACAAAGAAAGAAAATACAAGCTAGGTCTGATCTTGGAGATGAGTTTCCTACAGAGACTACACCATGGCACTCCAGGGATTTTAAAGAAAAAACCCATGGATAAGCCTCAATCAAACTGTTTACATGACTTTTCCTTACATTTAGTTCACACACCATAAACAACACGCAGCAGTGCATGGCCCAATAAAACTGTTCACATTATGCACTGACCCTACTGTGGTATTCACAGGCCCTCTGAACAGAGAGAAGCTGTGAGACAAGCAGAGGAGAAGGAAAACACAATTCTGATCTCGCTTGCTGTGCTAAAGTAGAATGCAATATGGAGATTGGTTACCCAAAGTGAGGATGTGTTGTTCCCTTGGCCTGTCAGGGCCTGGTGTGTTGTGTGTGTGTGGGGCTGTCATGGGACAGGCACGAGAGAATCAGAGCTGAGTGCAGTGTGAGCAGCTGTGAGCAAGAGTGAGTGCAGGGCAGATTCAGTTTAGATACAATGTACATTGTTGCAGACATCTTTTATGAAAAATCCTTTCCTTAGGATTTTTCCTCCTGAGAAGCTGAGAGGCCTCAGGAACAAAATGGAAACATTGATTATCTGCTGCTGTGGAATGCAACAGGTGCATCTGTGATTGGTCTCATGTGGTTGTTTCTAATTAATGGCCAATCACAGCCCAGCTGGCTCGGACAGAGAGCCAAGCCACAAACCTTTGTTATCATTCCTTCCTATTCTATTCTTAGCCAGCCTTCTGATGAAACCTTTTCTTCTATTCTTTAAGTATAGTTTTAATGTTATAAATATCATAAAATAATAAATCAAGCCTTCTGAAACATGGAGTCAGATCCTCATCTCTTCTCCAATCCAAGAACCCCTGTGAACACCGTCGCAGTACATGGTATAATAAAGTAATTAATTAGCCTTCTGATGATGGAGTCAGATGCATCATTCTCTCTCCCCTTCGTCAGACTCCCCTTTGATTTCCCACTGCTCACTGCAGGTGGGCCCCCAGAAGAAGCCCCTCCAGCAGAAGCCCCCAGCCCTTTCCCAGGGACCCCCGTATGCAGAAACCATCCTGGAGCTCCCAGCCCGTGCCCTGGTGGTGCCCAGGAGGGAGCAGGGCACATCCCACACTGCCAGGAGGAGCAGCAGGCACCAGGTCAGTGCCCATCAGCTCACGGCCCTGTGAGCACAGCAGCACAGCACAGGAGATGGCAGATGAACCCCTCTGGATGGGCCTCGCCGTGCCCCACAGCGATTTGCTGCCTCATCACAAGAGCTGGCATTCCAGGGAGAATAAAAACTGAATAAATAAGTTACTGAAGCACAATAAAGCACAGTGAGGCCAGATCCCAGCCAGCAGCAGCGACGGGAGGAGGAGGAGGGCCTGGATGGCTCCCACAGGACCTTCCTGGGGCACAGCTGCTGTTCCCCACAGCTGGGCTGGGAGGGTGAAGGAAGAGACACAAATAAACCTCAGCCATAAGTATCCCTGGGGATGGTGGAGGGAAGAATTGAGAGGAGCATGAAGTAACCTACCGTGATCTTACTGGCCCTGTTCAGTGCCTCCACCCAGTCCTGCAGGTCCTTTTGGTCACTGGCTTGCAAGAAATAGCGCTGGGAGAGAGCGTTGATAACTGCCAGAGGAGGAAGGACAAGGAGAGAAGGATTCAGAAGGGTTCATGGGGCACCCACACTGCAGCTTCCTGTGGGAGGCTGTCCCCCTGCTGAGCCCACCGAGATCCCACTCACTCACCAAAGCAGAACGGAGTTTTAGGCTTCTGTTTTGGGGTGGCAATGCTAACCTGTGACAGAGAAAATCAGGGGGAAAAATAAGAGAAAAAATTAGAGAAGGGAGAAAAATTGGAGATAACAGCACGTGCTAATGGTGGGCAGAAAAGCTGGGAGTGTCCACCCACCCTGCTCCCTGCCTGGGCTCTGCCAGCCCAGCCAGGACCCCTGAGCAGGACCCTGCACCCATGGGGGCAGCTGGAGCTGCAGCACAGCTGTGCCAGCTGAAGGGAACTGGCCCGTGTCAGAGCACATGCAGCACAGGGCGCTGGCTCCCAGGGGAAGGTCAGCACGAGCCAGGACTTTCATCCCCTGCATCCCCTCAGGCGCTGGCTGAGCTGCACAGCAGAGGACAGAAAGCTTTCAAAGGACCTGAAAACATCCATTCTCCTGGATTAACACAGTCACTCTCATCAGCAATTAAGGGAATTGAGGGAAAATAGTGGTGGTTTTTCCCTGAAGAGTAGGAATCATTTATATAAGAATAATATTTCTTGAGGCTCCACAAACAACATACGTGGAGTATTTATTCTGACAGTCCTCCTCCTTCAAAACCAGTCCATAATGCTTTAAATATGTTTTCTCAAGCAAACCTCCCTTTTTCTGGTGTATTTACTGTTGTTAGTTCCAGCCACTGACAGAACCCAACCCCGCAGTTTGTGACCAAATGCTGTCCTGCAGCAATTTTCATTTAAACTAAACCCTATGTAATTTGTGAGGCTCTTTCCAAAATGCGGAAGGCTCGGCCTCCCAGCATTGCTTCATCTGTGCTTAATTTATAAATCATGATTCAGCAG
>VZSU01000481.1:0-21071 GCA_013398715.1 Nesospiza acunhae | reverse complement strand
GGAAAGTGAGATTTGAATAACTGAATTATTTAAATGACTGTCCTGCAGCGCCCTGACCTTCCCGCTGCAGCCCTGGCATCAGCAGAGTGAGGATCAGCGGTGCCAGGCAGAGCATTCACACAAATCCTCCTGTTCTGGAGCACCAGAATGTGACCACACATCCATGTCCTGGACCAGCAGCACTGCCAGGGGAGCAGCAGGCACTGGGATGTGGGATTGGCCTGACTGGGGTGACAGATACACCCTGGTAACAAACACAAAGAAAGGTTTTTGCATGTTCAGGCAGCCCAAAGAACAGAGCTGATGTAGAAAACACGCCCTCTGCATTGCTCTCCATTCCCATAAAGCCATAAACCCCTTTCAAATGCTTCATCCCCCTAACTTTTGGATGTCATTAAATGCTTTATTAATTTACTCCAAATGTCTTCGCTCATATTCCAGCACAGCTAACCCCATCAAAAGGAGACAGCACAGTGCTTAGGCAGCACTTCTGCTCTTCAAAGCCTGTTACTGAGATTAATTGCTTCTCTCGAGTCCTCTGTGAAGGGGGAACATGAGGATAGCTGTTATGAGTGCTGGGTGTGAGGGGGGAAGCGAGATCCAAGGCAAAAGCAGAGTTCCAAGCCATCCCAGCGCTGGCTGGATGGGTTGGGCTGTGCAGGCTGCAGGGGAGGCCCCCAGGACTGCTGCTGGATGTTCCTGCAGCTCCTCAGGAGAAGGCAAAGCCCAGCTGGGCAGCGTGGTGCCACTGCAGAGCTGACACCCGAGGTCCTGGCATCTCCCACCTCCAGAAATCCTCCCTTGGGCGAGAGCTGAGCGTGTCCTCAGGCTCTTCCCTAACCTCTGCTGTCTGCCAAGAGCCTCCGCAGGCAGAGCTCCCTCCTCCATCCCAATTTATCCTGTGATGTCACCAATCCCAGTCCATCCTGACATCACCAGTGCCATCATCAGTGCTTCCCCACATCCCTGGTGTGGCAGTGGGGCTGGGCAGGGAGGGCCTGTGGCACCAGCTGTGCCCTGCCCCACAGCACAGCTCAAGGCCCCAGTGGCACTAAGGAGGGGCTGCATGGCCTCCCAAAACCTCCCTGGCCACCCCCCAGGCTGGCTCCCACTGGTTCCTGTCACCGTCACATTTTCTGGAAAAATCTCTTTGCCCAGGATTCTTCTCCTGGGAAGCTGAGAAGCCTCAGAGAAAAATGAAAACAATAATTATCTGATTTGCTTCTCCTGTGTTTTGCTGCTTTGGAATGTGTTTGGACATTGTTTACCAACTGGTCATTGTTTGATTGGTTTCATGTGAATTGTTTTTACTTATTGGCCAATCAGGGCCAAGCTGTGCCAGACTCTGAGGAGAGAGTTACAAGTTTTCATTATTATCTTTTTAGCCTTCTGTCTGTATTCTTTCTGTATTTTCAGTATAGTATACTTTACTAAAGAATGCTGTAGTATAGCACTCTTTAATATAACATAGTGTCTTTTATATATCTTAATATAACAGAGTATCAGCCTTCCTTATTATATTTGTATCCTTCTGTCCGTATCCTTTCTGTATTTTCAGTATAGTATTGTCTGTATTTTCTGTATTTTCAGTCTAGTATACTTTAGTATAGTATACTAAAGTATATTATACTTTAGTATTCTTTAATAGAACATAGTATCTTATATATATCTTATATCATAACATAACATAGTATCAGCCTTCTAAGAACACGGATTCAGATTCATCATTTCCTTCCTGCCACGGGGCACCTCCCAAACACAACAGGTACCTGCGGAGGATCCTGCGGGGAGGAGCGGCGCTGCCAGATGCGCTCCTCGCCGGGGCTGCCACGGCAACATCTGCTCCGCGTTTTGGTTTCCATCGCCGAGCTCACCACATCCCCCGGCCGGCTGGAGGCGAGGAGGAGAACATCTGGAAGCAATCGCGGCTGTCACGCTTCAAGGAGATACGGCACCGCAGAGAGGAGAACCTGATCCCGCGCCCCAGCAGCTCCTCCCGCCCGCAGCCCGGCAGATGAGCACAGAACCGGCATCCTGCCCCGGGCTGGCTCCTGCCTGGTCCCCAGCCCCTCCCAGGAAGGGTAGCACCCGCCACCAGCGTGTCACTGGGCAGAGGGACAGGGCTGAGCCCCATGGTGAGCACCCCAGCTCTGTGCCAGGGCAGGAGGAAGCTCCCGAGGGACTTGGCTCTTTATTTTGGGGGTTTTTCAGCCTGGAGAGGAGAAGGTTTCAAGGAGATCTTAGAGCTCATTTCAGTATCACAGATGTCCAGAGAAGCTCTGGCTGCCCCAGCTCTGCAAGTGTTCAAGGCCAGGTTGGACAGGGCTTGGAAAATCTGGGATGGCGAGAGGTGTGGGGACATGGATGGGCTTTAAGGTCCATCCCAAGCCATTTCAGGATTCTGTGATCTCCCTGCTGTGGTCAGGCATCTCCATGAGCCCAGAAGGTGTTTGTAAACACCCTGGCACCCCAGCAAACCCTGCACCACGCTGGTTTGGACAGGGCTTGGAAAACCAGGGATAATGAGAGGTGTCCCTGCCCATGGTGCGGGGACATGGATGGGCTTTAAGTCCATCCTAAACCATTTCAGGATTGTGTGAATGCTGTGGCCAGGCTTCTCCATGAGCCCAGAAGGTGTTTGTAAACACCCTGGCACCCCTGCAAACCCTGCACCACGCTGGTTTCCTCTGTGCCAACCTCCTGGTGCCCAGGAAGGAGGTGCCTTTCTGTTTAATTAAGTGCCCTGTGTTTTCTGTAGCTCACCAGGGTTCAGGAGCACCGTCACTGCCGTGCATTTCTGGCAGGGAAGGAGCCCTTGTTCCTTTATGATATGGAATAGTTTCAGCATTAGTTATTCCATAATCATTCTGGTTTATGAGCAACCTGCCAATTGGGCAGAGGCAGGAGGCCTGGGGCTGTACCAGGCACTAATAAAACCTTGAGAGGAGCTGTAAACCCCTGCTGGCAGCTGCTGGGGTGGAGGGGGATTACTCAGGGCAGCTCTGCTCCTGCCTCCTACCAGTGCAGGCAGCAGCAGCTGTGTTTTCCTCTGCAGAAGGGGATAACCATTGCAGGCCACACTCCTGGCAGCACTCAGCTCCTTCTCATCCCACTCTCACCTCATCCATTTCCCAAAGCATCTCTGGGTACCATCCTTGTGAAAAATGCATGTATTTTATGGTTGGCTTTTCGCAAATATTCAAATTAATATTATATGTGTTGTGTTAGAAAGTGATGCTGTATTAATTTTCTTAAGTACTGTGTTAAATATAGTTTTAGGTTTAGATGATGCACTTTAGACCTGGTTAACATAAGGGATTTGATAACAGGATGCCTTGGCATAAACAAACGGAACTTTGAAAATTAGACCTGGATTGCAAGAAGATTAAATCAAATGGGTTTACTGGAAAAAGAAAATCCCATTAAACTCTGCAAGCAAGAGATGTTGTCAAATGCATAAGGTTGTGTATGTGATTTTAACCTAATCATTGTAGTACACATTACTAGTCTCCCTGAAATAGGATAGAAGTGTTTGTATCCTCTTGGAATCTCTGCTGCTCAGTGACCCCAAGATACATAAGAAAGTCTCTTTTCTCAGCCCAGTGATTGAAGAAGGAGTCAGAGCTCTTCAGTTTTCATTCTCAAGGTTGTTTATTGTTTCTTATCTATAAAATTCCTTTTCTCTGGCCTGCTGAGGTCCATTCAGTAGGTCAGACCGAGGACCTTTGGCCGCCCCTGGGGCAGTGTTATCTTTTTATATGAAAAACTACGTGTACGATATTTACAATTACTTCCCAACACCTATCACCTGTGTTAGACAGTGAGCTTCTACTCTAAACCAATCCAAAAGTGCCACCATCACAGCAGAAGATGGAGGCCAAGAAGAAGAAAGAAGGACAGGGCACGCCCAAATTCCTCCATCTTGTGACCTCGAGCCCTCATTCTAAAGACCCCCAAAAATCTATTTTTCACTCTGTGACAAACTGTTATTCTAATTAAACTCTTTTGACTTGTAATTCTTCATATAAAGGTTGGTAATTGTTTTTTCCAAGGGCTAAATCAAAGGCACAGGGGGCTTGGGCTCTGTGCCAAGGTCTCTGAGCCCCCTGGGCAGGGGCTGGAGCCCTCCAGGGCAGCCAGAGGAATTTCCTGGGTTCTGACAGCACCCCACAATAAAATGGGATCCTGATCACCGAGTCAGTCTCCATGGCCAACACTCTCCCACCCCTGCAGCAAGATCACAAGAAGAAAATGCAAGTGCTGGGCAGAGCATTTCAACCCAGAGCTGATGGGAGGGCTTGTGACACCCAGCGCCAGCTGCAGCTCCCACCTGCCCCTCAGCGCTCAGCCACGCACTGCAAACACCACCGAGGAGAGCAGTGGCACCAGCAAGGTCCCTCCAGGGCTGGAGATCCCTCCTCTCCCTCCCCAAACATCTGTGCAGATGTTAACAGGCGTGCCACGGCTCGATTTTCTATATGAAAGGCAAAGGGTTAGAGTTGAGCTCTTGGGTAAGCGACACCAAGAAAGTCAAAGTTTAATTGGCATTCCTACCTGGGACCTGGGATGAAAGCCCGCGGCTGCCGGTGCCGGCTCGGGCTGAGCGGGGCCATTGGTCACGGGCTGTAAAGGCCACACAGGCGGCACTGGGGCACGGCTGCCATGGCCAGGGGAGCTGCAGCTCTCTCGCACTGGCCTCTCCCTGCCCACGTCCCCCATGAAGGGGCAGCATGTAGGAGCAACGGGGGTAGCACGGTGGGGATGGATGGAGATGAGAGATCTCTGCAGCCAGGTGGTGGAATCTGGGGTTCATTGCAAAGGGCCAAGTGCAGGGCCCTGCTGGGAGCTGCCAGCCACAGCTCAGAGCAGGCCTGAGAGAAGAGAGGGGGAGAGAGGATGAGAGGGTAAGAGAGCAAAAGCATAAGAGAGTAAAAGGGGTAAGAGAGCGAAGTTCCTGTTCCAATGCCATAAATCTTCTTCTGTGCTGAATATTCTAATTCTCACTGACCAATCTAGTACAAGATACAAATCCTACAGCATTTGCATACAGCCTATAAGAATCACTACAGTACCATCCTGTGTTACATTTTAAACCCTAAAAACTCCTCTTTGGGCCCCTTCTGCCAAGCTGTAGGGTCTGCTCTGACCCTTGGAGCTGTCTGCAGGCAGAGGGTGTTGATCCATCAAAGGGGATCACCTTCAGCCAGCCACACCATTGTTTTCCAGTTGTTCAGTAACTGAGGGATCTCAAAGCTTGCTTTCATTTCAATCTCACTTATAGTTTCCATATTCTCAAAATCTTTTGCCAGACAATCATATTTATAAGGCTTTCCTGTTCCATCTTCCCCAACATCAGCAGAGCTGGGGAACATCCCTGTCCATGCACGTGTCCCCCACTGGGGTCATATTGTAAATCAAAGGCGACTTGGACAAAGGGGAGAGAGAAGAAGGATGCATGTGACTCCATCATCAGAAGGCTAATTAATTATTTTATTATGCCATACTATGTACATTGTATCTAAACTGAATCTGCCCTGCACTCACTCTTGCTCACAGCTGCTCACACTGCACTCAGCTCTGATTCTCTCGTGCCTGTCCCATGACAGCCCCACACACACACAACACACCAGGCCCTAACAGGCCAAGGGAACAACACATCCTCACTTTGGGTAACCAATCTCCATATTGCATTCTACTTTAGCACAGCAAGCCAGATCAGAATTGTGTTTTCCTTCTTCTCTGCTTGTCTCACAGCTTCTCTCTGTTCAGAGGGCCTGTGAACACCACAGGGTCGCATCAGTGCTGCCCCATCCCTGTCCTCGCCTGCCCCATGGGGCTGGATCCCTGCTGGCCAGGGAGCCACCCTCTGCTGAACACCCTTGGGCACTGCTTTTCCAGCTTGCAAAGAGCCCAGGGTGCTCAGGCATCACCTGTGAGCACAAGGAAATCACATCACCTGTGCTGCCAACAGGCTCCGGGTGTGGAGGAGGTCACACAGCAAGGGCACCTCTGCCAGGCTTCCCAAACTGCCTGGAAAGGGTTATCCTGCTAAACTGAAGGGTTATCCTGCTAAACTGAAGGTCTAGCAGATGCCAGTCAGTAATTTCATTTCTGATGGGAGTTGTTTGCAGGGCTGATGTGCCAGGGAGGAAGCTCCGATGATGGTTCCCAAAGCACAGGAACCCCTTGCCTTGCTCCAAGCTCTTCCCACTTTAAATTCCTCCCTGGCAAAATGGAGCCACTACCCAGGCCCCAAGGGAGCTTCTCCAGCTTCTTCTGGGCTTCTCAGAAAAAGCAAACCAAGTGAAGAAACATCTTTCTTCTTATATTGACAGGGACACACAGGGACAGAGCCCTGGGATCAGACTGGGGCAGCCAGAGCAGCAAGGGGGGCTGTGGCTGTGGGAGGCTGAACCCCCACGCTGCAGCTCCTCTTTCAAAGAGCCCTGGATGAGGATTTTTGTTCCCTTCTTCCTTTAATTTCAATGAAACTGAAATTTTTATGCAGAAGAAAAAGCCCTGAGAAAACAATTTTTTTTGGCATGTTTTTAAAGCAAAAATCCCCTTTTTCTTGGAAAGCAGGCCAAAGCCTAGCCCATATTCCTTGGAAGTGGGCCTTGTTCTACTTGAAAAACATCCCAATTTTTTGATGGAAAATTGGAAAATAGATCCAGGTTGGCTCTGGGAAAACGTGGCATTGCAGCAAAACTTTCCATGAAAATGATCGAGAGTCTGCACAGAGCAAAAACCCTCGAAAGTGGAATCTCACCAGCCCAGCCCAGGACCAGCCTGGCAGAGGCACTGTGGCATCATCCTGGTAGGATGCTCCAGTGGTGGGATGGTCTCCACAGGGATTCTGTGCCCCCAAAAGCTGGAGTAGCTTCCATTACTGCTCCGAGCACATTGCTGTGGACTCGAGGGAATGCAGGTCCCCTCAACCACAGCTGTTTTTTCTAACCCAACATGATAAAAGAGTCTCTCCCCCCGCCCTCTAAATCTCCCCTGTAATGCAATTCTGGCAGGGCATGTTACCCAATAGGATTTCTATTAACATGTGATTTTCTTCTGCTTGTAATTTCATTACAAGGCATTTGTGTAGAACATCGACCCCACAGGTAATAAATATATGGGCAGAGGAGCAAGAGTAGAGAACATGGATAATTCCTAATGGAGGGTGCAAGCAGACGTGAAACAATCAAGGCTGGGCACAACCACCATCATTTACTGGTGCCTCGTTGGAATAATTACCAATATTGTGGACAGGACCTGCCTGATCTTGTCTGGCCCTTGGTGCTCAGGTTTCCCTCTGTGGAGAAGCTTTAAGGCGATGCTGAAGGAAAGGAGTCGGTTCTGATGGAGGCTTTGGATCCAGAGCTTTATTCTGGCCCACAGGCCTCTGAATGCAGCAGCAGCTCCCACAGAACTCCCTGAGCCCGTGGTTGCTGCTCCTTTGAACCCCGGGGAGAGGGGCAGGGAAGGGGCAGGGAGCCACCAAGCAGGGACAGGAGGGGAGGGACAAAGGGACAAAGGACACCTGGATGGCCCAATGGCCCCCGGGGGTAGAGGGCATCCTTTGAATCTGCCAATTCTGGAATTCCAGGACTGACAGACAGTGCTGGGAGGGGGAAGGAGAGGTGACTGACACACCTGGGAGGGAATTATCAGGGGAGGGACCAGAGGTAAACCCTGAAATCACAACACAACGGTGCCTGATGTGGAGAAATACTTCATCGAGGGGTTATTGCCATTTAACACATCTTTCACTTCTTCCATCTTTCCTGAATGGAGTGCCCACACTGCACAGAATCTCGTGACTGTCCCGACAGTCCCGACACACACACACACCTGGCCCTGACAGGCCAAGGAAACAAAACACCATCACGGTGGGTAAACAATCTCCGTATTGCATCCTACTTTTGCACAAACACAGGCACAGCAAATGGTAAGAATTGTGTTTTCTTTCTCGGAGGTTCAGAGCATGTGAATACCAGAAATATTCCTGGGAAGATTTGTGCCTTGCTTTTCTCTGTGAAGAGAAATGTGGGGCTGCACCCTTGGCCCTGATAGGCCAAGGAGCCAAAGCATCACTACTGTGGAGGAATGTTCACCTCCATCCTCAGCCTTGTCCCCCAGCCCCCTCCAGACCAAAAACTCATAGTGCCCCTGGGGCTGCGCTGGAACTCAACCCCTCCCCATCGCCTCAAACTCACACAAGAATAACCCAACTCAGAGCGCTGAAATGCCGTTTTCCAAGGCAAAAGAGCAGGAAAAAGGCGGTTTCCCCCTGCAGCAGTCTGGGGGTGGCGGCAGCCCCGTCTCTGGTCCCGGGCAGACGATGCTGAGCCCAGCGATGCCACTTGGCATTCCTCCCACACCCGAGGAATAAACACCGCTTTGTTTTAACCCCCCTCGCTGCACAGACAAGAAGCACTCCGAGGCTTTCATAAGCTCATCTGCATCATAATGCTGGCGAATTCCTATCTGGAGTGATCGGAGTGTCAAAACCCGGGATCCAGCCGTGAATTACGGGGGAAGAAGCGTCGCAGGGAAAATGACACCGGCGCGGGAGGGAGAGGAGAGCCTGAGGGCTGCTGCCGGGCCGCGGGCTTTTACACAAATGTCTGAGAGAGGAGGGCGAGGAGAAAACCTGGGGTCCTGTGAGGAGAAAACCTGGGGTCCTGCGAGCAGGATTCAGGCTGTTGCCAGAGCCTCGTCCCCCAAACCATGAGCAAATCCTTGCCTGCAGCATCCACAGGGTGGCTGGGAAGCCAGGGCATCACCAGAGAGCCTGAGGGCTGCTCCCGGGCCACGGCTTTTAAACAAATGTCTGAGGGAGAGGAGGGCGACTGGAGAGCCAGGAGAAAACCTGGGGTCCTGTGAGGAGAAAACCTGGGGTCCTGTGAGCAGGATTCAGGCTGCTGCTGGAGCCAGGAGAAAACCTGGGGTCCTGGAGGAGAAAACCTGGAGTCCTGGAGGAGAAAATCTGGGTTCCTGGGAGGAGAAAACCTGGGGTCCTGCGAGGAGATACCTGGGGGTCCTGGGAGCAGGATTCAGGCTGCTGCTGGAGTCTTATCCCCCAAACCATGAGCAAATCCTTGCCTGCAGCATCCACAGGGTGGCTGGGAAGGCAGGGCATCACCAGAGAGCCCCGTGTTGGGATGGGGCCACCCCTGCACCAACACCCGCTGCATTCGGGGGCTTTGACCTCCCCACCCCACTGCTGAGCCCTGGGAAGAGAGGCCTCACGCCAGACGCGTGATTTCTGGGGAAATTCTGATTCATGAGCAGCAAAACCTGCTAACGCCATCCCTCCCCGAGGAGGGAGCCGTTGTTTTCTCTGGCATCCGTAGGAACAGGGGCTGCTTTGAGCCGAAGCCTTCCCGAGCCCTCCGGGTGTGAAGCTGCAGTGAGAACTTAAGCAAACACACACGCTGTTAGCCGGCAGCTGAATTCAGCAGAAATCACCAAGTCTGCCTTCGCAAGGAAAACAAAGCCGGTGAAACGAGGCCGGGCAAATGGAACAAAAGCCCCTTGCTAACTGGGGTGGGAGCAGGAGGGCAGGCAGGGCTGCAGCGGCTGGGAGGGGACCCTGCGGGCCCTGGGGCTGGCCAGGGGCAGGGGCAGCGCTGCAGCGCCCTGCCAGGAGCTCCCGCAGCCCCTCAGCCCTTCGCGGAGCCCTTCCCACCGCCCTTCCCACTGCCCTCCCCACAGCCCTTCCCCACTGCCCTTCCTTCCCAAATCCCTTCCCCACAGCCCTTCCTCCCCACAGCCCTTCCCCAAAACCTGTCCTCCCCAAAACTCTTCCTCTCCTCAGCCTTTCCCCTTCAGAGCCCTTCCCCACAGCCCTTCCCCAAAACCCTTCCTCCCCAAAACCCTCCCCAAAGCCCTTCCTCCTCAGAGCCCTTCCCCACAGCCCTTCCCCAAAGCCCTTCCTCCCCAAATCCCTTCCCCACAACCCTTCCTCCCCAAATCCCTTCCCCAAATCCCTTCCCCAAAACCCTCCCCCAAAGCCCTTCCTCCCCAAATCCCTTCCCCAAATCCCTCCCCCAAAGCCCTTCCTCCCCAAATCCCTTCCCCAAAACCCTTCCTCTCCACAGCCCTTCCCCACAATCTCCTTCCCCAAATCCCTTCCCCACAGCCCTTCCTCCCGACAGCGCGTCCAAAGCGCTCCTCGGCAGGAGGAGGACACCAAGCATGCCGTTATCGATTTATTCCAGTTATTTTAACAGATTTGCTGGAAAGCACAGATGAGGCAGCGCTGGGCTCAGCTGGCACAGCGTTTCTCCTGACGGCTCCATCGCTGCCCGGTGACGCTCCCCGCGGGCCTGTGTGACCAACAAGCCCCTGGCTGTTGGCAGCGCTTGGCCATTTCTGTTCCCAGCCGCCTGCCGCATCCTCTGGCAGCATCCAGTTGCTGTTTGGGATTTTTCCCTCCGCCCCCGCTGCGCTTCACAGCATTGTGCTGTGCGGGAGGAGCTCGGGAGGGGGCTCTGGGCAGGGGCATTCACCTGCAGCAAACCCGAGGAGCTCGGGCAGAGAAGGAGCCCCCGAGCTCCCACCAGCCCTGCGGGGACTCTCACCTCCTCCAGAGCGGTGCCGGGATCTCTGATGCTCAGGGTGACCCCGAGAAAAGCTGGAAAGTCTCTTTTCCCAGCCCGGCGCTTGAAGAAAGAGTCAGGGCTCTTCATTTCTCGGTCTCAAGGTTGTTTAATGTATCTTATCTATAAAATTCTTTCTTTTGTTCTGCTGAATCAGCCAGAGGCATTCTGCCTGCCCCAGGGGCGGTGTTATGTCTTTATACTAAAAACTACATATACAATGTTTGGAATTACTTCCCAATACCTATCACCTATGTTAGACAGCGAGCTTCTACTCTAAACCAATCTAAAAGTGCCAACATCACAGCAGAAGATGGAGGCCAAGAAGAAGAAGAAGAAGAAGGAGAAAGGCTGGACACGCTTAGATTCTTCTATTTTGTTTTTCTGAATTTCTATTCTAAAACCCTCAAAATCTACTTTTCCACCTTGTGATAACTTCACTATCATTCTACTTAATTTGTCATGGCTTGCAGATCTTCATCTAAGGTTGGTCATTTGCTCCACGGGTCATAATTAAAACCACACAGGCATTTTGGGCTCTGTGCCAGGGTCTCTGAGACTTCTGGGCAGGGTCTGGGCAGCTCAGGACAGCCAGAGGGATGTCCTGGGTCCTGACAGGTCAGGGTTCCTCCGGACAGCCCCCCTGGGTCATGTGCCGGAGTCACTCAGCCACCTTTTGTCGCCTTTCTGTCCTATACATATTTATCAGCCTCATTTGCATGACATTTGCATAAACCGCTGGGCCGGTGGCTGCGGAGTGTCTCTGTTGCAGGCAAGCTGAAGTATGCATCTCCATAATTCTGCCGGCATTTTGACTTCCCAGGACAGAGCCCTTGTTTTATGCCATTGCCAGCAAATTCCTGCTCGGGTGGGCTCAGGTTTCCAGCGCACCATTAGCACACAGCCGTTCCCACCCTCAGCTCCAGAGAATTCCCCTGTTCCCTTCCAACTCCAAACAGCAGCAGCCCGGATCCTGTCGGGAATCCTCCATCTTATTGAGATGCCTGAACACAGTTGGGATGAAAACCTTTTTTAAAAGCTCCAGGACCAAAGCTCTGCCACCACAGCTCAGGGATGTGGCCATTCCTTATCTGGGTGCTCCTTTTCTGACTCCTCACAGCTCCATGGAGTGGGAGGAAATATACTTTTGATTCCAGACCCTAATTAGGCCTCAGGAAAGGAGATAATGTGCTCTGTGCTCACCGAAGAGTCCCGGCATCAATCCCAGCTTTGGCAGGGTTCACTTGTGGTTCCCAAGGTGGTGCTGAGGAGAGTCCATCCCTCCCCACAATGTTTCCAGTGGGAATGGGGGAAAGACTCTCATCCATGGGCAGAATGGGCAGGAGGAGGTTTATAAAAAGCCATTTCTGTATCACATTCCCATCATCTTCCATGGCACTGCTGGGACAGGGCCCCTCGTGGTTCCCAGGATGTGCTGAGGAGGGAGGAGAGTCCCTCCTCCCCATAACAGGCCCACTGATGTTTCCAGTGGGAATGGGGAAAAAACTCCCATCACATGGGCAGAAGGGGCAGGAGGAGGTTTATAAAAGTTCCCATTTCTTGGTGTGAAGCAGCCATTTCTGTATCACATTCCCATCATCTTCCACAGCACTGTTGGGACAGGGGCCCTCGTGGTTCCCAGGATGGTGCTGAGGAGGGTCCATCACCCCCACAATGTTTCCAGTGGGAATGGGGGAAAGACTGTCATCCATGGGCAGAATGGGCAGGAGGAGGTTCATAAAAAGTTCCCATTTCTCGGTGTGAAGCAGCCATTTCTGTATCATTCCCATCATCTTCCACAGCACGGCTGGGACTGAGCCCTCCGTGCCCAGGGCAGGCAGTGCAGGAGCCTGGGATGAGGACACCAGGTCAGGGGAATTGATTTCACAATCCTGGAAAAGCAAAAACCCCACGGCAACAATCTCATCGGATGTTCCTGCAAATACATCCGTGTCCATTAGGCTGCCGGGCTGCCTGGAGTGCTGGCTGAGTGCTCCCGCCGGGATCGATGCTCCCCGCCCTTAAAAACCCACTAATCACCTTGATTTATAGGTAACATGCCTTGCTTGTTCCGAGGGGAGGGTTTAAAACCCTTCCTGCTTTTTAGTGCTTTTTGGTTGAGAGAAATCTGTGGCTGCTGGCTGCCCCCAGCCCTACAGTGCCCTCACAAAGTGGGCTGGAGCAGATTGCTGGGGGCTTGGAGGCAGCTCCTGGGCCAGGGGCTCTATGAGCACCCAAGTTTTGGAAGCCAGGGGTCTCTTCAACACCATGGCAGCTCCAAGGTGCGATATCTGTGCTGTAATTGCACCCTTGAGCCGGTTCTCTGCCCAGCTACTGGTCTGTTATCTGCAGGGTTTGGATTATAGAAGCAAGTCTGGCTGCTCTGCAGTGTCCTGGAGCTGAGGGGTCTCAGAGCCTCATCCAGCCAAGCCAGGGAGCTGAGAAATCCCTCCCTGCCTGCGCCAGGGAGTGCAGCACAGACCAGAGCCAACAACATCCCCTGTCTGGGCAGTGGGAGTGGGAGCAGCATCACTGAACCAGGGCATCTCCCTGGTGATAAAAACGACAGCAGGCTACTGGTACTAAAGTGATTTCAGAATTTAATATAAAAAAGAAAGGCCTAAAGCAAGGGGGCCCTGGGCCAAGCAGGAGCAGTCCCATCCGCCAGCGCTGGGTTTTCTTTTCAGCAGCGATGGCCCCGATGTTCCAGGTGGAGTGGCACAAATTCAGTGGGTCAGGAGCCCCTTTTTATCCTGTTTTTTGTCCCTTTGGATTGGTTTCTGTTTGGATCCTTCATTTGCATGAAGGTTTAAGGTGCTTGGTTGGCCATTGCAGCTCTGTCCAGGCTGGCTCGTTTCACCTGGGGGAAGTCCTGGGTCCCCAAGCTGGTAAAAACGAGAGCAGGCTCCTGGTACTAAAGTGACTTCAGCATTTATTATAAGAAAAAGAAAGGCCTAAAGCAAGGGTGATTTTCAGCATTTTCTATAAGAAAAAGAAAGGCCTAAAGCAAGGGGGCCCAGGCAGAGCAGGAGCGCTGCCGTCGAGGATGCTGCGTTTTCTTTTCAGCAGCGATTTTCCCACCCTTGGATTGGTTTTCCAACCCTTTGGATTGGTTTCTGTTTGGATCCTTCATTTGCATGAAGGTTTAAGGTGCTTGGTTGGCCATTGCAGCTCTGTCCAGGCTGGCTCGTTTCACCTGGGGGAAGTCCTGGGTCCCCAAGCTGGTAAAAACGAGAGCAGGCTCCTGGTACTAAAGTGACTTCAGCATTTATTATAAAAAAATAAAGGCCTAAAGCAAGGGTGCCCAGGCTGAGCAGGAGCGTTCCTGTTGAGGATGCTGCAGCGCCAGCGCTGGCGCTTCTTTTCAGTCCCCGGTGTCCCAGATGGAGAGGCTCGGCTTCAATGGGTCAGGAGCCCCTTTTTATCCTGGTTTTTGTCCCTTTGCATTGGTTTCTGTTTGGATCCTTCATTTGCATGGAGGTTTTAGGCCTTGATTGGTCATTACAGTTCTGTCCAGGCTGGCTCGTGGTGCATTTACTGAGGTGTGTTCTGGTACCTTGAGTACTGGATTTCTTACAACTACCCTTTTAACACCTTTTACAATAAAATAACCAAAATAGTTGATAGATCGTTAAGCAGCGCATGCTTAACGATCTATCAACTATTTTACAACAGTTTTTAACTTATTTTTAACCTTGGAGTGTTGAGGAGTATTGGGAAGAACCTCCCCGGGGTGCTGCATCTCCATGGGGCGCTGCGTGCAGCATGATGAGCACAGGTTCAGCTGTGCTCTGCTCAGCTAATCAAAAGGAGCTGAAGTGCCTCCCTGATTGCAGCGAGTAAGTGCCTCCGTGGGCAGCAAATGCCGGGCACTGGAGAGCTCTTCAATCACACCACAAAATAAATGGCACAGCCAGAGCCTGCAGCCAGGAGCACTCGAGGGTTGCCTGGGGACAGAGAGAGGATTGTCACATTTCTCCTCAGAGAGAAAATCAAGGCACAATTCTTCCCAAGAATATTTCTAAGTTTCTCTGAACCTCGGAGAAATTTTTATTATTTGCTGTACCTGTGTCTGTACAAAAGTAGAATACAATACGAAAATTGTTTACCCAAAGTGATGGTGTTTTATTTCCTTGGCCTATCAGGGCCAAGTGTGTGTTTGAGTCAAAACTATCAGCTACCAGTCACAAAATGTTGTGCAATTGTGTGCAGTTGAGTGCTTAGCAGATTCAGTTCAGATATAATGTAACATAGTATAATATAACATAGTGTAATATAATATAATAAAGTAATTAACCTTCTGATAAGATAGAGTCAGATACATCATTCTCTCCCTTTGTCAGGGGTGTCATGCAAATTTGATAGAGGATGATGAGGGAGGAGGAAGAGGGGGCAATACTCCGTCTCTGGGTGTCGTGGGGGGCTGCAGGAGACCCATCAGCCAGGCTGAGGCACAACGGCCTCGTGGTGTGTCTGGTCCTCAAATCTGTGAACCCACAGTGCTTTCAAAGCATTTCCTGTATTTAAGGAGAGAGCTGCTCTGGAGTGCTTCCCTGGATGCTTTACTCACGTCCTGTAAATAATGCATTGGTTTCACTTAGAGGAGGGAAAGCAGCCCAGGTTTGTGTTACCGCTGGGGCTGCAGCAGCTCCTGCAGACAGAGCACAGCATCCCCCCCTCCCCGGGCTCCTTCCTCCCCACAAACTCCTCGTTCCTAATTTCCCTTTTCCTATCTAATGAGCTGGTAAGCAGGGGGATGATGCCTGGCTCAGAGCGCCCTGCGCATTAGGCAGAGATGATCCCATTAGGAGCAGTCTAGCGAGCCTGGCTGGACACCGCCCGTCCTGTCCGGGGCTGGCAGAGCTGCAGGCTCCCCGGGACCCCCTGCCTCCCCCCAGGGCATGCAAGCTCTCCTGGAGGGAGCAGTGCAGGCAGCCCCACGGCGGGGACTGTGAAAAATGCGCGTATTTTGTGATTGGCTTCTCGCAAATATTCAAATGGATATTACATGTGTTGTGTTAGGAAGTGATGCTGTGTTAATTCTCTTAAGTACTGGGTTAAATATAGTTTTAGGTTATAAAAATTGTTAAAATAGAAACGATGCTATGTGGGATAGTTTATTTAAAGAAAGGACTTGCAGCAAGACAGCAGCCACTGGACACCAAAATATTTCAGAGAAAAAGAATTTATTGCTCCATTATCAGAAGAAATGAACTTATTCCTGCCTCAAAGGCGCTGTCAGGATTAGAAGGAAGAAGTTGATGATGACCAGACAGAATCCTGTGTTTGAATGGAATTTATGCATCATGTATGAGGTGTATGAATATGCACCAAGTTATTGTTTTTAAGGGTTAATCCTTTGTTAACGTGGGTCCTTTTTCAGGCTCATGCTGCCCAGGAAAAGGTACCTGGACATCCATAACCCTTTGTATTTGTTGCCTCATATTGTCCTAATTAAAATTGTCCAAATTATTATTACTCTAACTGTATTACTAATTTTATAGCTAACTGTATTACTATTTTAAACTTTTAAAATTTTAAAAACAACTGATTGGCGTTTTTCACAGGGACCATGCTGGTTCACGCCAGCCCTTTCCTGGGATGGATCTGCATGCTCTGCCATGCTCCAAGCAGATTTATAAACAGAGCTTCACCTGGGAGATGGACAAGCTTCCAGAAATGTGGGTCGTGCTCCAGGGAAAAGAGTGTTTTCAGCTGTCTGCTGGTGAGGCAAAGCAGAGGAGGCAAAACAAGTTCTGCTGTTGGAACCCACGACCTTCTGGTCCAGGGATCAGCACGTGGCAGCTCATCAGCTCCCAGCTGCCAGAGCCACGGCGGGTTCTGGGGTGTCACAGCCTCTCTGTTCAATAATTCATCAGAAAAGGCCAAGCAGAGGCAAGTGCTGGGAGCAGCCCAGTGCTGGGAATACGTGAGCAGCCTCAGGAGAGCCAGGCTGCAGCAAGGTCCCCACTGTGCAGCAAGCAGTGCTGGCAAGAGCTGCTTGGAAAGCTTTGGGTGGCTTTGCTTCCAGTAACAGGCCTGTTGATTTTCCCTCTGTCCCTCCTGTGTTGCTACAATATTTTCTGAAAAATCCTTTCTTTAAGATTTTTCCTCCTGAGAAGCTGAGAGGCCTCAGGAACAAAATGGAAACATTGACTATCTGCTGCTGTGGAATGCAACAGGTGCATCTGTGATTGGTCTCATGTGGTTGTTTCTAATTAATGGCCAATCACGGCACAGCTGGCTTGGACTGTCTCAGTCAGTCACAAACCTTTGTTATCATTCGTTTTTTATTCTTAGCTAGCCTTCTGATGAAATCCTTTCTTCTATTCTTTTAGTATAGTTTTAATACAATATATATAATAAAATAATAAATCAAGCCTTCTGAAACGTGGAGTCAGATCCTCGTCTCTTCCCTCATCCTCGGACCCCTGTGAACACAACCACACTCCTGCAACTTTTGTGACATCATTTTCCCTTCACATCCCTCTTTTCCTTTTCTGTTTCAGGCCAGGGTAGGAAGAAGAGCAGCAGGGCCTCCCCCAGACACCCCCCAAACCCTGGAGAAGCCCAGGGGAGGCTGAGCCAGCCTTGCTCAGCGTTTGGGGGAGCCCTGAGCAGGGGCTGCACCCCAGGGCTGTGCCCCCAGTGCCCAGCCAAGGGACACCACACCCACAGGCAGGTTCCTGGTGCCCATCCTGCAGGTTAAATCTGTTCCCAGCCACAAATTAGACATGTCTCTGGAGCTCATCTTAAATTACAGTGCAGGGTTGCAGTGTTCCCTCTAATTAGGAGCTTTGCTCTGGAAGCACAGCCCTGCAGGAACGCCCTGTGCACGCTTCCTCCTGCCGGGGTAAACCAAGGCAGGGGGGCCCCATCCTGCCCATGGAGCCCCTGCAGGGGCCCATGGAACCCCTGGAGGGTCCCAAGGAACCCCTGGAGGGTCCCATCCTGCCCATGGAGCCCCTGGAGAGTCCCATGGAGCCCCTGGAGGGTCCCAAGGAACCCCTGGAGGGTCCCCATCCTGCCTATGAAACCCCTGGAGGGTCCCATGGAACCCCTAGAGGGTCCCCATCCTGCCCATGGAGCACCTGGAGGGTCCCATGGAGCCCCTGGAGGGTCCCATCCTGCCCATGGAGCCCCTGGAGGGTCCATGGAGGAGGTCCTGGCCCTCGAAGGTCCAGCTGTGGTCACTGCTGGGAGGGAAGGTGGCATCATGTGATGCTGCCCTGCACCTCATGTGGGATTTCAGCCCAGTGCAGCCCCAGCTCCAGCTCTACAACACTGGGACAGAGGAGAGGCCTCTCGGGTTTTTGGTTGATAATCGCTGCCCCGAGATGTGCAGGGTGTCTCTGCTTCGGCCCGCGCATCTGAAGAACGAGTCTGGACTCTTCACTTTTCGGTCTTGAGGTTGTTTATTAATTCTTATCTATAAAATTTTCTTTCTGCCCAGCCAAGATCTGCTCAGCAGGGCAGCCACAGGCGCTCTGACCGCCCCCGAGGCGGTGTTGTCCTTTTATACTACAAACTACGTATAACATATTTACACTTAATTCCCAATACCTATAACCTGTGTTAGACAGTGCACTTCTACTCTAAACCAATCCCAAAGTGCCAACATCCCTGCAGAAAATGGAGAACAAGAAGAAGAAGAAGAAGAAAGGCTGGACATGCCCAGATTCCTCCATCTTGTCCCCATAACCCCCATACCAAAAATCCTAAAATCTGCATTTTCACCCTGTGAATATTTTATTATTACACCATTCAAACCTGTGTGACTTTCACGTCCTCATACAAAGCTGGCAACTTGCTCCAAGGGTCAAAATCAAATCCCCAGGTGTTCTGGGCTGTGTGCCAGGGTCTCTGAGCCCCCCAGTGGGGTTCTTGGCAGCTCTGGACACCCAGAGGGATGCGCTGAGTTCCAACAGTGGCCAAACTGGGTTTTATCCCAAGCCCCAGCCCTCAGCTCCTCACAGTGGGTCAGGCCATGCCAGGACCCATCAGAGGAGCCCTGTGTGCCATGGGGAGGGTGGCAGGGTGGCACAGCCCCATGAGACAGCAGCACAGCCAGTCCCTGCTCCAGCCCCGCTGCCTGGGCAGCCGTGCCAGGAATGGGCTTGGCTGCTCCCCTCCCCTGGAGCTGCCAGAGCCTGGAGCCAAGTGGCAGCTTCCAGGTGCCCAGGCAGCTGCAGCATCTGCAGGGATAACTTGGCACTGCTGGAGTCTTTGTCCTAACAAAGGAAAAAGCAAAGAACCCAGATTAAAAAGAAAACAACCTGCTGGAGGAGGCCAGGAGCTGCTACCCTGGGTGGGAATGGGAGAGGGGGGCTCCCATCCCAGCAGGATGAGGCACAGCAGCAGTGGGGAGGCACTGGGGTGTTCCCACACCCATCTGCCCTTTGGGTCTAAACAAACCCAGACAGAACATCTGCAGATTTTTTACTGAAACTTCACATTCTCTCTCAACAGATAAAATTTCACTTTCTGGTTTGTTGTTTTTTTGACCAGAATAACCTAAAACATTTCAGAAATGTGCTCCATGGCCCAGCCCCAGATGCCTCTCAGCATCCTCAGTGCAGCAGCCCCATCCCAGCCTGTCGCAGACATCTTTTCATGAAAAATCATTTCCTTAGGATTTTTCCTCCTGAGAAGCTGAGAGGCCTCAGGAACAAAATGGAAACATTGATTATCTGCTGCTGTGGAATGCAACAGGTGCATCTGTGATTGGTCTCATGTGGTTGTTTCTAATTAATGGCCAATCACAGCCCAGCTGGCTCAGACTCTCTGTCCGAGCCACAAACCTTTGTTATTCATTCCTTCCTATTCTTAGCTTAGCCAGCCTTCTGAGATTAAACATTTTCTTCTATTCTTTTGGTATAGCTTTAATGTAATATATATCATAAAATAATAAATCAAGCCTTCTGAAACATGGAGTCAAATCCTCGTCTCTTCCTTCAACATCAGAGCCCTGTGAACACGGTCACACCAGTGCTCTCCTCCCTGCTCTGTCCCTCCTCTCCGGATGCAACCACAGCCCACTGTGGCTGCAGAGCTCCGGATGCGTCCCTGGGCACTCCCCTCCTGCCCAACTGATATTTTTGTGGTCTGGCAGCTGAGAGCCAAACCTCTTCCCGCTGCCCCTGGGTTTGGCACAGCTGCCAGAGCCCCACTGGAGTCAGCACAGGGCTCCCAGCAGCCAGGGCATCCCTGCAGAGCCTGAGCTGCTCCATGCAGAGCTGAGTGCCACTGGTTTCATTTCACCTCCCCAGTCCTGTGTTGGGCTCTCCCATTGTCCCCCAGCCACCAACACTGCAGGTCCCTGCTCTTCCCAGGTCAGGGAGGAACCCCCATCCTGTGCATCTCTATCCAGACTGGGGTCAGGCACCACCAGGCAGCAGCCAAGTTGTCCCACCAGATGTAAACTTTGGTCCCTCTAGAGCATTTGTCACCTAAAACACCCCCTGCATTTTCCTGCACACTGCTTTAGTTTGTAATTGATGCATCTCTATCCAAAACTGGGGTCCAGCACCACCAGGCAGCAGCCACGTTGTCCCAGCAGATGTAAACTTTGGGCCATTGTCCCTCTAGAGCATTTATCACCTAAAACACCCACTGTGATTTCCTGCACGCTGCTTTAGTTTGTAATTGGTGCACATAAATATATATATGCATACAGAAACACAGCGAGCAGGTCACTATTTAAAGCCTGGGCAAGAAGGAGGACCAGAGCCAAGGCTGGTTTTTAGGAATGGGACACAGGTGCAAGCTAAGGACATGGCCCTAAGCTGCTGGCTGCATGCCAGGGCCACGGACCCATCATCCTGCAGCGTGGGTGGGGTTTGGAGGAGTTCAAATAACCCCTGCAGTGGGCTGGAGCGGCCAAGCCTGGCTCTGTGGAGCTGTGGGTGACCCCTGCCCATCCTATGGAATCCCCCAGGGGAGCCCAGCAGCGCCCACAGCACTGAGCTCAGTGTCCAGGGCTGGATGCCAGGACAGATGCTGCATGCCAGGGGTATCACAGAGGCTGTGCTCTCACACCTGGGCACAAAGACAGGCTCTGTCATGCCCCCCCATCCTTATCACCCGGGGATTTGTGCAAGAGGAGCCCCGGCAGGGGCAGAGCCCGGGAGAGCCCGGGGGCTCGGCTCCAGCCCGAGCACACAAACCACCTCCTGACGAGCACAAACACAAACACAAACCACCTCCTGACGAGCACAAACCACCTCCTGCCCCAGCACAAACACAAACCACCTCCTGCCCGCGGCCCCAGGCTTTGCTCTTCCTCCCACAAGGGACAAAAGGGACAGAGCCAGCCCTCCCTGAGAGCAGCAGCCTCTGTATAGTGGATATTTTTGCTCCTGACAAAGAAGGAATGATGAGGAGGACTCCATCTTATCAGAAGGCTAACTAATTACTTTATTCTTTATTACACTTTTAATTTAATAATTTATTATTATTAAATTATTATATATA
>VZSU01000480.1:354113-375038 GCA_013398715.1 Nesospiza acunhae | reverse complement strand
CACAAGGAAGTTTTATATGGGTACTCTGTCTCCTATAAGCCGGCAATCTGACGGCAGCCTCCCTTGCGCGCTCTGAATAAAAAATTTTGCTTATGCATTATTATAATAAAGACTCACCTTTCCCAAGGGAGAGTGGTCTAGCCTTGGGAGCGCATAAGCAAAAGATAACCGCGGGGTACGGAGTGCAGGGTTCTGGACCCCGGCCACCTCACGTATGAGCTTGCCAAGGGAAGATTCCCCCCTTACAAGCCAGGTGTCAATGTCATCTCCTCCCATTTTTGACTCATCACACTTCTACCTCCGCACTCATCACCACCTTTACGGCGCGTGCTCCATCACTCGTTTTGGTGGTCGCACAAGTCTTTGGGGGTCGTCATGATGAAGGCCTCTCCTCTTCCTCTTTTGTCCTTTAATTCATCTTTGGGTTGCACATGCGCACCAAGCCAATATAATGTAAGCCAAAACTAACATTCTACTACATTTTAGCATCAAAGCAATAAATCTCTTGTAATTAGCATTTTCCTGGGACCCAACCAGATTTTCCCTTCTTTTTGTTAATTTTTAGTAACTGTTATCTCTTGCTTTTCCTCTTGTCCTTGGACATCTGCAGGGAAGGAGGGTGGAGCCCCTCCTCTCCCTTTCCTTTTTGGTACTTCAACTTTTTTAACTGTTTTATTATATCCAGATATTGATTACTGTATCCATCTCAATAACTGTTTCAATTTTATAAGCACGAATCACACCTATTTACCACATTTTCAAACTCAGCAATTTCATTCCTGGATAGTTCGTTCAGATTTCCTAAAAACAGGAAATAACTGAAGCATGCTAACTATGCTAATGCCTCCTGAGAGGGACCAATCTGATTTTTATTTATGCCTCAACATATGTTATACATCAGTTGAAGAATTCCTATAAGGGCTGTACACGTGCTGGCAGCCCTGTCGCAGGGTAGACTTTGCCGGGCACCCAGTCCCGACTGGACTGCAAGCGATCCCCCACTGGCCAGTGGGGCAGATGTCTCGAAGCCCGGGAAAAATGCCCAGGAAGAAATGCCTGGGAAATCGGACTGTAGGAGGAACCTTAGAACACAAAAGCAGTTAACTGTGACACAACCGTGGGCCATTTTCTTTGGTTTTCTTGGAGGGATCAGGGGCTCGCTCGGAGGGTCAGCTTGGCCCTCCTCCCCCCCTTGCCTTTTCCTACCCGTGGCCCTGCTTCCCTGTATGCACCTGTCCTGCCCTGCTTCACCGCTTCCGCAGCTCCTCGCCGAGACGACCGGGTGCTCCACTGCTTCCCGGACGGAGCAGTCCAGAGCTACCCGCCGCACCAGCCTGCCGCAGTACCACCCCGCGGTGGCCAGCCCACCACAGCCACTGCCTGCACCCAGCCGCTCACAAGAGTCGCGCAGGCCCGCCGCGGCTTGCCGCCGACGCCGGAGAGACGCTGCCGCAGCCGCTTGGAAATCGTGCCCGAGCGCTCACCAGAGCCGCCTGGGCTCACCACGGCTTGCAGCACACACACTCCATCTGCCCAGCTGACGGCGACAGAGCGCACGGGGTTCTTGCGGTAACGCTATTCCTGTCTTCTGTTTCTCTCTCTGTCTCTCTTTTCCCCTCTCTGCTCTCTTTTCTATCCCCCTTCGGTAAGAACACTTACCCTTCTTTATTAATAAACAGTTCGCATATATAATTTTGTTGCATTTGCGCTTCATTTTAGTCAGAAAATCTACCAAAATTAATCCTCCTGACTCCCTCTTTTGGGACACCATCAATAAAATCCTGAGAGCACATCCTTGTTCATTGAGTCCACTCAAGAGACTGACCTCAAGACACTAAAGCTCAGGAAAACAGACCTAGTTAACTTTGCTCTTTATCTTTGTTTTAAATGCACTTACTTCTTCTCTTTCCTCTTTTCCCAAACCAAAGGGCATTCACTTAATTGACTCTCCACAGTCCAAACCACAGTAAAGAAACACAAGCTTCAGGATCTGGAATACAAAAGAGAAAAAGAGTGTTTGCCACAGCTGAATTCAATCTTAACTTTGTCCTTAGACAATAAGAAGGACAAATATAAACAAAACAGTTCTTCCTTTCACAAACCTGCCATATATTTGGCCTCTGCCTTCCCCTTTCCTCTTGTCAGCTGCTCTGTAATCACCCTATTCCTGGTGAACAAGGGTTCATTCTCCCTCACTACCCCTCCCTCTGGAGGCATGATGATAAACTGGGTGAAAACCTGGGACAGTATCTTTAAGACAGCTGAAGTCCTCTAAATGAATCCTGCATTAGTTAAAAGTTTTCCCCTTCTCTTTTTCTTCATATTCTAAGTAGAAGTTACCATTAATCAACAGCTTCTGAAGGAAATCTTCACAACGTATGTTTATGGGTTGTGTGGACCGAGGGCAGCATCAAATTACTGCACCCATGAGAGAAAAAGCTTTTCTGTCTCTCATTCATTTCATTTAGATAACAAAAATACTATAACATTTGAGACAAGCCTCTCTTCATCAGTTATGAACTGTAGGAGGGAACCACAGGGAAGATGGGGTGGAGATGCCCTGGGAGGATACTGCTGTCTGACTGTCAATCAACTGTGGTTCACTCCCCTGTTCTAGAAAGTTCTCCACTTTTCTCCCTGTTGCTTCCCCTCGAAGGGCCACCCTCATTCCACTCCCTCATTGGAGTATCCCATGTCACCCCACCTCGACTCCTCCCCTGACTCCCTTCCCCATTGGACAATTTGTAGTAGAGGAATGCCACAGCTGTGTCCGGAGAAATGGTTACACAAGGCTTCAATTTGGAGAATCAAGTACAAATTCTTTTTACAGACTTCTCACTAAGCACAGGTGTGGAGTCATGTAGAAAACATAGAAAAGGCTTTTGGCTATCTGTGTCAATGTGCTAATTTCATTTGCACATTTCAGTCTTCAGAGATGTAGGGAAGAAGACAAAACATTTAATCCCAACGCCACCTATTTCAGTAAGTAGTTCTTCTTTCCAGTGTGAAACTTTGCTTGCCTACTTAATCCACTCATTTTCCATGGAAATATTCTATACGCTTCTTCTTTTTTATGTATTTTAATCTTTCACATATGCAAAATAACCACATTGCTTTTTTTTGCCTTTGCTCAGATGAGGCAAACATTACCATATACTTCAGACTTTGCAAGTAAGAAGGTACACAACTGAACCTAAATCCTGTGATAGTCCTAAGTGCCCAAGACTATTTGTCACATTTTAGCAAAATTATTTATACTCATTTTCTAGTGGGTCCCTACTCAAGACTCTTTCAAGGAAGCTAAAAGAAAAGTTCATAATACTTCACTTTAAAATAGGAGGACTGAGAAACACCTGCTCTTACAGACAGACATTTAAACATGGGAAGGACACATGCATGGGAAAAACTCTGCATTTCTCCCCTCAGTAACAATTAGCTGTGGTTTTTTTCCACGAGTGTTCAGGATTAACACAGCTGAATTCAAAGCAATACTTCTTCTCAATTGGAAGACAAGCCCATAGCTTTCAGTGCTGCTAGATAAGAAATCAGAAGACAAAGAAACATATTTGGATCCTTTAATTCACATTGAATAAGAGTAAGTCAGGTTGGTATCCTCACTTATGGCAAGTGAAATTTTAGATCATAATTACAAGTGTGAAGACTGGGACAGCTTATTAACTGTTTTAATTAATTAAAACAGAATTAAGTTTTTTATATAATCACTTTTTTTTTCTTCATTCCTATGTCCTCAGACACCTTTCCTATACTTATATTTACACCCTGAGAATTTGGCAAGACCTCTAAAATGCTAATAGTAATAAATGCTAATTCATTCTTCGTTCTTTAGTGATATACAAAGGAAAACACAAACCAAACTCTGTAATAGACTTTACATATGGGTGAAGGAAAAAAGTATCAAGTGTCAAGATAAATTATTTTGACATAAACAGTTTTTCTTCCTCACCAAGTAAGTTTGCTGACCTACAGTTCCATCCTGAATCCTATAAGAATACCAAGTTATTTCTAAGAAACCTACATCTTTTACTCTTTAAAAAAATCCAGCTCTAATACACTAAATAGAAATAATTTTGCCAAATTTGAGACAGCTAAAAGCTGGTCTTCCAAGTTTAAACTGTCTGAGCTCCCTCTGCAGTCAGCAAACAGCAGTAGCCACTTATAAAATGGGTTGAATATATTATCTTCTGGAATACTTAAATAGGGAGCCTAGATGCATAGCTTCTGAATAAACATCAATTTAAGCCAATGTTACAGAAATTTATGCAGCTTGTGATAAGTTATCTTTTCTTGGGTTTTCATCTTTTGCTCAATCTCCCTGTCTCTTCCTCACTCCATCTTTTATTTCCTCAGCTATTTTTGTTTCACTTCTCTGACACTGTTCTTTGCAGCTCTGGCCTTCATATCCAACTTTTGGTCCTTCCTGTTCAAGATCTCCTTTGCTATCTGCCTTCCTCTTAAATCTTCACATTCAAACATGCCTTCTACTTCTGAGTCCCCACTACTCTACCCTCTCTCTTCATTACTTTCTCCCAGTCACTGAAGTTTTAAAGTCAAGAAAGTAATCAAGAAGAAGTTTCGTTACACACAACGGTAGGAAGAAAACAGAGGAAACAGTAATATCAGCTAAAAATCAGTTTCTTCTTTTGTCAAGCTGAAAAGAGAATCAGGACTGACCCTGCTTGCACAGCTATGAATCAGTAAATTAGTCAGTTAAATAATCTTGCTTGACAAATGACTGATTCTTAACCAAATCTAATAAAGCCATAGTTTTAAAAGGTATTTGGCTTTGGATGTATTCAGTTTGTTCTCTAGTGCCTAATAACAAAAGACATCAGTAAACATAAAGCATCTGCTTCTCTGGCATCTTTAGATATATAAAACTTGTTTATATGAATTTAGCATGGCTGGGTGGACCAGCAACCAAAATCCTTCCTTTCAGTGGGGCACCAGATTGCACCAGATCTGCCTGCAGGAGGTTCAGGAAGTCAGAAATAAAATACCCTTTCTCTAGTAAATCATAGAGTACAGTTACAACAACTAAAAAGGACGGCAATTATTAAAAGGGTTTTTTACAAAAAAAAGTCTGCTGGAACAGGATGTAATTCTAAAGAACTAAAAAGTTGTAATAAAAATGAGTTAGAAAAAGAACAACTTACTTATTCCTCCTGGTTTATTAATATATTGTGGATTTTGTTCTCCTTCCCTCTCTTAATACAGGAAGAGGCAACCTTTTCATAAATTATCACAGCTTCAGTGAAACTTTTTTCATTATTCCAAGATCAATTTCACAGGGATATATTTTACCTTCCCATAGCAACTTACTTGTCCATCATAACCAGATATCCCATAACGACAATGCGTGCATTGGAAGGGAGAAAGGCTAAACTATAGGAAAAAGGCACCAATGGGACTAGTTTTCCTTTGTTCTTCACTGACCAAACTATCATGGCCATGTATTAGAGGTAATTAAATGTCCAGAAGACTTTACTATTTATTTGTATGATTATTTCCCTTTACCTACCATTTCCATAGCCTGAACTCTGCTCCCGATTAGTACCGCAACTAAAGCAGTTAGCCTCATGTTGTTTGCACAGAATGAAAATATGTCCCTGTGAACTTACTTTTGGGTGCACTCTGCCAATTACATTTCCAACCTATGATTTCTGCTATGTCCTGAGAGCTGTATGTATTTGACACTGTAACCATCAACTCTTTCCTCCTTTCGTACATTATTGTGATGTCTCAGGTGTCATCCATTTGGGTCTGAATAGGCCTCTTTCTCTATAGCAAAGTTTCTGGTTTTCTCACACTCTGCATAGTATTCAGTTGTGAGAACTAGGTTCACAGTTATTCCACAGGTCATGGTGATGTGCCCAGTTAAACATTTATATGTGTGATTAAAAACAAAACTAGTTATAATTCCATATGTTGTTCTGTACCTTGTCGTAAAGTCATTTGTTTCTTTTGTGTAGGTCTCTGCATGACATCTTTCCAGTTGATAAAAAGAGGTCAGTCAATGAAAGAATAAGTGTGCCTCAAAATATTGTCCAGGAGCCCATGAGATGGTATGATAATCAATACTTGGAGGTGTTTTTCCAGTCACTGTAATATCCTGGCTTACACTGGGTACAGTATTTTTTTCTCAATCCCCCCAATTTCTGAGTGCTTTGAGGAATGTACAGCCAAAGGGAGAAAGCTCTCTCTTAGGCAAAAAAGTCCTGTACAAATTCCTTACCCATATAAGCAAAAGCTGTACCCCAGGGTCATTCCACTAATGATATGGACAGTACCAGATCTATTTGATCTAGCCACTGCTAAGAATGGATATATTGCAAAAAACTGAAAAGGAAGCACTCAGTGTGTCCAGCCCTCTTCAGCTGTAAAGCAGCCTTTTAGGAAGACTTTTTGAGAACATGCATGTCGACATCCTGGCTCCTTAAGCTATATACTTGAAGTTTGAAAATTATTTGAAAAGTTTCTCCTGAAGAATAGGTTGTAAGCCAAACAAGATGGACAGAAGAAGTAGTAAATGTTGTGGCAACTAGCATTTTATTCTGCAGATCACACATATCGATAAAGTTTTTCTTACCTGATTGGACCAGAAGATGGAGATGGTTTTCAAAATTATTGGTATTATCAAACATAATAGCAAGAACAACTGTTGAAGATCGCAATGCAAGTTGTTTTCCATTACCATCTGTATGGCAGATTACCTTTCTCAAGTGGGCAGTTTGCTTTATCTCTCTCTTTGAGTGACCACATTTACACCTCCCTGGGGAGGGGACATCTGCTGATAACAGACTATTGAATGTCACTGCATGACTGATAAGAACTATAACATCCCATTGTGAGATGCTCCGCCCAGAGGGAGGAGCCAAGTATTGCTACCCAGATACAATCCAGAAATTTTTGAGACACCAGCACAGCTTTCTCTGGGATTCCCCAGAGAAACAGTAGCTGTCTTCTTCTTCCACTGGATCTTCAGAGGAAGAATACATCCTTCTCTACAGATTCCCCTTGCTCCAACAGAACCACACCTGACCCTTCAGGAGGGCTGCAGCCACATTTCCAATTGGACTGCCACCAACACCCTGACCCACAGGGTATCAGGTTGGGTTCTGACTCTGTCAGTGTTGTTCTAGTCTACTGCATTGTTTATTTTGTCCTTGATTTTTCCTGCTCCCCTATTTTTGCCTGAGAGCCCCCTTAATTTAAAATTTATAGCAATTCAGAGGGGTGGGGAGGGTTTACATTCTCCATTTCAGGGGAGGCTCCTGCCTTCCTTAGCAGACTCCTGTCTTTCCAAACCAAATAACAACTTATCATGTAAAATATACTTAGATTTCTAAACCATTATGTCTGCAACACCAAAACACAGAAAGTGCCAGAGTAGCATTTTCCTGTAGTTTCATTTAAGAATAAGATACAAAGCCCAGCATCCTCATGCTGGATGTTGATGCTGAGGTTTTTGATTGGTAAGTCTGATATTCTGGTGTATAGATATTATACATTATGCTATTTGAAATATACTCTAAAAAACAAAAAAGCTGAGCTAAAACTAGGTCACTAACGGTGGACACAAGACTGACGCTGAAGATGGTGGCAAGCATCAATAGCCCCCTTTATTGTAAAAGCCAGGCTTTTATAGCAGTTAGTCGGTTATCAGTTTACATAGTTTTAAGGCACAACAAGCCCAAGTCAAACAATCACCATACACCACAATATGGACATGCAGCAGTCTCTGCAGCACATCTCTCACATCTCTCACATCTCTCTACCCCTATTCCAGCTGAGTCACTCTCCCATAGTCCTCTTCTACTTAGCTGAAGTAGTAGGCCTGAGCCATGATTTCACAAGGGCAACAAGGCCCTTATTTCATAAGGCTTCACCTATATACAACAGGTCACATTTGGGGAAACATGAGCTCAATGTAAAGATCTTCTGTCATCATTGAGTGATACATCCCTTTTTTGTCACTATCAAAAGCTACAATCACTACTGCTGCATTATTCAATCAATCTCTGCCTTTTTTCCTGCAAAGAACCTAGAAAGCACAAAAAAGAGACACCACAATAAGGGGCAAAATCAGATCTCTGTAAAGAGTCCATTATTCTTGAATTGTCATTTTCTAGACTATAAACATTTCTGCAGCTTGTACACTCTATTTGCTCAATATATATTCTACAAGAAAGAGCATACATGAAAAATATCTTACACAGACCAGACAAAAGTAATGTGGAGGGTAAAAATGAAGATATTTTAAGAAGTAATCAAATTATTTATTAATTTTTTTGCATATTGATTTTTTTGTTTTCTTTTTAAAATGTAGCTTACATCAAATTATCTCACTTCAAATAAGAATCACAGAATCACAGAATAAACTAGGAAAAGATTTTTAAGATCATCGAGTCCAACCTAAAACCTAACACCTCCTCGTCAACTAAACCATGGCAATGAGTGCCACCTCCATTATTTTTTTAAACACACTCAGGGATGATGACTCCACCACATCCCTGGACAGACAATTCCATTGCCCAATCACTCTTTCAGCGATGAATTTTATTTTAAGATCTAATCTAAACTTCTTTTGGCACTGTCTTCTTCTGTCAGTTGATGCCTGGAAGAAGAGACCAACCCCCACCTGACTACAACCATCTTTCAGGCAGCTATCAAGAGTAATAGGGTTACGCCTGAGTCTCCTTTTTTCCAGGCTAAACACCAGCTCCCTCAGCCGTTCTCCCTAGGGCTAGTGTTCCAAGCCCTTCACCAGCCTCGCTGCCTTCCTCTGGATGTGTTCAAAAATCTCAATGTCCTTCCTAAACTGAGGGGCCCAGAACTGGACACAGCATTCAAGGTGCAGCCTTACCAGTGCCAAGTACAGAGCAAGAATCACTTCTCTGGTCCTGCTGGCCACACTATTCCTGATACAGGCCAGGATGCCATTGGCCTTTTTTTGTCATATGGCACACTGCTGGCTCATGTTCAGTCAGTTGTCGACCAGTTCCCACAGGTCCCTTTCCACCTGGGCACTGTACAGCCACTTTGTTCCCAGCTTGTAGTGCTGCAGAGGATTGTTGTGGCTAAAGTGTAGGACTCAGCACTTGGACTCATTAAATTTCATGTTTTTGGACTCAGCCCATCTATCCAGTCTGTCCAGGTCCCTTTGCAGAGTCCTTCTTTCCTCCAACAGATCCCAGCTTGGTGTCATCTGCAAATTTACTGATAGTGGACTCAATCCCCTCATCCAGATCATCAGTGAAGATACTAGACAGGACTGAGCCCAGCGCTGATCCCTGGAGACCCCACTGGTCACCAACTGGATGCAGCACCATTCACCACCACTCCCTGTGCCTGGCCACCCAGCCAGTTCTTAACCCAGTGAAGGGTGCAACTCTCCAAGCTGTGGGCTGACAGCTTTTAGTATTAATATTTGGATCAATTGAGATTTAACTATAAATTCTTCTGCATTTCAGAATCCAACTATTTCCTTAGTTAGAAAGACAGTATAAGGAGCGGAATGTGATGAGAAACCACCATGTACTACAATTTCTACATTTTATTTTATATACTGGAGACAGGGAAAAAGGATCCACAGCTCAATGCTTGCAAGATCTCATAAAATCTGCAAGTACTTTCAGAAGAATGCTTCCAATGAAGTGTGATTTTCACAGTTTAAAGGCACAATTATGAAGGTAATTAGGAGTAGACACCAGTCCAGTGACATCAGTAATATTTTTCAGCTTTCCATTTTTAGGATTTCTTGGCAAGGTCTCCTCTCTAATCCTGGCTCCCAATTTCTGTAGAATGGCCCAAACTGCCAGCAGGATTTTAGAGGAGGAATGCCTTGTGGCAATTTTTTTTCTAATTTACTACAGGAAGAGATGTGATTTCTCTGCACACCATTAGCCAAAAATATAGACTCAGAGAATTTTCAAGAATCCATCAGCCAGCAGTCTATTCATCTGTCAAATCCCTGTTAACTAATGCATATTCAAGTGTATATCCCAGCTTCATACCACAAACCCCCAAAAGTTAAATCTTTCTTCTCAGTAAGCCTGCACTGAAAACACACTTCTCATATTTGTCCTGTAGTGTTTGACAGGTATAAGCCAGGTTTCAGTTTGCAGTCAGATCTGAGACACAGAAGTGTTGAAGACTACAATTCAATTAATTTGATACTCTGCTTTAAGAAGTTATGGTGCAAATGATCAAAATACTGAAGATAGGACTGAAATGCAACTGCGGTATTAACAAGGATTATTTTTATTTATTTATTCTGCGATTTTAATTTTTGTAACAAAGTGTAATACATAAAATTCTACAGTATTTAGAAGCAAGACAGGATATTTATCAGAAAACCGTTAAATTCGCAGTATGGATAACAGCCATCACTTTCAAGTGCACAAATGCGTAGCAAGATTCATCATTCCCATCCTTTTTTCTCATTCTCACCATGTTTCAGCAAAAAGATTAAAATTTTAAGTGTTGTAAGAAAAGCCTTTACAGCTGAAATCAGAAAGAGCTTAAAACAATTTAAACTGAAAATTCTCTGATGAGTTTCACATAATTAATTTTTCCAACTAATGCCCTCCAACATTGCTGAAACCTGTCCAGGATTGCTATCTTTTTGAATAATGTTCCAGTACTGTAACACTGACAACTTCAATATGGCTGCAAAATCCAAGAAGCAGCAAGCTTTGCTAGAATGTCAGTCAGAGCTGCCTAAGGCTCAGCTTCCACCTTTCTACAAAAGCCTCTACCTTTCAAGATGGGGGCCATGCACAATAAAACCAAGAACTTGATTCTCTCAATCAGTTGTATGCTTTAATGAATATTTAGCATTAACATCCTTTCATGATGGATTCCTTTCGTGAAGGGAGAAGTAACACAAGGCAAACATCTTTCTGCTTTCAGTATTCTTCCATTTCAGATGTTCAGAGCATTCATCGATCTCAGCTGATACATGAAAAAAACCACGTTCCTTTTTCTGTGTGATACATTAAAACCATGCTTCTTTTTCTGCAGGGAAAATAGTAGAGTGTTGTGGTTTAGTGACATAGAGGATACCCCATCACTACTGGAGGGTTCTTTCAGTGTTGCTTTTGTCTAGACTCTTATATCTTAAGTCTGGATAGATGTGTAAATGCATTCCTAAATAGGAATTCTTTGCAATTGAGGGCTGAGCAAAGAAAAGCCATCCCCATACTGATCTAAAATGATTCCACAGTGAGGAGCACTACAACTTTTGCCTTCAGATCACTGGCTTTAAAATAAAATAACCTAGGAACCCTAAAGTCCTGCAACGTTTGTTCAGTTTGAGTCAACACATTCTCTTCTTTTCCCAGGTGAGGACACACTTCATGCAACTAAAGCTATCCAAAGTTATTGGGAAATATGTTAGGACAGACACAGTGAAAATTACAAGTCAAATGTCACATAAGCAGTTAACAGAATATACGCTTTTGTGTCTATCTTAGGTTACAAATGCAAGATGTGGCCAGGGTATTCTACTGCTATCTGTTAGAGCAGGGGCAGTTATCTTTTAATTGGGCCACTTGTTAAAACCAGGTGGGGCAGTTTTTTTATCTCTTCCACAACCCATTCTCCTTCCTGGGAGATATCTGCTGTTAATGGGCCATTGAGTCTCACTGCATGACTGATAAAATTACATCATCCCATTGTGAGATGCTCTGCCCAGGGGGAGAAGACAAGCATTCCTACCTGGATATAATCTGAGATTTGGAGCACAGGCAGCCTTTCCCCTATGGATTCCCAGAGGAGCAGCTTTCTTTTCCACTGGATTCCCAGAGGAAGACTGCTACGGCGTCAAGGGCATCATTTGTCGCTTCCAGGACAGCGACCCGGCGAGGCAGTGGCTTGGCCTTCGGGTCGGGATCCTCTGATGTTAGGGGGACCTTGAGGTCACAGGCCTCGAGCATGTCCTGGAGTGTCGGTGGAGGGTTGACCAGTAGGCTGAGAATGACCGCTTTGCAGGCTGCATTGGCATTGGAGGTAGCCATCTCTTTAAGGAGCTCTGCGCGAACTCCGTCGCCAAGCACCTGCTGCTCGATTGCTTTCCACAACCTCTCCACAAAAGACATAAATGATTCCTCGCTGCCCTGAAAAATTCTAGAATATTTAATGGAGGGCGCAGCTGTCCGCAGCCCTAAGAACGCAGCTTCTGCCGCCCTGGCTGACTGCCTCAAGACCTCATATGGAATGTCGCTGGCCTGTATGTGCCCATCTACCCAATTCCCCTGCCCCAACATATGATGCTTGGAAAAGGTTTCACCCTCCGCATCAGTGGCCAGCATGGGATCGGCCCAAAGGGAAGGGAGAACTTCCCTCACTCATTTTTCCCATGCCCTCTCCCACATTGAGAACTCTGTTGGGTTGAGAAGGCAAGAGAAAATAGAGCGCAGATCTGCGGGGGTGACAACCATTTGTGCAATTGGGGCCTTCAGGAGCCCCCGGAAGTATTCACTCCCAGGAGTACTCCTTCTGGGCCTTGCAGAGTTCCTTGATGGTGTGATGGGGGACAGGGGTCCATTGGGTGAGGGTCACCCCATCAATACTGGGATGGTAGCTGACCGGAGCCGCCATATGGTAGCAACAGGCTCTGGTTTCCGGGTTCCACCCCTCCTCCCTCCAGGCCCCAGATCCTGGGAACCAGAATCCGGACCGTGGGAACCAGAGGTGGAGGCGTGGGAACAGGGAATTGAGGGGGCGTGGTTGGAGGACCCATTGGAGGACTGGGCGGAGTAGCCAGCTGGTAAGGTCGCCGCCCACTAGGAGGAGTCAGGGGGCGATGCACAGTAGGAGGGCAGGGCAGGAGGTGGAGCTGTAGGAGGAGGAGCAGTTGGAAACAAGGCTGAGTCAGGGGAAAGGAAAGGGTTGTGCTTAGAGACAAAAGGATTGTGGGAAGAAGAAGGAGTTTCCTGCCAACTAGCCACATGGCCCCCTCCATCTCGGGCTCCATAGGAGCCATTTTGTGGAGGGAGCGAAAAACGAACACTGGGTTTAGAACTAGGGCATTTTTTAACTGGGAATGAAGGAGACGGGAAAGAAAGGGATGGAGAAGGCTCCTTAGGCGTTGGGGCCCCTTGACACCTAGGGTGGGGGGATTTGGACTTCTGAGAGGGGCCAGGGGAATGATGGCCACCCTGTGTGGTGCTGACATGGGCTGCCCCCCTCAGAATCCCAGCTCCTTTTGGAGAAACAGGGGAGGAAGGAGGTTTGGGGACAGAGGGACGGGAAGAACTGGGGGTTGAACATGAAGAACAGGACTGTTGTCTCAGTTTCCCTTTTTTCTGCAGCGCTAATTTAATTTGTAATACCCAATACATATTTTTGGTTAAAGAAGTCTCCCCTGCCTTTGCCAAATTATCTGATTTTTTGGAAACAGTCTCCCAAAAAGGGAGATCTTTAAAGTGATCAAGGGAGATATTTGGAAACTGAGAGAAGACCCACTTAACTATATTTTTCAACTCTTTTTTATTAATCAAAAAACACCCCCCAACAAGGGTACCCACAACTTGGAAAAAGACTTCTTTTTGTGCTGCCGAGAGACTTGCACGCATCTCTCTTAGATGTTACAAGGGGCAGCACAACACCAACTGTTCTCGGTAACCAAAAAATGTGCGAAAGCATGAAAAGGCAAAAAGGGTCCCCACCCCGGCCCCTGTCACAGCACCGCTCGACTGCTAAAGCGCATCCCTCACCACCACAGAACCGATGGTATGGAGCAAAGGGTTAAAAAGACAGGGGAGAGGCAAAACTCACCAAGCCGGAGCGGGAGACACGAAAATCCGAGAACAGCTGGGTCTTGTTGGGGAACACGACTCCCGGTGCTGGGAGCTGCTGGTCCCGATCCCCTGGAGCACCACCCAATAAAATGGGGTCTGCTCCCACAGGGGTGTTGTGACGGCCAGGAGGACTCCAAAGTCCTGTCTGCGGGGTCCAGGGGTCTTCTCGGGCCGTACGTTAGGCGCCAGCAACTGCAGTAGCACTTGCTTGGCTGACAAGCGTCCCAGCTAGCAAACAGCGCTGCTAGCAGTCTGTCAGGGCACTACCCCACCCGCAGGAGCCTTGGCTCAAGGGGCAGTGCCTAAGGAGAACCCCCACATTATAGTGGCGAGTCGTCTCCTTCAGACAGGACTGGAATCTGCTGCGGCCAACAAGAAGAAAGAAGCGACTCTCTAGCTGTGGCCAAGTCTTGGGTTTATTGCATCCAAGGAAGGCAGACAGAAAGAGACCCCCCGAGGGGCAGGTGCAGGTGGGTTTTAAGGGGCACAGAAAGTAGGGGTGGCACCCGTCCTCGGACAAATCAAATGCAAGATACAGATGACAGACATAATAGGTAAACCAATAGCTAATGAGTAAGGGAGGGGTCCCAGTCCCTGAGCCAATCACCCTCAGCCCTGTGTAGAAGATTCTAGGAAAAGAGGCAGGGACAGAAAGTGACTGGCCGGGTACTGGGGGGAGAGCGCCAATTAATTGTCATGGATACCAGGGAGGGGTGCAGGGAAGACCAATTAACTACCATAGTAACAGATTGATTGACAAGTACTGAACATGGACAGGAGCAGGAAGGGGAACTGGGGCAGAACCATTAACAGAACTAGAAAGGGGGAATTGGAACAGACCATTGAACACACTACAACAGAAGACCAAGCCTAACTGCACCACCACTGGGCCTTCAGAGGAAAAAGACACCCTTCTACAGGATCACTGCTTCAACAGAATCACATTTGTCACCACAGCAGGACTGCAGCCACCATTTAATTGGACTGCTACCAACACCCTGACCCACAGGGTGTCAGGTCATATTCTGACTCTGTCAGTGTTATTTTATATTACTGCATTTTTATTTTTATATTTCCTAATAAAGAACTGTTATTCTTACTCCCATATCTTTGTCTGAGAGAGCCCCTTAATTTCAAAATTAGAATAATTCAGAGGGAGGGGGTTTACATTTTCCATTTCAAGAGAGAGTCATGCCTTCCTTAGCAGACACCTGTCTTTTCAAACCAAGACAGCATCAAACTAACTGCAAACATCATCTTCCTTCTATATAAGAAAGCTACAACCACAAAACCTCAGGGCAACAGATTATTCACCAAACTTCCCTATGCATGACTTCAGCCCCCCTCAAGTTAGTACTGCCGCTGGTGTCATGGCACTTAAAGAGCTGAGTGAAGTAGTGTACTCTAAATAATTTTGACATTAATGTAGTTCTTACAGTACCAATCAAAAACACTCATGCACAAAGTAGCACTTTCCCCTGCTCAAGCACAAAGGCAAGAAAAAGCTGCTTCAAATGCCTTAAAGACAAGATAAAAATATAACCCTTTGTTTAACTGCCCACCAAAATTACAGCTGTTATGAAATACAGATCAAAATCTCCAGGCTGAGCTCCCTTATTTTCTGTATTGATCTTATTCTCTCACACCATACATAGTGGCACACGCCCCCAACGTATCTTAAGTTCTGGTGCTACAGTGTGTATGCTTAAATTGATGTCGTTGGACCACTGCAATAAGATCACAACACGATCAGCTTCTTGTTGAAATGCCATACTGAATGAGTGCATGCACTGGAAACCCATGAATTGATACAGCAATAAATCTACAAAGAATCTTCCTAGGTTTTATGGGGAGCCTTCATGAACAAAAGCAAAAATGGTTTTAATTTTTCTCTAAGTGATAGCCACAGTTAATACCAGATCTGACAGGGAGCAAGCATTACATGCCCATTGAGCTTATACAGACATGAAAAAGAGTTTATGTTTGACATTTGCTTTAAAAACATAATGAAGATCTTTTGCTCTTTCCAGGCCAAAACTTGCATTAATTTCTGAGAGCCTGTTACTTTAAAAAATATTCGTTGGCTCTACTGCTTGGATAACTGACCAAAAAAAAGCATTAGGAGCAGGCTCTTGGTTAGTGTTGACAGAGAACTGAGAGCAGCAGAAACAAGATGCTGAAGAGCACATTGTTCTCTTTGTCTCCCTTTCAACTTTTTTTATAAATAAGTGGTTTATGACATCAAGCTCTGTTTCATCGCTGGAAGCTTTTCGTTAACAGAAAGGAAACAATAATAATATAAAATAGTAATATTTCCACATATTGCTGTGGTTCACTCCACTTGTTTTGTCCCTGAGTGTCACATACTACTATCTGCTTGGTGCCCTGGTGGAAAAGTCAAACCACATGACAAATATTGGTAACAGTGAAGATGCATAAGCAGCAGTCCATTTTTCATCAGTTGTGTGCCACGTTCCTGCCAGACATGGAATAGAAGGCTAATGCCTCCTCCACACCTTTGAGGTAGGTTAGAGCTCAGAAGGTTTGTAGATGACAATCTTCTCAGGGCAGAACATATCAAAGAGGCAATGCCAACTAGCTGTGAGAACTGGAATTATTACTTTAATGTGTTGTTATTAATTGTCCCACAGTCAGTCATGATCAACCTTCATCCTGAAATCCATATGGGAACCAAGATACATCTTCGTCCGTATGTGACAACTCCTGAAAAAATTACTGACTTCATCCGTATGTAAGGCAGCATATATAACAGCATGATTGAACTCTTAAATATCATGACCTGTCCTAGCGTGACTTTATGATGCTTGTATTCCCAATCGTTTGTTCTGTTTATGCTGGATATCAAGTTCTGCATCAATAAGACTGGTTCCGAGAGCAAAGCAGGGGAGAGAAGAAACACGGAGTTTGTTTGCAGAAACTTCACTTGCTCCCCCCACATTCCTTGTCATGGACTGTGTTGTCTGCAGCACAGACAGTGGGAGAGAGCTCTCCTTTGCCTTATAGTTGTTTGCGGTTTTTTAGCTAGCTGAGGCAGAGAAGTTCCCCAGACAATGGCTTTTCTTTTTCTTGGAACTGATCAGCCCTGCTCTGGACTGAAAACCCAGAAAAATACTGGGAGCTCACGCCTGTGGCACACTGGGGACCAGGACACAGTATTTTGCAGTGCAGGAGGGACTAATAAAAGACTGAGCAAGCCCACTGAGCTACGCCCCACAACAAGGACTTTCTGAATTTGCCATCTCTTCAGAACAGCTTAATATTAATAATTTTTATGCTTGTGAATATTTTGCTTGTTAAATACATTTTTTTCCACTTTTCTCCAAGGAAATCTTTTCTTGAACCAGTTGGGGGAGGGTCTGCTTGGATCTGCCTTCTAGAGGGACCCCTTTATAATTTTCCTCCCAAATTTGCACTAAACCAAAGCATGACTTAAGGAAAGGAGCAGCTCTGTGGAATGCCATAGATCCACCATCATCATGATTTAATGCTTAATGCTGCATTATTTGAAATTAATACACCACCAGTTAAACCATGTGTAAAAATACATTCTGGGGTTCGCAAGTACCTTGAGATATGAATAGTGTGAATACATTGTAATATATGTTATTAAATAATTCATGCTTAAAGAGAGAATGTATTTTATAAGATTGTAAAATCCAAACGAGTCTCTGACCACAAGCAGCTCAGGGACAGACATCTACTTCAGAATGTCAAATTCCTGAAGGCAGCAGGAGAACAATACCCCATTTACCTATGAATAGACGTGACCAGTGTGATGATCATCATCCTCTGGGTTAATCAGGAGACACTCAAGAGTAATCATTGCTCAATTGATACCATCAATCAGGATAACAGAAGTCACCAGAAAGATGCATCTGAATACGCGACTTCCCCTGACATGATCAGTGCCTGCCATGACTCAGGAAACAGCAATTGTCCAGCCCAGCACAGTGAAAGAAACTCTCATGCATATGTGAGGTTACAAAAGAAATCAGGGCACCTCTGCCTGAGGCATAAAAAACTGTATAAAATAGCCTTGCTGGAAGTGGCATGAGTGAACAGACCTCTCTTGCAGAGGTCTAATGCAAGAGAGGTCGGATCTATGTTCACCCAGTGCCAATCTCGCACTCGACACCGTCTCTTTGGCTGTGGTGGTTTTGAGGACCATATTTTGCTTGCAGAAAAAGACAAATAAAATCTTTTAGCATTTATTAATTTGGATTTCTGACCATTTATAACAATCATGGTGACCCCGACGTGATCTGAATTTGGGGTGCGGGGGGCCCTCTCCGGTCAGGAGGCTCCCCGCTGATTTCAGGGGCCTGACAGGATTGGGAGTCAGCAAAACCAATCAGACACCAAACCAAAGCCAGAACCACAGCCAAAGAGAGGATAGAAATGGGCCTAGAGCTCTCAAGAACTCAGAGCGCTCTCAAGAGAGATCCAGAGAGGGATCTCTGGGGCCGCGGTGGTTTTTTTCACTCAGAAAAGTCTACATGCACAAAGAATCCACATGGGAAAAGGAACCGTGAGTACTGTGTGGTTGAGTGGGATGTGATCGAGCATGTGTGTGAGACGTGATTCTATCACAAAGCGAGTGTGGTCCCCACGATTGCAGTTCTACTCTCCTGCGAGGAAACTGGTCAGTCATGGGGGAAGCAGACTCTTTGGCTCATAACACACGTGAAGCCTGAAACTCGGGGGGAGTTCAGGGGGGTTCAATCACGGGTTTGGATCAGGAGGGAAGGGACATTCCCAAAGAGGTTTTGGAAGCTGGTAAACCTTCTGGTCCAGAATTCAGGTAAGCGAGCTCGTTACCAGCCAAAAAGCCCACGGAACGGATCTCCGTGAGGCTAAGTAAGCTGGTAGGTTGAAACAGATGTCAAGCATCAAACCAGTAACAGACTCGGGATTCATGCTGAGAATCCCAGCCAAAAAGGACTTGAGGTAAGAAAAATGGAGAAAGGAAGGGGTTTTTTTGAAAGATGGGACTGAAAAAGAGAAAGTGCCAGAGAAAGCCTCAGGGAAACCCTCCCCAGGTTCCTGAAAAGGTTTTGCCAGAAATCCCAAGGGGAAGCCATTGTGGTGGATGTTAGAACATTGGGAAGACAGCCTAAGGAGGGTGGGGAAATCCAAGGAAAAGATGATCCATTTTTGTATGGAAGAGTGGGGAGGAAAGGATATCACAAAATATGTGGTCTGGCCGGTTTCCAGCACCGTCGATATATGGATGTGCAAGAGCCTGTACAACCATGCAGTCAATCACTACCCACAGAAATTTGAAGGGCTTGAGTATGCCAAGATGGGGAAATTTGCTTGCTCGGGATTGTACCCAATCAGAGCCCACAGGTGCTCAGCAATCCGGGGCAGGGAATGGGAACCGCTGGAAAACCTTCCACCTCCCTGTCTAGTCCCTCCACCCCAGCCTGCACAAGCCCAGGTACGTCAGGTACCCGTGCTACTCCCAGAGGCATCGCTCCCACAGGGACAGGCTTCAGCGCCACCACTCCCACCAGAGCTGGCCACAGCACCTCCGAGTCCACTGGAGCAGGCGACAGCACCTCCCCTCCCATGCAAGCAGCCCCAGCCCCCACCACCTCCGAAAACTGAGGAGAAACAGATCCTTCCCACGAACAAAGCTAACTCTCCTCCAGCTCATTGGACAAGGGCAGAGAACGAGGAGAGTGACCACTGGTGATAGTGAAGATGAGGAGGAAAAGCCCAATCTCTTCCCTTTACGGGAGGTACCAACAGCTCCAGGAGTCATCGGCTTCGTACACACGACAATTGACACAGGAGACGTGAGGGCTTTCAAGAAAGAAATGGGAAAACTGATGGATGATCCATTGGGGGTGGCAGAAAGATTAGACAAGTTCCTAGGGACCAGCATCTACACTTACAAGGATCTCAATGCAATCCTGAGATCACTGTTCAACAATGAAGAAAGGGAGATGATCAGGCAAGCCACAATCAGAGACTGAGAACACAGGAACTGACAGGTGCAGTGAGGGGATCAGAGGTGGCCAGACCAGAAGCCGTTTTGGAATGCCCAGATGGAAGAAGGTAGACAGAAAATGATAAATCTTAGAAATATGATGATACAAGGTATTTGGGAGGCGGTGCCAAAAGGGCAAAATATGAGTAAGGTGCTCAGAGAATGCCAGAGAAAGGATAAGACACCCATCGAGTGGCTGAAAAGGCTCTGGAAAAGCTTAAGAATGTATTCCGGGACGGACCATGAATCCTCAATTGGGGCAGTCCTGTTGAAAACCCAATTTGATTTTGCCAAATCATGGGAAGACATAAGAAAGAAACTGGAAAAGATAGATGGATGGCAGGACAGAGAATTGCAGGAATTGCTCCAGGAGGCACAGAAAATCTACATGAGGAGAGAGGAAGAGAAGCAGAAAATTCAGGCAAAAGTGTTAGTGGCTGCCGTAAGGGAAGCACAGAAACAGGAGCAGGTCCGGGACTTGGCGAAGTCAGCGCCATCAAAGAAACAGAACCCTTCCCAGGGTGAGGGTTGAAACAATCAGAAAAAGGACTTTGTGTGCTATTACTGCAAGCAGAAGGGATACATTCAGAGGAATTGTCCCAAGAAAGGAAAAGATGAGAAAATGTATCAGGAAGATTAGGGGTGTTATATATGTGATAGATTAATTCACACTGTAGAGATTAGAAATAAGTATAAAATATTAAGGAAAACCAAACCCTATGCTTATAACCACTCCGACTGGGAATTGCATTTCTGTTCACATTCTAAACCAATTTTCGGAAGAGATAGCATCAACCCGGTTGCTGTATGAATAAAGAAACCTACAGTCTCCCTGACTGGGGCCTGCTATGCATATGATAACCACTTCCCAGACAACCTGAATGAAACTGGCTCGGGCCATCAGAGGGGACTTCCTGCATCTGAACACAGGAGAAAATACCACCTAGACATTCCCGGAATGGGCTGTCCTGAAGAAGCTCACAAGACCTCACACCTGGAATCAATTCCTCTGCGGCACTCAGGACTTATTCCGTGTGAATGCATCCCCTGCCTGGGTGCTCAGACTTCTGTCTGGGTTCAGACTTC
>VZSU01000480.1:311248-351262 GCA_013398715.1 Nesospiza acunhae | reverse complement strand
GCCTCATCTGTCAAAAGGTTAACAAGACTAAGGCACAACAGGCAATCCTGGGGAGTTGTCCCATTGTGTACCGTCCTTTCAAAAGGATTCAGGTTGATTTTACCAAACTGCCCAAGGTGGGAAGGTACAAGTTTGTGCTAGTGATAGTTGATAAATTGACCTATTGGGTGGAAACTTTTCCAAGCCCAAGGGCAACGGCTCAAACTGTGTCCAGGAAACTGTTGGAGGAGATTGTGCCCCGATATGGGGTGGTGAATTACATAGATTTGGACCATTTAACTTAGAAGATTATTAAGCAGCTGGCAGAGGCACTAGGCATTCAATGAGAATACCATGCTCTGTGGCATCCCCAGAGCTCAGGACAAATTGAAAGAATGAATCAGACCTTGAAGGTACAATTATCAAAGTTGCTATTGGAAACCTGGATGTCCTGGTTGAAGTGCCTTTCTCTTGCCTTGCTTAATATCAGGACTATGCCTCCCTCAGAGACAGGGCTCTCACCATTTGGAATGCCATATAAGCATGGGATGCCGGTGGGACACCCCAGGCTGGATGATAGTCAGATTCAACCCTACTTGACAGCAATAAATAAAAATATACAGGAACTGAGGAAATAGGGGATAGTATCCCAGAGTGCCCCTTTGGGATTTGCTATCCACAACATTCAGCCTGGTGACAGAGTGCTTGTGAAAGCATGGAAAGATGTTCCCCTCTCCCCTCACTGGGAAGGCTCCTTTCTTGTCCTTCTGGCTACAGACACGGCCATTTGGACGGCGGAGAAAGGTTGGACACACATGTCCAGAGTGAAGAAGGTCGAGCATCAGGAGGTGGCTCCCAAGTGGAGGATCACCTCTTCCCCAGGCCTCCTAAAAATCAAGCTCCAATGTCCACATAAATGACTGACGGTGATCGGATAGGTTGTATACTGACAGATTGTGTATGCTATCCGTTTGTACACTTCAAGTGTGAATATTGTCAGGGAACTTTTGTTATACATTGCAGAAGGGGGCAGAGACCGAAGGGGTTGTGCACTCAATTTTTGGAGGAAGAGCATGAGCTGACTGACCACATTCTGAATCTAACCACAAATCTAGGTATTACTGAATTGGATTCACAGGAGTGGTTACACATTTTCCAGAATGGGGTACGTGGAAAACTCAAATCAAAGGCAGACATATTGGATGTTGAGTGCCGAAAATCGATAAGGGTACCATGCAGCTCAGATGCTGTCAAGATACTGAGGTGGGGCACCTTTAAAAGGTATGCAGCATGGTCTGAGAATGTATTCCCTTGTTATAAATGATTCAATTTATCGCAAATTTATCAAAAAATCAACAAAGGTTTATTAGGCCAAATAACAAAAATAGCAAAATTTTACCCCAGCCAAGTCAGCATCAGCCCCGGGAGCAGCCGCTGGGTGCCTTAGAGTCCGGCTGTCAGAGTGCCAGCCTTTCCCAAAAGTGCACCCCGAGTGCTTCCAAGAGCCAGTTTTTATACAATTTATTCTGCCTGAGGCCAAGATGACCACATATTTCTTTTGTGTCCCTTTACATGTAAAGTTGAATCTATGCATGTGTAGAAACAGACAAAAAAAGAGTCCAAGCCAAAGACAGATGTCTGAGCACCCTGGCCGGGAATGCATTCACATGGAATGAGTCTTGAGTGAAGAAATCTGCTCCAAGGTCTTGTGAGCTTTCTCAGGATTGCTGGTCCGGGAATGTCTCAATTGCATCTCCTCTTCATTAAGATGCAGGAAGTTTTCTCTGATGGCCCAAGCCAGTATGCATAGCTGGTCCCAGTCAGGGGGACTGCAGCCTCCTGTTCCAGTAACTGGTCTGATGTTTTCTTTTCCGAGAACTGGGTTTTGGAATGTGACCAGGTGGCAGTCCTCAGCCGGGGTGGTTATAAGCCTAGATTATAATATTCTATATACTCATTCCTTAATCTCTATAGCATGAATTAACACATTACCTATAACACCCTGAAGAGTACTCCTGCTGTCGTGAAGGTGGTCTTCCTTGCCACTGGTGGGCGGCGGAGGCAAAGGCAGAGAAGTATGCCTAGTGGGAAGCCTGATTGGCCTGAGCCTAGCCATGTACGAGATGCTGAGTTTGCACATTGAGACCCCACTCCATGACGGAACCCTGTGGGTGAGTGCAGTGAATGTACCCAGATTGTCCCAGTTGGACAAGGAAACGGGGGGATCTCAGCATACCAAGCCGTGGAGGAGTGCATCAGGGAGCCAGGCAGGTACTGTTCAATAAAAGGCACTCGGCTAAAATTATGCAGAGTGGGCAAAGAGGTGTTGTGTTTAGATCCAAAGACTGGAATGAGGAACGGGCAGTCAGACAGGCTCAGCCACTGAATACTGAAAAGAAACGCAGAACCCATGTCAATCCCCGTTTGTAGCCTGTGACGGTGGTCACAAGGGTTCTTGATCGAGGGAAGAGACGAGAACCTTGATTCCATGATTAGAAGGCTTGATTTATTATTTTATGATATATACATATATTAGAACTATACTAAAAAGTAAAAGAAAGAAAGGTTTCCAGAAGCTCCTAAGCTAAGAATAGGAAAGAAAGAAGAATGATAACAAAGGCAGCTGGCCCCGCAGAGAGCGAGAGCCAGCTCTGCCGTGAGCGGTCACTGAACCAAAGCATCCACAGGAGACCAATCACGGATCACCCTGTTGCATTCCACAGCAGCAGATAACCTATTGTTTATGTCTGGGGCTGAGGCCACAGCTTCTCAGAAGGAAAAATCTTAAAGAAAGATTTTTCTCTTCAGAAAGAGATGTCTGCGACAGTAGCCAATGTAATTGGACAATGTGGGTCGGGGGAAAGACGGAATAGATTTTTGTAGTGTATCATCAAGTTGATCCATTGTGTTATGATAATTCAAAATTAGGAATGCGTATAATGAACGGGAAAACATACTGGGTTGGGAGAAATCTGAAATTTGATAGAAAGCTCACCCTAAATAGAGAGCCTATCATACTGGATCTTGTCCAGGCAAACGATGATAGAGTTTGTCTTCAGTATGATAGGGCTGTCTGTTTTGCGAAAAATAAAGGGATAGATCCTGAGGGCAAAATGAAACAAATTACTCAGGAGCTGAAGAGAAGGGAGTCAGACTTGAGAAAGAAGAGGGCGGAGCAAAAGAGGAGCAAGACGCTGAGTGAACAGTATGAACAGCTTGAGAAACGATATGCTGACGGGGTATTACCTGCCCTTGATCAAAACCTATTAATTTATTTGGTTCAGGAAATTGCAAATGAGCTGGGATTGTCAAATTGCTGGATTTGTGGGGGGCTGAAGTCTGCTGAGAAATGGCCCTGGAAGGGTGAGAGTTTAGCTCTGGAACAACTTTTGAAGTGGGACAATCCACGGGTCTCAAAATTGGCACAGAGACCTGAGGGATGGGTGTTAGACCAGCGAGTGACTGGAACTATTTGCATCAGTCGAGAGGGAAAAGAATATACCGCAATGGTGGGATATACCCCATGTATATCCACTCTGGCAGTAAATTCAAATAGCAGGAGCAAAATCTGGCAACCAGAACATGCTACAGGGTATTGGAGTCAGAAAAATTAGTCAAATTGCACATGGAATGGTCAGATGGGACTCTGCTGGGTCAAGAGTCCCAGAGCTAACCCTTACCAATCCTTGCAGGAACTGAGAGAATACTGGAAAGAGCCAGGAAAACCTAATATAAGGTAGAAAGCCCCAGATGGAATTTATTTGATTTAATGCAGCAGAAGTCATGGCAAAATTTGAAAAACAAGTCAAAAGTAATGAGAATGGTTATAATGTCTATCAAGGAATCCCGCAAGGAGAGCAAGGCATGCAAAGAGTCTAAATAAGTCCCCCTCTCTTTGTAGGAGATCCTTGGAGGTGAAGGGTAGATGTAGATAAAATATAGATAATAGTTATATGGATTGTAGTGGGAGCATTAATGTGTTTATATAGAAGGGGAGGGATTGTAATATATGTTATTAAATAATTCATGCTTAAAGAGAGAATGTATTTTATAAGATTGTAAAATCCAAACGAGTCTCTGACCACAAGCAGCCCAGGGACAGATGTCTACTTCTGAATGTCAAAATTCCTGAAGGCAGCAGGAGAGTAATACCCTGTTTACCTATAAATAGATGTGGCCAGTGTGATGATCATGGTCCTCCGGGTTAATCAGGAGACACTCAAGAGTAATTATTGCTCGACTGATACCATTGATCGAGATAACAGAAGTCACCAGAAAGATACATCTGCATACGCGACTTCCCCTGACATGATCAGTGCCTGCCACGACTCAGGAAACAGCAATTGTCCAGCCCAGCACAGTGATGCATATGCGGGGTTACAAAAGAAATCAGGGCACCTCTGCCTCAGATATAAAAAACTGTATAAAACAGCCTCGCTGGAAGGGGCATACGTGAACAGGTGAGGGTCCGATGCGATAGAGGTCAGATCTATGTTCACCCAGCGCCGATCCCAGGCTCGACGCTGTCTCTTTGGCTGTGGTGGTTTTGAGGACTGTATTTTGGTCACGGAAAAAGATAAATAAAATCTTTTTGCATTTATTAATTTGGATTTCTGACTGATCATTTATAACAACATTCATACATGTACTCACATATCAATTATGTGCTACATTTTGTGAAAACATACACATTAATTTTTTGCAAAACATAAACTCTTGGTACTAAAACTGCTTATACTCATACACAGACAGTAAAGGTACAATTAAGCTTACTAGTAAAACCTAAGTGCCCAAGAAATGACAGATACCCTAGTTTTGGTGACCTTGATAGGGATCTAGGACATAAGTACACTTTCTTAAAGACCACAGGGTTGCAAAGTGGTTCAGAAAACAGAAAGTTATCTCAATGTCACTGTTATATAATCACCTCTCCTTTTATTACCAGCTGGCTGAAGTTGGAATGCAGAAAAGTGGGATCAAATAAGTGTCAACCCTTCCTCATAAAGGGGATCCATGACCAGCTGCATGAGAGTCAATGGGAAAATCTACCAACCGAGTACAGCAGCGTGACAAATACGTGGATTAACAGCAACATTCTCAGGCAGCAAGTCATGCTCAAAGCTGGTCATCACAGAAGGTTTGGCAATTACCTCTGTTTTCAAAAGCCAGTTCAGACATACCAGACAACCAGATCCCGATCATCATGGTTTAAGGTGCTATTGGGGGTTAGGTTTCTTTCCTTTTGTTCCTATTTACTTACAGAATTTATTTCTCATTGGTTGTTAGGATATCCTAACAACTGGGAAATTAAGAAAAACAAAAGAAGGGACCAAGCTTAGGGGAGAGGGGCAGGGGCAGGCAAAAGACGGGCTGGGGAGCTGCTAGCTCTCTCCCGCTTGGCATTGGAGGAGAACTGTCAAGCTGTTGCTTACTGCGGGGAGAATTCACTGTCACTGCTGGAGCCCAGTCCTGTACTGCTTCATCCTTTCTGTGGGTGAACCTTTGCTGTAAGAGCAGTCATTGAACTTGGTCCTTATTAAAATCCTACCTCACTAAAAGAGGGACCTACTTCTATCTGCTTGGGTGCCCAAGGTTTTCAGCTCATCCCTCCCTGCCCTGTTGGGAACCAGTCTGCCACTCTCCCGCCCCTGCTGCTTCTTCAGCACTGCTCCCAGTTTTCGCTGCAATGTAGCCCTGCATCCCCTGCCCGCCAAGATGTCCCGTGGTCCCAGCCACTGCTCTGGAGCTGCTGATACATCTTGTCTAACACCTGTGAAAAAGGCCAATCGCGCGTTTTTAAAATTTGAAAAGTTTAATAGTAATAAAATGGTTATTAAAATAGTAATATAATTAGAGTAAAAAAAATTTGGACGATTAGGACAATATGAGACAATAAAGACAAAGAGTTACAGACAGTCTGGGTACCTCTTTCTGGGCAAAATAAGCCTGAAAAAGGATACACGTTAACAGAGGATTAACCCTTAAAAGCAATAGCCTGTTGCATATTCATACATCTCATACATGATGCATAAATTCCATTCAAACAAAGGATTCTGTCTGGTCAGTGTCAACTTCTTCCTCTGAATCCTGACGGCATCTCAGGACTGAGCAAGGCAGGAAGAAGTTAGTTTCTTCTGACAATAAGGGAGCAAGAAATTCTTTTTCTTTGAAAGATTTAGGCGTCCTATGGCTGCTATCTCAGTGCAAGTGCCTCATTCTTTTCTTCAAAAAAATGTATCTTACATAGCATAGTTTGTATTTTAACATTATGTTATAACCTAAAACTATATTTAACACACTCCTGAAGAAAATTAATACAGCATAACTTTCTAACATAACGTATATAGTATTCATTTTAATATTTGCAAAAAGCCAATCATAAAATATGCATTTTTCACACACCCAAGGATTTTTGCTTATTCCTGTTGGCCCAGCTTGCTGCTTCCAAGAGTCCTGCTGGGGCACCAGGATCAACTGCCTCAGGGTTTTTTTTTTGTAAAGCAAAGCCTCCCTTCCATGCCTTCCCTTCTCAGCTGAGAAGGTTGTCACTGGATTCCTAGTTCTTTTTTGTTGTTAATAACCATAGTTGTTGCTGTTGATTTGCTTTATTATACATACTAGTAAAGAACTGTTATTCCTATTCTCATATCTTTGCCTGAGAGCCCCTTAATTTCAAAATTATAACAATTTGGAGGGAGGGGGGGGGTCACATTTTCTATTCCAAGGGAGGCTCTATTCCAAGGGAGGCTCCTGCCTTCCTTTGCAGACAAAGGAACAACGACCAGTGGTCATCCTTGTGATAGCAAGCTCCTCAGGTCTGAAGGAGTCCTTACAAGAAAATGTACTTGTTGGCTAAGAATAAGTAGAAATCTCAATGACTTTGAGATAAATTTCATTTTACCCTATCACCATAAAGACTTTGCTTAGTTTTATGTATATGCTAGGAAATTAAACAGGCCAGGAATTAATGAGACTGCCTATTCCCTTCAGTTAGCTAAATTTAGTTAGCTCTGGCATTATTCATTTTTTTCTCCCTAGACTTTAAACAGCTCTCATAAACCATAGTGGCAGTTGACTCTCTAAAACATTTCACATCTACATTATTTGGGATAACTGACGAAAGGAAGACACACAAAGAACAGTGTGAGAAGTGAAGAAGTGACCACTTACCTTTTAAAATTATAAAGGTTTATTAAACCTTAACAAAAAATAAAACAAAAGGACTAAATTAGGAAAAATAACAGCGCCACACTTGCCACTCCTGAATGAAATCCAGGTTTTTTTTGATCAGAGAAGAAGAGCTGAGCTTCAAAACAGCGGAGAGCAGCTCTTGATCAACGTGCCCATGGCCAGGATGACTAGTTTTGATCAACAGCGTGAGTCTGGAGTCAAGACTAGCGCTGTTCCATTGGACACCTTTGTGGCGAGCGGGGAGCCAGTCGACACTCCCTGTGGGAAAGTGAATCCAGATTCCAAATCCTGAAAAGTTAAAGGCCATACTTGTGGGGGCTCCCTTTTGGACTAGTAAGGGGAGTCACTTGGGTTTTGGGTGGACTGGTCACAGGAAGGTTCTTCCTAAAAACCCTCAGGACTCTTAGGAGGGAAGTGAGGGGAGAAGTAATTGGGAAGGGCCAGCAATGGGATCAACGCTCACCATCTGCCAACAAGATGTTTATAAAATCCTTAAATTTATTTTAATTTCCTATGGGAGAGACTTTTTCAAATAAGATTTTAAAAAGATTGTCAAATGGCATCATAACACCTTTAGAATATCTACAGACATCATTCATTATGCTGACCTTTGGGACATGATAAGTGTGCCTTTAGAGATCAGGATACCCCAATTTATGCCTATTTTTAATGTGGTTCGAGATACCATCCACCAATTTGAGCAAAATCGAAATTCTAGATTGTCAGCTCCCTCTCCCATAGACCCTTTTTTAGCTTCTTTAAAGCTTCCTTTACCCTCTCTCCCTCAGACTCTCCCATCCCATTCCCAGTCCCCAGGCCAGGATATCATTGGCTGTGTTATCCTGCTCTCCCCTCTCCAAGATGGCGATGGCCAGGTCACTTGGAACCAGTTTTCCCGTGCCTCTCCTTCCTTTCCTGCCCATAATCCTGCCCTGGCTCCAGCCCCTTCCCCTGAAGGCTCCACCCCTAGGGGTGGCAACCCTTTCATCATAGGTCACACCCCTTCTGGAAGGGACGGAAATAGAAGCTCCCTACCGGAAACCGCCATTTTGTGTACTCCCCCAACAACGGCAGCGCCCATGTTCCCTACCCTGTCCTTACCCCTTCCCCTACCGGAAACCCAGATAGCTTTGCACTATCACATAACATACAACATCAGTGCCCCTCTGGAAACAAATCTCTCCATTGTCAACCCGGTCAGAATGATACAGTCCTTCTTAAATAGAGACGATACAGTATTCTCTAGTTTTTGAAGTGTAGCATCTGTCATACAGACTTTCACAAGACCGGGTTCCCCATTCCCACTTGGTAACAACAGGAGGGAAGCACCATCTCTCCACAGAGCTGGCCACACCACCAAGACCGCTCCGACTCCCAATTAAAACAATGGAAATTTTTAGAATAACTGTGTTCCATCCCAAGTTTTTAAAGACTAATGGCAAAAGGAAGGAGATCATCATTGTTTCCATGGAAGATAATAAGTAGTGGCAACTGTCCAAACTGTCTGGGACACTCTAAGCTCCCTTCTAAGTTTACTTTGCTGTATAAACCATCCTAAGCCTATATGGGTTTTGTGTCAAAAACATGTTTGTGTAATTATTTCCATTATCCTTGTTACTTTAAAACTGTTAAATATTAATATTGCTTTTGTTCTGAGCTCAGAGTTACTTTTTGTGAGTTCATTAGGTTCAATTATTTCATTTTAATTATTTATTTTAATTTAATTAAAATATTTCATTTCAATTTAATTTTAAGTAGTTAAATTAATTTAATACAGTCCTTTATGGTCTACCTATTGCCCCTTTTGCAAAGGGCCTCGTGAAGGGACAATATTCACAGTTTTATAAGGAAGAGTGTTCTCTTTTGTGTGTTCAACTGTAAGATATTTGAATTAGTATTTAATGTTTTAAAACATAATTTTCATCTATGAAAAGATAATAAAAAATTTATTGGGAACAAAAAAGTAAGTGTAAAAAGGTGTGTAGAGTGTTGATAGTAAGATGAAGAGTGCTGTGTAGAATGATTAAAATTGAACTCAAGAAGCTGTAAGTAGATAGCTTGGTCATAGAATATAATTTCACCTGTACAGTTTCCACAGGGTTACTGACATAATTAGCATAGGGGAAACTTGAAATAATGTTGTTATAGAGCAAGCTACTTCCTGATTTACTTATGAAATCCTTACTAGTAAGTTTGTTTGATGAAGGAGAGAGGAGGAGAAAGATACAAGAGACAATGAGAATGCATGAAAGGAAATATCAGTGGTTTACTAAGAATAAAAGGCATTAAGATGTGAGTAAACAGAGGACAGCAACCATTTTAGTTAATAGTTACATTAATCAGGGTGTTAAACTTTATTTCCTTACTTCTACCTCAGTTTCCTTACAAATGCTAAATTTAATCTCTTATATGTACTCTGTTTCACAAAAAAGCCCATGTAAGGGTTTATGCAATTTAATCTGTGATGTGAGTTCTGTATTGCAGACAAAAGGCAGTAAAAGAAAAGAAAAACAATTCAAAGTGTAGTGGAGCAGGGCACAGTGGCCTGCGCCTGTAATTTCAGCTGCCGGAGAAGCTGAGCCTAACGGATTACTTGAGTCCAAGACTTCTGAGCTGCTGTGCACTGCACCAAACGGACATCTAAGCTAAGACCACCATCAATTAGCAACTCCAAGTTTCCATAACAGACAATAGCAAAATTGCGCCTGTAAACGACTGTGCTGTCACAGCCTGAGCAATACAGAGAGCCAAAAATCCTTCCATCACAAGAACTTTCCAAAAATGAACTGCTAACAAAAGTTTGTTTTAAGTTAAACTTCGTAAGTCTTATTATAAACTTAATAACCTTCTTCAGTTTTATAATTACATTCCCGGGAACGTACTGTTTAGTGTTATACATGTATATCTGAGAATCTTTTAGTACTCTTTGTTTATTCTTTAGTAATTGTTCTCTAGTTTTATTTTGCTAATTTCTATGATTTTGTTTGTTAACCAAGACTCTCTTCTTTTCCAAAAAAAAAAAAAAAAGGGGGGGGGGATGTTGTGGTGTGTTTTTGTTATATATTGTTTTCAATAATTGGTTTTGTACCCCCCTCCCCTGAGGCATTGGTTTAGCCCGTTTCAGTCCTCCTTCACTGCTACGTCTTGTTCCAGAGATTTCCCTGTCAATTTTGTATTCCTTGATACCTTATTGGTTTAGTTAAACTGTTCCCCTCCCAAGTAACTCCCTATTGGTTTACACATTGCAATCCCCGCCTTGTATTCTTCCCGAGTCTCTTAGCTATTTGCTCTCCACCCCAAGCTCCACCCCAGTCCTATCCCTTAAAACCCCACTGCCTTGCCTTCGTGGGAGGTTCCTCTTCTTATTTTTAGTTCTTTCTTTTGCTTTTACCTTTTGCCTCAGTCCTTGCCTCTGTTCTGTATTCAAGTTACGAACGCTTTTATTTTCGCCCTTTTGGCATAATAAACAATCCTGGGATAAGCAAGCAAGGTCCATCTTGTCATTCTGCGTTGAACCATTGGCAACTGCTGAGGAAGGTTTGGGTCCTGGGGGTGTGTCACCCCCATCAAGTGTATCACCGGGTGTGCTGCGACAGGGGCAGTTGAGAATGAGAAAAGCTTGTTGCTGGGCGGCGCAGCATAACAACACCAGACCTCCAATCAAGTTGCAAGAAAGTAGCCTCCATGATTAAGTGGCAAAGAAGAGTTGACTGATAGACTTTAGGAGAGGCCAGGGTTGCCTGATGCAAGCCCCCGGAGTATAAAAGGTGAGGCAGCCATTTTGTAGACAAGTACGTGGCACATGGCCAGTCACAAACTCCCAGTGGCGCTGTCCTTTTTCCTTATTCAGTCCTTTGTTGCATTTTGTTCACATTTAATAAACCTTTGAAATTTTAAAAGGGGTCATTTCTCACAGCAGTAACACTTTGGGTTACCCAGAACATAACCACAAACACAGACAAAGGAATATTAGTATCAAGTCTGACATTAGCTTTCCAGGAAACATAGTATTGTGAAGTCATTATTGAAATTATAGCCAGTTACTTGGTGGGACAGAAAATACTCAGGCAAGAAGGAGATTTTCCTCATGGTGCCATTATTTTTACTGAGCAGAAGAAAAATTATTTCATGATGTTGCATCTGTATTTGAACATCTGCAGAGAAAGATCACAGAAGTTATATGACATTCTTTCAAAGTTCCAGGAATTTTAAGCATTGTTGCAAAGGGTAGAGCACCAGCCCCTAAATTTTGCACTTATTGTCCAGGCTCTATTGGTTAGCCTTCTGATAATCAAATACTTAGCTTTGCTCTATTTGAAAGTTTTGGTTTTCCAGTATATGACTGCCAAAAAAAGTCCCATTAGCCTTAGCAGTATATGTTAACAGGCTATTTTTTATTATTCAGATTATCTGGACATATCAGAAATTATGTTTTTAGTAGAAAAATGACAGTTCTACTTGGACTAACAAAATTAAGTCTTAAATTAGTCAATCAATCTACACTTGTGTTCTGGTTTCGTGCGGGATAGAGTTGGTTTTCTTCTTAGTAGCTGTAACAGTGCTGTGTTTTGAATTTAGTATGGGAATAATGTTGATAACTCACTGCTGTTTTAGTTATAGCTCTGCTGTTTTAGTTATTGCTCTGCTGTTTTAGTTAGTGCTTACCCTGAGCCAAGGGGTAAGCCATTCACCCAGAAGGGCCAAAGGGCTATCCCAGACAATAGAATGTTATGCTCAGTATATAAACCGGGGGGAGTTGACTAGTATGGGTTGATTGCTGCTTGGGGACTGACTGGGTAGCCGTCAACAGGTGGTGAGCATGGTGCATCACTTGGGGTAGGTTTTGGTTTTAGTTTTACTCCTCCCTTATTGTAATCTCCCTTTTCATTACAATTAGTACAAGTAACAGTAGTAGTATATTTTACTTTATTTCAAGCATTAAATGCTTCTTCACTTAATACACAATTTTTTCTGATTTTCGTTCTCCATCCTTCTGGGGCAGAGAGGAGAGAATTGTTGACCTGTTGCATGGTACTTAGTTGCTCTCTGGGTGTCTTGGGGTATTTTTTGATGATAGTCTATTCCGTGATCCTCTGCTTTATGCCCAAAAATGCTTGTTATATCTTTAAGGTGTGGCCAGGGTAGAGGTGGGCCTTGGGCTCTTTAGTGGGCTTTCTCAAAGCCTCACTCACTTGGTATCCAGGTGGCATGTGGTCTGCTTTTGCTTGGGTTTTTTTTAGCCAAGATCAGAAACTTTTCCCCTTCCCTGGCCTGGAAGAAGCTGCAGCAGCAATCCTTCAGCAACCTTTTAATGTGAATTGAACAGTTTGTTAGTCCAAGACAGAGAATTGTGGGCTGCAGGACAGGGGTTGCTTAGGATCAAAGGGAGAGGGGCCACTCTGTTTCAGCCCCAAACCTTGGGAAAGCTGAGCCAGGGAGAAAAAGCACACCAAGCACACCAAGCTGGGCACCAGCCCACCTGCTTTCTCTGCTGTGGAGAGGAGGTCAATGCCAGAGAGTAACCAGATTTTCATCTGTTGCCCAAATTGCTGCATGAAGCTCCCCCCTTTTTTTTTTTTTTTTTTTTTTTTTTTTTGCCCCTCCCTGAGAGAGACCCCAACACCACGTTGTACCACATGTTGTGAGTGGGTATTTTCCCTAGCATTTTGGGGTTTTGTTCCAGTGTGTGTGGGGGTAAAGGTCTGACAGTTTAATACCTAGCATTTATTTACTTTTTTTTCCTCATCTTGTAGGTGTTAATAGACTGTTGGGGACTTCTTCCCTTCATTTTCATCCATTAGTATTCATTTCCTATTGGTGGAAAGGGATTTTTGGAACCCTTTTAGAGGAGATGACTAATTCCAGAGTGTCTTCTGCTAAATTTGTCCCTAAACGGAGATTCTGGGGTTAAATCATGAAAGCCAGTTTTGAAGAGAGTTCAATGTTTTGTGAGAGTAATAATACATTATATTTCATGTATAGTGATTTAAATGGCACAATTTAAGAGCCAAGAAAAACCAAGAGGGAAGATGCTTTTCTATAACACTTCACATTTTTCAGTCAGCACAAATAGTACTGGTTTTTATTGGTATTTCCAGTATTGCTGGATGGGACGTGCCTTGGCTTGTCTGGCCCCTGCATCAGAACCAAACAGTGTCAACTGTGGTGTTTTATCCCGGTTTCCTGCTGGGCTAATTTGCCCCTGAGCAGGCAGCACAGGCCGGATAGCTCAATCCTCTTTCGGGGACAGAGTGTCCAAGTACCCAGGCCGCTCTTAGCCGCAGGCAACCTTAGCAAGCTTAAGGGATATCAGCTCTTTAGTGATTTATCAGCTCTCTTATGATTTCAGCTCTTTGCTTGCTAAGGTGCCGATGCAGGCCTGACCGAGAAGGCAGCTGGAGTTCCACAGTGATGTCTTTATTGGGGGTCTGTGAAGGATTCCAGCAATGGCTCTTCTAACCAGAATGGGCTAAACAGCCCTTTATATAGGGTATAAGGGGATCCAAACTTGTCCAATAGAAGGGGTTAAGGGAAAGTGACCTATGGGGGTTCAGAGAGATAAGCAGGGGTCCAAAAGGCAGAAGACAGGGGCTTCTTTGCTATTTCACCATGACTTGGCATTTCCTATCTTTAAGCCTCTGCTCTCCATGGGGCCCTAGCAAGCTCGGAGCCTGGTACAGTGTTTCACCCCAGAGACACTTTTGGCTAGCTGTAGGTTGCAGCTGGGCACCTGGAGACAAGTCCACTCATGCCGGGGCTCCGGTAGTGGCAGGATAGAGCTTCCTCCTGCGGAAGGTCTGCTCCTCAGGTTTTCCTCTGACGAGAAGTTTTAAGGCAATGGTGAAGGAAAGGAATCAGTTCTGATGGAGGGTTTCAATCCAGAGCTTTTATTCTGGCCCACAGGCCTCTGAATCTAGCAACTGCTCCAACAGAACTTCCCAACCGCATGGCTGCACACTCTTTTCCTGGGGGAGAGGGGGAGGGAAGGGATAGGAAGCCCACCAACCAGGTACAGGAGAGGAGGTCTCAAGGGACAAAGGACACCTGGATGACCCAATGCCCCCCTGGGGGTAGAGGGCATCTTTTGAATCTGCCAACCACTCAACACCCTTCTGGAATTCCAGGATTGACAGACAGTGCTTGGCAGGGGGCCGGGTGGGGAAAGGAAGGATGATTGACACACCTGGGAGGGAATCTTCCTGGGAGGGAATCTTCAGGAGAGGGACCCAGGGCCCTGAGGTAAACCATGGAATCACACTGCAACAGGTTTTGGTAAGGAGTTTAGTGGTAACGTCTGGTCTTAAAGACCAAAGAAACTAAAGTACTGTCTTCCAAGGGAAGTGAAGTAGTACCTCAGCTGTGCAGTGCAGCACATAGACCTTCTGACATTGGTGTGATACACTGATGTTGATCACAAGCTCTCAGTCTGATACCTATGCAAAAGCAGCACTGCTGTTAATAACTTCTACAAAATATTTTTTTTCCTGAGAAGGACTATGAGCATGCAGAGTTAAGGGGAAAATAGGTATATCGGGTTTAATATTTTCAGATTGAATTCCAGACTCAGTATAATAATAAATACTAACATGACAGAATCATGGCATGATTGAGATTCGAAGGAACCTCTGGAGGCCATCTGGTCTAAATTCTTACATCAAGCAGGACTGCTTGGCACCAATTGCCCAGGATCACATCCAGAAAACGTTTGAGTATCTGCAAGGATGGAGAGTCCAGCATCTCTCTGGGTAATCTGTGACAGTTTTGGTCAGCTTTCCAGTAAAACAATGCTTCCTGATGTTCAGAGGGAACCTCCTATGCTTCTCTTTCTGCCACTGCCTCTGGTCCTGTCAGTAGGTACCTCTGAAAAGAGCCTGGCTCTGTTGTCTTTGCAGTCACCCTTCAGAAACTTCTATATATTGATGAGATACTTCCTAAGCCTTTCTTCTCCAGACTTCATAGTCCCAGCTCCCTCAGCCTTTCATCATAGGAAGAATGCTTTAGTCCCTTAATTATCTTATCTTATCCAGCCCTTTGCTGGACTCTTTCGAGTAGCTCCACAATTCCCCTGTAGCAGGTAGCCCAGAACTAGGTCAAGCATTTCAGGTGTGGCATTACCAGTGTTGAATAGAGGAGAAGGAGCACCTCTGTCAGCCTGCTGACAACACTTTGCTTAATGCAAACCAGGATACTGGTAGCCTTCTTTGCCATGAGGTGCACATCATTGGCTCATGTCCAACTTGGTGTCCATCTGGATTCCCAAGTCCTTTTCTGACAAGTTGCTTTCCATCTGGGTGACCCCAAGCATATAGTGACGTGTGGAATTGTTCCTCACAATTCCACACATCCTTCCTCACAATGTTCTTCCAAAGGTGCAGGACTTTGAACTTCTCTTTTCTGAACTTCCCAAGGCTTCTGTCTGCCCATTTCTTCAGCCGGTCAAGCTTGTGCTGGATGATAGCATGCCCATCTGGCCCAATAGCCATTCCTCCCAATTTCATGCCATCAGTAAAATCTGATGTATTATCAAAATGTACTGCCTTTTAAAGTGTTTTGGATACTGGCATGTGTATATGGTTGCTATATTTCCTATGAGAATAAAAACAGAATAGAAACAGGTGTTGCTGGCAAAAGAATTAGAAAACTTTTTCCTAATGTGTCTTAAACCTGTTATACTTGCCTCGTCTTCACTGAACTGACACTGAGAGCCACAAAAACATTTCTACATAGCATTTCTCCTGCCTACACTCATATTTGTAGTTCTAGCTCTTCTTCACCTATAATTAGAGAATTTAATTCATAACTTTGAAGGGAAGCTTGCATTAAGGAATGCAATGCAGCAAAATTTATCATCACTGACTAATAAAAATCCTGTGGATCATCTGTGTGGAAAGGGCTGAGGGACTTGCTATTCACTAATTGGTTAATCTGGATGGAGATTAAGCTACAAGACTCAGATATCTGATGCCTCTACCATAATTTGTTCTACAGGAGGAAATACTGTCTCCCTTCTCTCATGATTTCTAGGAAGAAGGACTTTCAGCCTTCAAAAAAAGAAATGTCCACCTATGACAAGGACTAAATTGAATACTGAGGAGCAGACTGTAGAAAGGATTTAAGTGTTAGCATCTAAGTGACAACCCAGCTGTAGATGAGTGTAGATGGTCAATGGCATACAGCTTGAAGAGCCTCCCCAAACAAGTGCCATGCTGTTGTGGGTAATCCAAAATGTTATTATAGTCCATATCCATCTGGACCGAAAACTGTTAGTGTCTCTTTAAGACCCTGCAGCTAGAAAACAAAAACAGGGGTAGGAGGGAAGAGGTGCAGCAAATACTTTTAAAGTTGGGTCTCCCAGGAATCTCACTCTGTTGCACAGACATGTTTGCTGAAAGTGGAGGCTCTGCTTCCTAGGTAGATTGCTTCAGGCAAGTGTAAGAATCTGTATCTGGATGGGCTGTTTGGGTCCAATCCAGCTAGCTATGGAGCCCAACCCACACGATCTTACATGGACAAAGGCAAAAGACAAGAAGCTCTCTTCTCCACATGGGGACAAATGTCCTCAGTTTACTCCCAGGAGAACCACTAGATGAAAAAACCCACATGGAAAAAAGAGGCCAGCCACCTGCCTCTAGGGGGCATTAAGAGCCGGGAAAGAGGTCTGGATGAGAGGGACTACAGCCAATGTGATACAAGTGAGGAGGGGCAAGGGGAGAGACTGACCAGGGGAGAGACCACCACCAGGGGGTACTGGGGAGAGGAGTGTGTGAGGGAAAAACCATGTGATAAGAGAGGGGAAGAACAAACCATGTGATATAACATAAACTACTCAGTTCAATATAAAGACTACTCAGTGCAAATCTCCAATCACCCAGTGCAAAACAACAACTAAACTATTTCGCACAATACAACAGGCAAGTTTCTGGGCTTGCAACTGTAGCAACTCAGAAAAATTGCATGTGATAATTAGGAACTGTTTCAAAGGAAGTTTGCAAGCTCTATATGCCACAAATGCTTAAGCAGGTCCCTGGGGCTGAGCCACTGACATGGATGTCAGGTTTTTCCCGCACCCCACCCCCCCACCTGGCGCACCTGCAGTATGGATAACAGAACCACCAACATCAGTGGAGTCCAGCAGGCAGCAGGACGAAGCAGCGGGAAGTGGAGCTGAATCCACATGTGCCAAGAATTCCTATCTACCACTAGAACTGCTTCATAGGCTCCTACCTTCACCAGAGAGTTCTTTTTGACTGCTGTCCTTTTTTCCCCCTTTGTCTTCCAAACTCCCAGGTCGACTGGGGAGCAACATCTTGGGATAGAGAGCTGATTTTCCCTTTGTCTTTCAAGCCATGTGGTAGCCTGGAGGGCACCATCTTGAGGGGAGAATCTGACATCATTTCTCCCTTTGTCTCCCTACATACTGTTGGCAGTGAGGGCCTCGATCTTGGAAGGGAGTGGTACCCTGCCATTCTGGGTGTCTGGTGTTTCCCATGGAGTTCATTGTGTCAGGAAAATCCACAAGCACCAGAAGTTTATGTCCAAAATGGAGACAGAGGAGTCCTGTAAATTTATTCAAAAAAGGGAGAGGTCATGAGGTATTTCCGATGGGGTGTCTCAAAATTTTTAGAGGATGCAGCCTCCCTTTTATGCCAATTTCCCGGCCATATTCACCTCCCCATTTCCCCATTGGCTGAGGTACTTGAGAGATACAGACTTCCCGAAACGCCTAATAATCCCTTCTAATGTATACACACACACTCCCCCCCCCCACCCCCCATTTTTCTTTTTCCTTGTGTCTCTGTTATTTTTCTCTAAATCCAGAGATGTACAACAGTCTTGAGTGAGTAACAGTCTGTGTCAATTAGTGGAATTCCTATGGAATTTGTGGTTCCTCCCATTGCTTCTTTAATCTCTCCATATCTGGCCTTATCTACCATCAGGCCAACAGTTTGTAAAGACATCTCCTTCTCATTCCTTTCAACAAGATTTAGCAATTTTGTAGATTTTTTTTACTTTCTTCAGAGGTGGGTTGTTTGTTGTTTTGGGGGGCTTTGCCTATTGCTGTTTCACTTGTTGGTAAACTGTTACTTTTTTCACTTATATCTACTTGTATTCCTTCCTTATTGGAGGAATAGGAAAGGGGTAAGTTGAAACTAAGGAGAGTTAGTTACAAAAGTGTCATCAACATGTGGCAACATTAATTTAGTCAAGTGGGTGTGGTTAAAAAATGAGGGAAATGTCAAAAATTATGTTGCATTTCTGTGCGGAAGTATTTAGGATCTTAATGGCTAAAATATCCAGACTGGCAATAAATTCATCCTTAACTTGAAGTTTCCTTAATTCTTATTAAAATCATTGGACTTCATAAGCATGTTTTAACTGGGCTAGAAAAGATAACGTGTTGAAGTCCTTTGAAAAACCAACATCCTACACATATATTGTACAGATGTTTTGTTTGAGGACATAAAAAAACTACAGGGAGGGATTACTTTTCTGTACTTCAAGCCTACAGCGGTGGTGATCAGACGGAGCATTCCTTTCTGCGTGTAATAAGATTTCCATTCCACCAGTGCAATTGAACCAAATAAAAGTTCATTTGTCAACTAACCTAGTTGTGACAAAGTGGTTTTGTGTAAAAGAAAAATCCAAGTGAATAGGGTTGCTGCAGTCTCCTCTCCCCTCTCTGTAAATATATTCATTCCTTGCAACTCACAGGCTATTGTAGGATGAAGGAAATAAGTTTTTGTGGCCATGTCATATTAAAATATTAACAACTCTAGCAACATATACCATACTTGAGGGAGTTAATCATTCATTTCCCCTCTAGTGGGCCTATCTTCCATCTGCCTTCACTATTGTCCTGGTTTGGGACAAATTTGGGAGGAAAATTTTAAAGTGGTCTTTTCTAGAAACCAAATTCAAGCAGCCCCTCTCCCAACTGGTTTGGGGAAAAATTCTTTGTAGAAAAGTGGAAAAAACTGCCAAGTATTCACAAGCAGAAAAAAATAATAATACTAGACAATAAAACTTCTAGCTGTTCTGAAGAGATGGCAAATTCAGAAAGTCCTTGTCATAGGGTGTAGCTCGGCTTACTCAGTCTCTTATCAGTCCCTCCTGAGCCGGAAAATGCTGCATCCTGGGCCCCAGTGGGCCACAGGCACAAACTCCTAGTGGTTTTTTGGGTTTTCAATCCAGAGCAGGGCCAATCAGTTCCAAGAAAAAGAAAAGCCATTGTCCAGGGAACTTCTCTGCCTCAGCTAGTTAAAAACTAAGTAAAAGCAAAGGAGAGCTTTCTCCCTCTCCCTGTCCATGCTGAGGACAACACACACTGAGAGCGAGCAAGGAATGCGCAGGAGCAAGTGAAGTTTCTGAAAACAAACTGCATGCTTCTTCTCTCCCCAGCTTCACTCTTGGAACCAGTCTTAAAGGTGCAGAACTTAAAATCCAGCATAAACAGAACAGACAATTGGGGATACAAGCACCATAAAGTCCCCCTAGGACAACTACCTTCTGTGCTGTCCATTTGAAGCCAACTGTAATTTCAATCATGGAAACTTACAGATTTTCAAGCATTGAGTCTTTAACCTGAAGGACTTGGTGAATTTCCAAATAAGGGGAAATGTTCAAAGACTCAGAATGGAAGCTTGCTTACAGAAACTGTACTGAAGACACATGATATATGATACATATAGAGTAAGTTTAAAACCTCTTGCCTATCTCCCAGAGACAGAGAGACTATAAGGCTGACAGAAAAGCATCACTGAAAAGACTACTGTTCTCTGAGAAACCAAAAAAAATTACAAAATTGCCTTTAAAGCATCAGTTGCAGATACTTTGAATTATTTCTGGAAAGACTTGGAGCCATCATGGCTGACACATTCTGTGGGGGAGATTTAATGAATCACAATGGTCTTCCTTATCTCTGCTTTCTTAAACATTTTTCCCAAGTATGATTGGAAAAAGGTATCTGCAGACTGGAATGAAGCAAAGAACATGTTGCACGTGCTCCAGGTCTCCTACTTCGACACTACGGAATGCATCCCTCTTGTCCAAAATGCTCTTGAATGTCTGACTCAGCAAATCCAAATGATCTCTGGGGGAGACGAGCTTTGCAGGGATCACAGAATCACAGAATGGGTAAGGTTGTAAGAGACCACAGTGGGACACCTAGCTCAATCTCCCTGCTCACACAGGGTGCATATTAATCAGGAATATGTCCTGATGACTTTTGAATATCCCCAGGGAAGGAGGGTCTCCACAACCTCTCTGGACAACCTATTCCAGTGATCTAAAGAAGTTCCTTTCCATGTTCAGGTGAAGCTTCCTCTGTTCCAATTTCTGCCCATTGCTTCTCATCCTGTTGCTCATCACCAAGAAGAGCCTTGGTCCTACCTCTTACGTCCTCCCTTCAAATACTTCAGACGTTGATAAAACCCCTTTTCAGTCTGCTCTCCTCCAGGCCAAACAGTCCCAGCTCCCTCAGGCTCTCCTCATGAATGAGGTGCTCCACTACGCTCCTCATCTTCATTGCCTTCCTCTGGACTTGCTCCAGGAACTCCATGTCTTCCTTGTATAGAGGAGCTCAGGACAGGACACAGCACTCCAGATGCGGACTTACCAGGGCTGAGTAGAGCAGCAGGATCACTTCTTATGACCTCCTGGCCACATTACTAATGCACCCTGAAGATATCAGTGGCTCTCTGCCACAAGGACACACTGTGGCAGCCTATTGAACACCATGACCCGCTTCTCCAGAGCTGCTTCAGAGCAAGTCAGCACCAGCCAGTACTGGTGCATGCAGTTCTTTTTCCCCAGGCGTAGGACCCTGCTCTTGCCTTAGATGAATTTCAGAAGGTTCTTCTCTGAGCAAGTCTCCAACCTGTCGAGATTCTTCTGAATGGCAGCACAACATTCTGCAGTATTGGCCACTTCTGGATCCAATCCTTATGCCTGGGGGACACCACAGGTCTCCAGCTAGACCCATACCACTGATCAGAACCCTCTGAGACCTGCCATACAGCCTGTTCTCAATCCATCTCCCCACCATCTGCTCATCCAGCTCACACTTCCTGAGCTTGCCTATCAGAATGTCATGGAAGACAGTGTCAAAAGCCTGGCTGAAGCCCAAGAAGACCACATTCACTGTTCTCCCTTCATTTATCCAGCCAGTTATCCCATTGTAGAAGCAATCATCTCCAATTTGGCTTCTTCCATAGCTATGACATGACAGTAAACCATTGAAGTTCATAAAATATAAATCTGTTAAGTGTTAAAAAAACCTAACTAATTAGCCAATGATCTGGTATGAAGATACAAAGTCCAACAGTCCTTTAGTGAACCGCAATAAACTGTGCTTAAGATTGTCGTGAATAGTACATCACAAAGTGGAAGATTAATTATTATGTAAGAGTTGAACACATGCATCATACCAGTCTAAACAAAGAAGAACCAAACATTTATGGCACTAGCCCACACACACTAACATAGTATGTTTCCCTGACATAAAGATGCCCCTGCATTAATAAGAAGGCTAGAATTTAAGCTTCTATTAGACAAGCCAAGTGCACTGGAAATCCTTCATGCATTTATTCATCACATATTGCACTCAGTTGTATAGCAGAAAGTGTTTTACATATGAAGAACTGAAGCAGAGATATTTAAGTCGAGATCATATAGCTATTTAGCCACCTAATCTGCATGCAACATAACTGAGTCTATGCCTAAATGATTTTAACTGGGTCATTCATGATGCTTGCTCTGGAAACAGTATTTTTTCCTTAGCATACAGTGTTGAAATCATTTCAGTCTTACATTTAGTCATGGCAATCTGCCCATTTGTGAATTGTGATTTATGAAAAACCCTCTCACAAGGGTTAACTGTGGCCCATTACTTATTCCCAGCTTTTTCTTAGGAATGCAGAGTAATACATTTTTCCACAGCTCTTTAGCACCCTCTGTTTTCTTTTTCTAATCAAAATGTCATTCTTTTTTTATTGCTATGATGTTGAAAAAATCAGACTATATGCAAAGGCTTTTTCAAATACAGCATAAAAATAAGGATCAGTAATGCAGTGTGTAACTAAAAAGCAAGAAAAATAAGAGAAGGTTATAAGTTTCCATACCATACCAAAAAAGGGTTAAGAGGAAGTAACCAAAAATATGAAGGGACACCAAGGGACACAAAAGTGATGCGAGTATTTTAGGAGGCATCTGTTTGAAAGTGTTATTTATTCTGTGGTTACCTGATTGATCACATCCTATACTGGATGAGAAAAAGAAAGCAAATGAGGCAAACACAAATATAAACCCTGATTGATTAGCATTAACAAAGACAGTAACCAGAAAAAAAAGAACTGAAAATATCTGTTTGCATTAATTGTTGGTTGGGCTATCAAGAAACAGCAGGCTACATTGGTTTTGGCTGTGATAGAATTTGTTTTCTTCATAGTAGCTCACATGGTGCTATGTTCTGGATTTATGACCAAAACAGTGTTGATAACACAGCGATGTTTTTATTATTGCTGAGCAGCATTTATATAGCATCAAGGCATTACTCCCATACTGCCCCACTAGCAAATATGCTGGGAGTGCACAAGAAATTGGTAGGGACACAGCTGGGACAGCTGACCCCAGCTGACCAGAGGGATATCTGTATCATACAGCATCGCATTCATCTCAGGGAAAAGAAGAAGGAAGAAAAGGGTATTTGGAGTTATGCAGTCTGTGTTCCCAAGTCAGTGTTATGCATGATGGAGCCTTGCTTTCCTGGAAATGGTGCTATGAGAAGTAGTGAATGAATTCTGTATTGTGCTTTGCCTATTAAGCTGTCCTTAACTCAACCCATGATTTTTTTCACTTTTACCCTTCCAATTCTCTCCCCCATCCCACCAGGTGTGAGTGAGTGAGCAGCGGCTTACCAAGGTCAACTCACAAAATAGGCAAAATGGGACTTTGCAAATAGTAAAGATGCAAACCTTAGCATGTTGCAGGCAGTGGGTGGAAATATGACGACTGATGAGGCAATGTGCAAGGCAAGAGAGAGCAGGGAGGAACAAAGAGTGTAGGTAGAAAGGTCTATAAACAGTCAGTCAACACACTCATCACCGCAAGTCTATTCTACCTTCTCATTGCCACTGCCTCTCCTTCAGCCTTCTCTTGAGCATTTGCATCTTCATGGACAAAAAAAAAAAGCTGTATGGTACATGCCCGGGTAACAAATAAATTACACATCGAATAAGGAGAAAAATACCTCAGAAAATAACTAGGAGGTAGAAGCAGGGGTAAGCACTCCTATGAGTGAAATTCAGGTATCGTCTTGGCTGCTTGGCATGAGAGCCTACACAGAATCTTACCATGTCTGACACCATGATGACACAGGTTGTACAATGTTTTCTAGCCGGAAAGGGAAAAAATGTGATCCATGGATAACTTGTTCTTTATTTCACACCAATTGCTGTGCATTTCCTCATATGATATTCATTCTGTACATAGTGATTTTCACTGCCCACATTAACAAAGTAATCCAGACTGTTTTGCTCATCCTCCCAGGCCAAGAGTTAAACAAAAGTAAGCACGAACAGAGCTACTGAGATGTGTTGGAGCAAATGTAATCAAAAGATTCCTACTGGAACATAATTCAATTCTGTACCACTTCAGGAGGGCTGTGCATACTTGTCCAGACAAATACCAATCAGGCACCCCTCCAGAAGGCTCTCCCGTTTCATGGAGGTATGATAGCTTGCTCAGAGATCCCTTAACTTGGATTGCATTGCTCAATACTGAATACACACAACAGCAGCTCCAGAGGTGAATTCTACCTTTAGTTTTTTGAGAAGACTGACATATTTAATTCAGTGTGCTTTTGGGATGTTTTGAGCTGTGGCTAAGACAAATTTCAGTTTTGCTCCTCCTAAGAGTAAGATATACCAACGCTCCCCAGCATTGTGTCTTTCATAGCATATAACTAGTCACAAAAATGGCTGTGTGGATGAGGAGGAATTTTGAACACTTTCATAAATATTGAAATAATGTCCATCTGATGGCTGCGTCTAACAGTGTCTCGCATCAAAATACTCCAGCAACTCAGGAAAGATTTCAGACTTCATGAAAGAGGCCTCAGGCTGGAAAATGGCGAAGATTCCAAAACACTCAGGCAATTGCTGGAATAAAATACTGAAGTGAAACCTCCTCATGGAGCAAGATGAAGTGGACAATTCTCTTATGTACAATATCTGTGAGGAAAAAAAATTAAAACACAAATTCACCTCAAAGCAGGAAAAATATTTTAAAATTACATCTTTTAAGGATGTCACCATAAAAACAATGCTTCCATCACTTCTGACAGAGGGGTAACTAGACAACTTAAATCCTTGAGGGTCTGTGAACCATTAATAGTTTACGAAAGATGATAACAAAAAGTAAATATATAGTGTATAGGTTTATAATGCTACACCAATTATTTAAATCTTCCTTGGGAAATTCTTAGTATCTGCACTAAACCATAACAAACAGGTGTTCCCAGGAAAAGCACAGCTATAAAAATAGGATATAAACCCCTGCATAGACTTCTGCTAGAAAGGAAGTACTGTTTTCTATGGCTAGAAACACTAGGTGTATAAAAAACATTTTAGTATTAGAATCAGTGTAAGAAAACATCCAAAGGGAAAAAAATCCAACCAAAAAAAACATGCCAGTAAATTCCAATTTCTCTGCTAGAAGCTAGAGGCTTTAAGACTTTCAAAAAATAATATCTCAAAATAATAATAAACATTAATAACAACCTTAAAACAAAGACAACAAGACAACACACATGTTGTCTTGAATACTCACTCACATGATTAGTGAGTCTGAGTATTCAGCTTGAGACTTTTAAAACAGTCTGACTTATTTTTTCTTTCCCAAATGCCTAGGACGTGAATCTAACTGCCTAAAAATATAAATACTGGAAGTCCTCAGGTACAGTAAAAATACTGACTTTCAGACAGACAAAAATGAAGAGTGATATTCTGCTGAAACTAAGTATGGCAAATGACCCTATGAACTGGAGTTCCCAAGCAGAGCTGTTGAACTTACTGCACAATGCTTTTGTAGGATTGACTTGCTGTCCAGCAAGCAGCTGCTGCAGCTTCTTGATGTCTATGCGTGCTTCAGCCATACTTTCCAGATCTCTGCCTTGAGCAGAACTTTGACATCCGTGCTCAGATGCTAAAGGAGTAAGAACACAACACTTAGTCCAAACACAAAAAGTAGTTTCAACACCCATAAGGACATACCTGAAAACTGCTGAAGTGCTGGTACTCAACTAGCTTGTTTTTCAGAACAGTGCAAGGAAAAGAAATCCCAGTTTTCCTATCAAACTGTCAAGAATAATGGAAGAGATTCCCCACCACCACCCCAAACATGAAACAGACACTCCACTGGCCACTCCATTTTTTAAGATTTCATTTGAAGACTTCAAAGTACTTGATGTTATTTTCTAAAGAATAAAGGTTTAAAAGTACTGTTATAAGCAACACAGAAGTAAGGAGATCAGACAGACACAAGAGGTTAACAGGGAAACTTACCCCAGGGAGGATTTCCCAGGTCTTTAAAATGTGTTGTTACAGATACTAAGTCAGTTTCTATTTTCAAGTTCATTTCACCACTCAAGTTTGCTTCAATCACCTGCAATCAACCTCAATTTTAGGCAACCCACTTTCACACTGCAGAATTACCGAAGAATACAGTTTGGTTTTGTTCATATACAAGCTTCCAGGAGTACTTCAGTACAAGTCAACCATACTTTCTGAAAATGCTTGAACATTTGAATGTTCAGCTATAAAATGCATTTTCCATCATTCCCATGTGAATTACTCTAGACCAAACTTTCAGAAGTTATGAAAAGAAAGAAATTTAATTGTTCTCTTTTAGAACAAGAATTAGCTTTGGGAAGTTCCTGTGCTGAGGAAAAGACTTCAGAAATAAGAGACTGAAGCTGAAGAAATGCAAAGATTCCTGAATTTCCATTCAGTTATTCAACAAATAGAAAGGCACCTACACAGTCTATATGACACACACAGAAAAGGGGATGCACCAGGAGCTGACAGTGCTGCTTTCAAGAATTTAAAATAGACAACAACTGGATCAGATCAGTAACTCCAAGAAGCACTTTGAACTGACAGAAATCCTGGAAAAGTGCTAAAAGCTTTCAAATTCCATCCTGTAAACTGGAAGAAGGAATTTGAAGGAGACTATATATGGTGTTACAAAAATCCCAAGCAGATCAGAGGATTCCTAAAGCACAACTAAGTACTTTGTTTCTGTGATTAGATGAATTTTCAGTAATTAAAAAAAAAAAGAAGACTTGTACTGCAACCAGAATCTTGTATAGAATGGCTCCAAACAATGGACAATGGACAAGTACTATCAGAAATTGCTTCTAAGACCATTTTGCAGCACTGATCTTGACCAGGATGCATCTTGCAAAAATAATTAATTGTGACACTTGATGTTTTTGTTTTCTAACAACATGAAAGCAAGGCACTTAGTGTAAGTTCAATCCCATCATACAACTATCCTGTGTGAGAAAAGAGCCTCAACTCTAAACAAAAGCACTGTGCTCAATTTTGCATAAGCATATCCACCAAGGACATGGGGGAAGGAAAGAAAATAAAAACAAAGCCCCCAAAAAATCTCACAAAAGAGTTTAATTATATTTGCAGGATGGCTGCCATTTGCAAAACTGCCAGTAACCCAGGGTAATCTCTCAACTCTTCCAAGTCTTGAAAAACTGAGACTGTTCCAATTTCAGGATTCCCAGTTAACAGAAAATTTCCTATTTATCAAAACTGGTATGAACAGCATCAAACCCAAACTATTTCAAAGCTCTACATTTACTTACTAACTTTCATGTCAGTCAGTTATGGTGACTGTGAGCACAAACAACTAAATAAAAAACCAAAGCCCTTTCCTGTCCAACTGCAGAGGGCTTCTTTCAGTTAAAAGGCCCACTGGCACTCTAGAAGTCCAGGGCAGACTGCAAATCCAACATGTCAGTCTAAAGCACAGGGGCTGTTAGCAGCATTTCCTTTAAATCCTATGTCAAGTTCACCTGAAGTTCATTCACAGACACCTAACACAACACTCAATTAATAGGCATTTCCTTAATGAAATAGCCCGGAAAGTCTCCAATTAGCTTCCTGAAGGACTGTCATTTCTTACCAGCTATAAAGAGTAGTTTGTAGCAACAGAATGCCATGTTCTTTCATGGATTTAGTACAAAGAGCATAATTTTCTGAGAAATCCAGGAAAAGCTCTTCAGTGTAAATCCTAAAATAAATCCCATCATTCTATTCAGGCTTTACACAGGCTTCAGGTGCCTTGATTTCAATGTCTAAGTCATCTCAAAATAAGATCATGTGGCAGCACCAGTTTGGGCAACCTGTTATGTCCCTCATGAAATAACATCTGTACATGTAAAGCGTACATGCTTTAAGTGCCTTAACTTACAATGAAATTGCTGAGATTCTTCATTCTTTCCACAACACTCTTCATTGTTTTCAGCACTGGTAGGTAAATACTGACCTAGGAATACATAGGATCTGCATTTGCACAAGTATTTCAGATGTGATTGGGACACATTTATTTCTACTTTCAATTCTATCATAGTTTGGACAGTGTTATCTATGGCTTTCAGGCTTTCCCTTTATACCAACAGGCCATCATTCTAGCAATTGTTCCAGACTTAACATTCCAAGTCTATGCTCAAAATAGAGGCATGTCTTTCCAGATCAGACTCTCACATGAACATTTGTGCTACTAAATAGTCAATTGCTATAGGCAAAAAGATCCTATGATACTGCACTAAATGCTGGAACTGCAGCAGTGTAAGTCTGAAATACAAGAACAAAATACTCAAAGTTCTTCATGTTCATCTTCAGAATCTAAATACTCTTAGCTATAGAAGTAACAGACATCCATAACCTCAAATAGGAGCACATTTGTACAAGGACCTTTCTTTACAACTCTGCTAAAAGTCAAAATCAGGAGGAAACAAATATATCTTTAACTCTGCCAGATAGGCCATAAATTTCAGAAATAACAGATTATTTGGGTCATTTGGCACCCGAACAGCTGAAACAGTCTAAACTTGTGTGGTTTAGAGATGCTCCAGACTAAAGCCATGTAAGTCCTTTTCTCCTCCCTTCCTCTGTCATGAAGATCACAGAAACAATTGGCAACCAGCTGCTCTGTTTTCATAGGTTCTGGGCTCTCTTGTCAGGATAGAAGCCGTGTTCCATACCCCTCCAAAACTGTAGCCTCCAGTCTTTCCTCCTTCCTTTCAAATCCTTTCCAAACCCCACCATAGTATACTCTATAGCAATACCATTCCACTTGCAAACTCCCCTTTCAGAAGGGAATACAAAAGCAGAGGCTTACATCAAAGTCTGGCACGCTGGGCTCTCTGAAGTCATTCCACATTCTTCTGGGAATAACTCCCACAGGAATGTCATGTGTCACAATCCTACTGCTGCTTGATAAGGATGGCTTGAAGGAAAAAGAGGATGCTTTTGCAGTTAAACACAAGATTGGAATTCTAAATTTAAATTTTTCAGGCCCACTCTGGGAAATGCTGTAACTACATGCCCAACATTCAGTTCCAATTTTCCCTCAGTTCTTATCAATATGCTTTTAAGTTGTCTTCCCTTTCAAATGAGGAAGAGTTTGTGATGTATCATTAGTGTATCTATAAGCTATCCTTAGAGCTGAAGAGGTGAATCAGCAGAGTTAACAACAACAAAAGAATCAGAAGTTAGCATACAGTATCAGGAAAACCAAAGGCAAAACACAGAGCCAAACACTGAAACCCCCTTCACCTGATGGCTTCAATGAAAAGGCAATAATCCGCAGAAGATACAGAGGATGAAGGAATGGAGGAAACTAGACATTAGAAAAACTTGTTCCAATAACAAGTTCCTTCTACCTCCTCCTTGCCTTTTGGAAAATACAAAGCTGGTTCTGTATGCTACCAACCATGATGGCAAGAAAGGTTAGTGAAACGGAAAATGGCACAATGTTTCTTTAGTTTTCTAGAATTATACCATATATTACCCTTTGATCTTAGGAAATGCACTAAATTTTAGAGAACTTTTTCTTAATAAGGAACGTGAAAGCGTGGTTGCACTTACTAGCTCCACAGCAACTCTGAGACAGGGACAATGTTTATTAGTCAACTTGATCTTCACTGCCTTAGCACTCTGGGCAGTTTTTAATGCTCTCCATAGGTTCTCAGGCACAAACTCTAAATAGATTTCATTGTGCTCTGCAGCTACTCCTTCCATCTGAAATTCATCGAAGAAATTCCCCTACAATTTTTGAAAGTCAGGAAATAAAGCAAACAAGAGACAAGTTTTATTTATCGGACCTTAAGCTTAGAACTGTATTTGTACACCAGAAACCCTGCTCTGCCTCACATCACCTGAGGAATCACAACCCTGAAAACTCATTGCTTCAGGCTAAGCCATTTAACCTACTCGCCTAACACCTAATCAGTCCATTACACAGTGAGTTATGCTTTCCTGTTTCCAGTTTTGGGCAGGCCCGTGTGGGCCAGCACACACTGAAGCTTTACACTGAAGTGACAATCAAGGAAAAGGGAGTATCCAACCTGAAACACCCGTGCAACCAGACGGACCTTGAGAGACCTGGCAAATGGAAGGTGAGGGCTACGAGAAATGCCTAGTACATGAAACCCAACTGCATGCTCTGGTTTTCAAAATGTGATTTCTGAACTTTCCTGGGCTCACCTGGCTCAGCTCACACCACATACTGGCGCCTCCATTTGCTACTTTATCAGAGAGGATGAAATACAGCTTGCAGACAGTAAGGCGCAGGATGCAGGTCTTGGCTAACTTGGCGATTGTGTTCATTATACCTGCCGGAGAGAGGGAGGAGGATGTTACAGCAGTGACCACTCCATGCACCCAGTCTCTGCGGGACAGAAAAACCTTCAGCTTTTACAAACGCAGCTCGTGCTGCTTCGCAAACTCCTAAACACCTCGGGGCGAAGGAAAGCGCCTCATGCCACGTCCTCCCAGGAAAGCACTGTGGTCCTCACCTCCCTTCCTCTTTTCTTTGTCCGAGAAATCCGGCCCCAGCTGCTTAGAGAGGCACTGCCGCCCTTGAGCCTGTCCCGACATACTCACGGCTGAAGTGGTTGAGGCAGGCAAGATCCACGATCTTAGCCCGAAATCGCATGGCGACGCCAGCCCTCCCTGCCTCTTGCCCGCCGCCACAGAAGGCGGCCCGGGAGGGAAGGAGGGCGCTCGCGCCCAACAGCTCCGCGCCGTCCCCGGATGCGCGGCGGATTGGGCGGGGTCTGGCGCAGACCGACCGGGCTAACTTCCGCTGCGTGGGCGGTGGTCGCAATCCGGGCTGAAATGCTTAGCTCGAAAATGCTTTGGCACCCCTGGAACATACGTGAAAATTCGTCTGTATGGATCGCAGTCCCGATGTCTCGAGAAAATTCTTTTTCAAATCCAAGGGAGCCCTTGCAGCAGACGCCATCAGCCCCTGGCAGGGGCCAAGCTCCGACACTGCCCCAGAGGACGCGGTGGTGAGGAAGGAAAGCAATAGTCGTGTTACAAGGTGGAACGAACAGCTTCGTGAGAGGCCTTTCCACTGCCTCATTGTTACCAGGCCACACAGAAAGGGCTGGGCGACCGAAAGTGTTTTGAGAAAGATACTCTTTGTCAGGCCGGGCACCTCATGTAGCCAGGCTCTCAGCTTAATGCGTGGCGCACATGCGTTTATGCAAAGGTTGGAATAGGTCAAGAAAATAGAAAGTGAAGGAAAACTTTGCTTTACCTAGTAAATGTGCATCATGCTTGTTTCCTATAGACGGCGTCCTTTACCTTAATGGTTTTGGTTCTTTGCAGTCCTTCAAAACTATAGCATTTGCAGAGACAAATCCTGACAGACAAAAAAAAAAAACCCAACACTAGTTTTCTAATGTTCTTTTTTGGTCTGTCAGGATTGTCTGGTGTTCTTTTGTCACATTGCAAGTTCTCCAGATCAGCTAAATTGCCTCTCTAACATTTAATTTTGAAATATTCTTGGGATACTGCTCACATGCCTTGATGCTCTCTTTCAATTGTCATTATGAAGAAAATGAAAAGAAATAACCTCGGGTCTGCATAGTGACAGATACAGCAATAGTTTCTGGAGAGGTTATTCTCTCCTTGTATTTCTCTTAGACCTCATAAATTTTGTAGAAATAAGCTGAAGATTTTCCTAGAGAAACCAGTGCAGCAGGCTGAGACAAATTCTCATCTTGAATCCTGTCAACTATGCCAGTTTTTCACAAATACGTGGTTTAGGGTCACTCAGAGAATCATCATGAAAGGTATTAGCAAAAGTTAATATACATTTATAAAAGTGTGACATAAAGTTCAATGACAAGATTCACTCCATCGTGGATGAAACATACAACGAAAAATCTAGTTAGAATAATTTTAGAATTATTTACAGAGAAAAAAAGAGTAAGGAAGACTCTCCTGTTGAATCATGAATTCAGACTATACCCTCTTACTTTCTAAACTCCTCATAGAGCTTAGGTGCAGCTTGGGCCAGTCTTAGCTTCAGACTTGGACAATAGTTTATAACTAACAGAATTATCTCCAACTTTTTCATTAAATACTGGTCCATTAGCCTTTTGTTTTGTGAAACGTGGCTACAGAAGATAAAGCCCTGATGGTGTGAAATCCTACATATTAAACTTTGCAATTTAACACACTTTCCATCTTTCACAGACATAATTGCAGACTGCTTTTAGTGAAATGATTGCTACATGAAGGTTAAGCAGGAATTTGTGGAAGGAAGGTTGATCTAATCCCTTTCAAGTTGTGGCGTCCTGATTGATACATGTGGATTGCATAAGGTTTAAGAGATCCACATAATTTGCTTTTCTGCCTTTGATTATGGTTTCCTGGTTTGACCCTGGCCAAATGCCAGGCACCCACGAAAGTCACTCACTGACCCTCCCCTGCCACAGCTGGGCAGAGGAGAGAAAAAATGAGGAAAGTGCTCATGAGTTGAGATAAGGACTGGGAGAAGACACTCCAAGGGCAAAACATGCTCGACTTGGAGATACCAAGTAGATTTATTACTAATAAAATCGGAGGAGGATAATGAGATGTACAATAAGTTCTTAGAAACATCTTCCCTCAAACCCTCTTTCCTTCCCACCGACGGTGCAGGGAGACAGGGCATGGGGAGTTTTGGTCAGTTCGTCACCTGAGATCTTCTGCTCAGGGAGAGGGGCCCTTCCCCTGTGAGGCTGTGGAGTTCCTCCCATGGGAGACAGTTCTTCATGAACTTTTCCAGCATGGGTCCACTCTCATGAGCAGCAGTCCTCTCAAAACTGCTGCGGTATGGGTCACACTTCCATAGGGTGCAGTCCTCCAAGGATAGGCTGCTCCAGCCTGAAATCAGGGCCCCCCTCTCCCCACTGGCTCTTCCACTGGATCACAGCATTCTCCAGGCATCCACCTGCCCTGGCATGGGCACCTCCCCCACAGGCTGCAAGTGGATCTCTGCAACCCCTGTGGATCTGCATGCCCTGCAGAGGAATCTCAGCTTCAGTTGCTGGAGCACCTCCTCCTCCTCCTTCTTCACTGACTTTGGTGTCTCCATGTTGTTTCCTTAACATGTTCTCACCTCCTCTTCTTCTCTATCTGGAATTCAAACTGTGCCACCACTTTGTTTTGATTTTCTTCTTAAATATGTTATCACAGAGGCATTACCGTCATTTCTGATCAGCCCAGCCTTGGCCAGTGGCATGTCTGTCTTCAGAACCATCAGAGATTGGCTCTGCTGGATATGGCGGAAGCTTCTAGCAGCTTTCCACAGAAGCTGTGGCCTCCCCGCTACCAAAACCCAGGCCATGCAAAACCAACCCAGCTGGACAGAAGTTTGTTCTCTAGCTTGTTTTCTAGATATGGTCTGTTGTTAACAATGCTTTATAACATCTGAAGATTAGGCTACAATGAGAAGACAGACTTTATGTATACAAAAAATTTCCATTGCTTGCCCTAAATAATAAAGAACGGGGAATTAATAACCAAGATGGGCGTCAGAAATAAATTGCTCTTGCTCTCATCACAGTTGACTGACAGGCTCTACTTCAGGGGTTCAGGCCAGGCAGGAGCCATTTATTACTACTGTAATAAATGTAGGCTGTAGGAGAGAAGGCACATTAACAGAAGTTCGGTTCTCTATCCATACTGGCTTAATATGGAAGTGGTAGGGTATATCACATTGACAGCAGATACAGACAGCTTTGTGAAGGAACCTTGAAATGGCAAAGCAGCACTGACAGAGTAGGAAACTGTCACAGCAGTTGTATTCCTCTTCTCCTAATAACTCAGAACCTCTGTGCTGTCTGTGGATCTTCTCAGCCTGTGTCCTGGTTTAGGGCAAATTTGGGAGAAAACCTCCAAAAAGGGCCCCCCCCAGAAAGCAAACCCACATGACCCCTCCCCCAACCAGTTTGGGAAGGATTTCCTCTGAAAGAAGTGGAAAAAACCTGTTTATTTAGCAGGCCAAGCATTCCCCAGTACACAAAATGAACAATACTGGATGACAAAACTCAGTCGCTGTTCTGAAGAGATGACAAATTCAGAAAGTCTCTTTGGTAGGTGGTCACTTTGTCATCAGTTCCTCCAGTACTGAGAAAGACTGTGGCCCAGAGTAGACCCTGGCAGGCTACAAAGTGCAAGTTCTCGGTGTTTCCCTGCGTCCTGATCTGGAGCAGGTTTAAATGGTTCCAAGAAAATGGAAAGAAAAAAGTCCAGGGAAAGCTTGGACTGCCTCAGCTAGCTAAACTAACTAACTAACTAACTAACTAAAAAGCAAAAGGAGCACAGTGTTCTGCCCCGTCCATGCCCAGATGAACAACAGTGTGCTCTGTCTTCCAGCAGACTGTGGAGGAGTAAGTCCAGTCCCTCATAAAAACCTCTGTGCTTCTTCTTCTCCCCGCCTTTGCGCTCAGCCAGTCTTGAAGGCACAGAATATAATATCCAGCATAAATAGAACACCTGATTGGGGATACAAGCATCATAATGTCACCCTAGGACAGCCTGTCATCCTCTTGCTTGTGACACTGCTATATCCGTTGTCAACTTTTAGGCCTAGAGAGTTCTGCTGCCACGCAATTACTTGTTGTGATCACAACAAATTTCTTCTACAGTGTTTGCTTGGTTGATGTATTTTTTCCAATTTTTCTATTAGTTATTTATATAATAAATGGATTATACATGCATTTAAAACCACAAGGTTTATGTTTTCAAACCTGTCTAAATAACTTCAAAGTGTAATTATTTAGGGAAGAATGCATTCACACTGCTTCGGTTGCTTGATGGAGAGACAAAGTGAAGTAAAAATCTGATAATGTCAACTCTGAGAACCAGAGGGACGCTGAACATATCACCACAGAAAATGAAGGTACTAGAAAGGACTTTTCTCTGTAAAACAGTTTTAACTGTACTATTAAGTCCTTTCCACATTAATTTGATCTATGAGTGAGTATTATTGTAACTGAATTTGGCTTGAAAAGTCTGTATGATTTAATCCCAGTCTGCTGAAGCTCAGTTCTGAATAGGTCTATGTCACTGGACTTAAGAGGTAGTAAAATAGCTCTAAGCAGTTTTTTTAGCTATTATGGAAAACTTCAGTATTTTTACATAGATGAATTGAAACTACCATAATGTATATCTAGATGTTAAGGTTAATCAGTATTTTCCATTTGAAATTGTACACTTAATGAAACACACCTTTCTCACACTGTTTAAAATTGTTCATGAAAAACCCTATGTTAAATGGTGCTTTGAGCAAGAAAAGTATAGTACAACAAGCCTACACAAGCCACAAAACAATGATCAGCTTCAAAATATAGTATTCATTTTTTAATTATATGGTTAATGGATCCATTGTAGTGATCACAAATTAAAAAGATATTAATTTAGATATGAAAAAACATAAAAAGTGAAAATTAAATTAAGAATAAAACACCAGCCGCAGTGAGAATTTCAAGATTATTTTCTGTCATCATCTACACAAAACTGGAATTGAAGTTTTTTTGGCTATAGGGACAATAATGAGAAACTATTTTGAGTGAAATGAAATAATTTTACCTAAAACCAGTTGTGTGTCTTTTATAAAAAAAAAATTTCCTTTGGAATTCTTAGGAGTAAGTGCTTGTCCCTCTTTGTACCTTCATGGCAAAGTAATTCACATTCATTTTCAGTCAATGGACTTTGTTTATATGCTGCCTACATGTTGTTCTGCTTTTTGGGTTTAATGTTAAAGTGAGCAAATCACATAAAACGTCTAGTGGGAAATCCTGCCAGCTTGCAGAGAAAAATGTACCAAATGAAAAAATAATATGCCAGATCTACAGACAGGCTGATTGCATGAGAAGAACCTGTCTCTATTTTTGCTCATATTTATTGTAAAAAAGGGGTATAAGGAGGGCCAAATATGAGGACTCATAATTTTTTTAACATATGTAGGGATCATATCTTCAGCTGAGACTTGCTTTTGGGCCAATATTCCAGTGGTTATGAAGCTGACTACTAATATTGAAGCATAGAAGCAGTGAGCAATTTGTCCCTAAAATACTGTGATTAAAAAAACATCCCCAAACAAAACCCAACCAGGTTACTGCCTGTGCATTCAATAATGAATCCATCATCATTCAGCAAATTAGAGAGGGGAAAGCCCAGTTAGAACTCAAACTGGCAACTTCTGTGAAGGACGGTAAAAATATTTTTATAAATACAGTAATGGCAAAAGGAAGGGCAAGGACAACCTCCATTCTCTAGAAGATGTGGGAGGGAATTTAGTAACTGAAGATGAGGAAAAGGCAGAGGTTCTGAACACCTTCTCTGCCTCAGTTTTTAAGAAAGAGACAGATTGTCCTCCTGAGCTGCTAGATGGTGTCAGGGAGCAGAATAGCCCCCCTGTTATCCAGGAGGAAGCAGTCAGAACCTGCTGAGCCACTTAGATGCTTACAAATCTATGGGACCATGTAGTAGACTCTCTGGACATGGACAGAGCCCCATGGAGAATGGAACAAAAGGAATGATGAGACAGCAGTATTACTTCCTGACTCCTTGACCACCACCCTAAGTCCTATCCCTGTAACCCTATAGGCTATGTTACTCTAACCCTTACCATTGGTCAAATTTGGATCCCTTCCAATCCTATAAAAGGGGCATATTTTAGCCCATTCGGTAGAAGAAGAGCCGACCCGGGACCCTTTCGCACCTCTCCTGAATAAAGCCATCTCTGCGGAACACCCGAGGCCTCCTTCTCCTCTCTCCGTCTCCTATAGCCTCCACCCAGGCGAACTTACCTAGCAAGCAGAGCTGAAATCACTAAAGAGCTTGCAATCACTTTCTCTATTAGCTTGCTAAGGGGGTTTAGCCTGCGGCCTTGGCCTGAGCTATGCTTGGCATCTCGGGCTCCCTGTCCCCCTGGGGACTGGGCTCCCGATATTAATAAGGCCATACAGAGGCTTATTAATAGGACCAGATGGAGTCCATCCCAGGGTGATGAGAGAGCTGGCAGATGAGCTTGCAAAGCTGCTCTCCATATTTACCAGCAATCCTAGCTCACTGGCCAATGTGATGTCCGTCCACAAGAAGGGCTAGAAGGAGGATCTGGGAAACTACAGGCCAGTCAATCTGACCCCAGTACCTGGCAAGGTTATGGAGCAGATCATCTTGAGTGTGCCATCACATGGCATCTACAGGATGGCCAGAGAATCAGACCCAGCCAGCATGGGTTTAGGAGTGCTTGACCAACCTGATCCCCTTTTATGACCAGCTGACCAGCCTGGTGGTGTCATGGTTCGAATGCTGGCACAATGCCAGTGCCCCCATGAAAATTCCTTCTCTCTGGTTTGTGCTGTAAGATGTGACCAGGAATAAGCAAAGCAGGCCTCCACTTAGAAATAAAGAAAAGAAAGCTTTATTAACTACACTACAACTACAGGTAAAAAGAAACACACAGGGAAAATGAAAGCCTTACAAAAACATTTCCTCCTACCCCCACCAAATTTCCAATACAATACCTCTGTCCCCCAAATCACCAACTCTCGGTCCAGCACCACCCTTCAGACAATCAATCCTCAGTTCATCAAGAGGAGAGGAGTCCTTCTTGTACCATAGGCTTCCCCTGGAAACACCATTGAAACCTCATGTGTTCCCGTGTCACTCGTGGCACCACCCGGAGTACATCTGCCATCACGACCTCTTCCTTCCATGTCCAGTGCTCTCACCACTGCACATGGACCAGAGCTGCTTGGGGGTCCCCACTGGCCAGACCAGGTGCCAATATTCAAATCTGAACCCCATTGGTGTGACCACAGCATATCCCAGAACCTACTTCCTCTCAAACCACGTCAGGTGGATGCAGGAAAGGCTGTAGATGTTGTCTACCTGAGTTTCAGCAAAGCCTTTGACACTGTCTCCCACAGCATATTCCTGGAAAAGCTGGCCACCATGGCTTGGACAGGTGCACCCTTCACCAGGTTAAGAACTGGCTGGATGGCCAGGCCCAGAGAAGATGGTGAATGGTGCTGCATCCAGTTGGCAGCCAGTCACCAGTGGGGTCAATGCTGGGCCCAGTCCTGTCTAATATCTTCACTGATGATCTGGATGAGGGGATTGAGTCCACTATCAGTAAATTTGCAGATGACACCAAGCTGGGAGCATGTGTCGATCTGTTGGAGGAAAGAAGGACTCTGCAAAGGGACCTGGACAGACTGGATAGATGGGCTGAGTCCAAAAACATGAAATTTAATGAGTCCAAGTGCTGAGTCCTACACTTTAGCCACAACAATCCTCTGCAGCACTACAAGCTGGGAACAAAGTGGCTGTACAGTGCCCAGGTGGAAAGGGACCTGTGGGAACTGGTCGACAACTGACTGAACATGAGCCAGCAGTGTGCCATATGACAAAAAAAGGCCAATGGCATCCTGGCCTGTATCAGGAATAGTGTGGCCAGCAGGACCAGAGAAGTGATTCTTGCTCTGTACTTGGCACTGGTAAGGCTGCACCTTGAATGCTGGGTCCAGTTCTGGGCCCCTCAGTTTAGGAAGGAGGTTGAGATTCTTGAATTCACCCAGAGGAGTGCAATAAGGCTGGTGAAGGGCTTGGAACACTAGCCCTATGAAGAATGGCTGAGGGAGCTGGTGTTGTTTAGCCTGAAAAAAAGGAGACTCAGGGTAACCTCATGTTTGGTTTAGGGCAATTTTTGGAGAAAAGCTTATAAAGGGGTTTCTATTAGAAAGTAAATTTAAGGGGCTTCTCTTCTAAATGGTTTGGGAAAAGTGGAAAAAGTTGTTTATTTAATAGGTAAGTTATTTACTAGTATAAAAAGTGAATGATATTATACAATAAAACTTCTTGCTGCTTTAAAAGAGATCATGAACTCAGAAATCCCCTTTGTGGGCTGTAGCTCAGTTTACTTAGTCTCTTATTAGGTTTTCTAGCGTTGGAAGTGCTGCAGCTTAGGCCCGGCCTGGTAGGCTAGAGGTGTGAGTTGCCAGTGCTCTTCTGGGTGTTTAGTCTAGAGTAGGTTTAAATAGGTTTAAAGAAAACTACAGTTTAGGGTATTTTTTGCCTTAGTTAGCTAAAACTAACTAAAAGTAGAGATTTGTCTTGTTGTCTGTTTATCTGCAGACAACACAGTTTAGCAGTAGGAATGTGGAGGAGTGAGTGCAGTGTTTGAAAATAAATTTTTTGTTTCTTCTCTCTTCTTTGCTTTTGGAACTAGTTTTAAAGGTGTAAAACTTATTATCTAGTATAAATAGAATAGACAATTGGGGATATATGTATTCTATAGCTAACTCAGGACATTCTACCCTTTATCTCTATATTGTTAGTTTATTACTAAAATTATTATATATTCTAACTCTACAAATACATATATATAATATATAGCTATATATAGACAATAGTAGTAATATTTAGTAAATAGTGACATTTATTCATAGTTTTCACTTAATTAGATCTCTTTGAGGTATACATTGTGTTGTTTCATCTTTCAGTATTGTTTACTATGTGCAACTTGGTCTCTGAGCAAAGATAACTTTACTAATGGGTTTGCTTGTACTTGAGGTAGAATTTATTTAAATTGTCTTTTTAAACAAATTTTTGATATGTACTACCGGGACTTTGTCTCTACTGTATGCAAAGGCTCAGTTTGGGTAGGGTTTGTTTGGCTGGTGGAATTTTGGGTATTAACTAATTAGGTGTTTTTTGTTAGATGTTGCTCTTAATTTTTGAAAGATTTCTTGCTTAATATTTTTAAGGTAATTTTTTAAGAGTTTATTGTATTTTTTTATTTTGCTTGTAGCTGCTGTATGGTAGGAGTCACTTAATGTTATGTTCTCTAGTCTAGGTGTTGATAAGGTTATTGAAATGAGTTTTGTGGTTTGATTTAATCTTTTTAAGGGTACAATGTTTCTATAGGATTTGATTTTTTAAGGTTTAGGATGGTGTTTTGAATAGTGGGAGGTACAGGGTAGGTTTCTAACTATTTTGCAGTGGTTTTTATAATTGTGAGCACATAGGGCTTACTTTGGTGTGTGTGGGGTAGTGTAATGCCACAGCAGCGTAGATGGTGGGAGTGCCACGACCTTCCCAAAGAAGCGTCTTGATAACGTCGCAGGGGCACAGGCACAATCCCAGGCGGTCAGCTCTCAAGGTAATGCAGAGAAAAGGGACTAGAGCACTGTGTGGCAATTCCACAGAGTGGAGGCCTTTATTAGAAGCGGGGGCCTTTGTGAAGGGAGCCAGGGAC
>VZSU01000480.1:256862-311184 GCA_013398715.1 Nesospiza acunhae | reverse complement strand
GAGAGGGGCAGGGAGAAACTGGCAACAAATAGGATACAAGTAGCTTGGTGGGGTGACAGGGAGAGGACCAATGGGTTACAAGGAATCAACATATAACTTGCAAAAGATTCTGGCTGGGAGATTTTCTCACCCTGACTACAAGGTGTCTTGCTCAAGGGTTGGCTCTCCAGGGGATTGCAATAACTGCTTTGCTGGCCGATTCTTTGGTCCCGCAATTAATCTGTTAGGTTTCTCTATATATTTGGACTACTGCTTATTATATTATAGGGGTGTTACTCGATTTGTTTGATGGTGGTATATGTCTTATAGACATGGATAACTTGAGAAGTATTGTTTATGGTTAGATTTACTCTTTGGTTTCATGCCCATTTACAGGTAGCATTTTTATTTTGATAACTTGAGGTTTTATGAGCCCATCTAACTATGAATAATGTTTTTTGCGTTGTCAATTTAAGTTTATTTAAGTTTATTTTTGATACTTCTATTTTTGTAGCTTGATTTATTTGTTGATTATTTTGGTGTTTTTTATTGGTTTTATTTTTGGGGTTTTATATTTTATAAATGGGTATTTATATGGTGAACTTCTACAGGTAGTTTCTCTACCCTAGTAGCGATGCCTTTCTACTCATTAGCTTTTTTTCTATGCTGTTAATTAGTACAGTACAGTACTCTTTATAGAGTACTAGCTGTTATTTATGAATTTAGAGATACAGTATGTGTAGAGATACAGTTTTGGTTACTTTTTTAGTAATGCTTAGGGTTAGGTGAATGGTTTTGAGTTTAGTGAGTTGGCTTAATTTATTTTTTTTCTTTAGAAGCTTTTGTGATTTGTTATGTGGGGTTGTTTTCTATTTTAGTTTTATTTCTATAATGTGGTAAGAACTATCAGTAAAAAGAGCATAATGTGGGGGTTTTGTTGGTAGTTGGTTGAATGGTAGAGTTTTTTAGTATGTATTGTTTCTTGGGGTTTTTTCCAGTGAGACTAAAGTTTTTATTTTTAGGTAAATTTGTAATGATTTCTAAAATTTCAGGGTGATTTAGGTTTCTAATATGGGTGTGTTGTGTGATGAGGGTAATCTACTTGTTTTATGTCATACTGGTGGTATGCTGGGTAGAGGGAATTTTTGTTTTGAATATTTACTTTAGCATTGGTAGTTAGGGTGTCAGGAAGAGTTGTACTTTGGTGTTTTTTACTTTTAAGGTGGTTTGGATTTTTTTATAGGTTGCCTTTTTTTTTTTTTTTTTTTTTTGGAGTGTAGTTGGTTTTAGATTTTCTGTAGCTTTGATTTTAAAATCATAGTGGTTGGTTTTGAGTCTTATTAGGTATTTTTTGTTAAGGGCCTTAGGATAGATTATGGGTTTTGTTTGTAGAGTAGAGTATGTTTTTTACATTTGGTTTTGTTTTGATTGGGTTAAGGGTTATTGCATGAGTGATTTTTTGTTTGTTTTGGGTAAAGGTTTGTTGTCATTTAGGGCTTTATTGGAAAGTGGGTTTTTTTGTGGGTGATTAGGTAGAGAGGGTTTACAATTTGGTTCTATTCAGGAATATGTATTCTTTAAAAGTTTACATTGCTTAAGAAAGTTTGTGGGCTTTGCTTGTTGGTTGGTGGAGACGTTGTGATTTTGTTGATGATATTGGTGGGAATCCGACGTTGTTTGTCTTGTTATTTTATTTTTAGGAACTATGTTTTGAGTAGGTTTCAACTTTTATATTTTGGATGGTGAAATTGGCTTTGAGGAGAATTTGGATTACTTTCTCTCATTTTTAAAATGCCTTTGTTGTTGTGTTTTCTCACAAAATGATGTTATCAATGTATTGTAGATGTTTTGGAGCTTTAGTTTTTTTTAGTGTAGCTTGGATTAGTCTATGGTAGATGGCGGGGCTGTGTTTCCACCCCTGGGGCAGTTGGTTTAGGCATATTGCACGTCTTTCTGGGTGAAAGTAAACTGAGGCTTGTCTTTTGTTGCTAAAGGAATGGAGAAAAATATATTGGTAATGTTAATAGTGGTGTACTACTTTGCTGCCTTGGACTTTAGTTGGTATTGGAGTTTTAATATGTTTGGTACAGTAGCTCTTAATGGTGGAGTTACTTCATTTAAGGCACGATAGTTTACAGTCAATCTATTTTCTTTCAGATTTGTGTATAGACTAAATGTGGCTGTGCAAGGGTGAGTGGTTTTTGTTGATTACTCTTTGGATTTTTAGTTTACGGATTATTTTGTGGATGGGGATTACAGTATTTTGAGTTGTTCTGTACTGTTTGTAGTGTATTGTTGAAGTGGCAATTGGTATTGATGTTCTGTACTGTTTGTAGTGTATTGTTGAAGTGGCAATTGGTATTCGTTGCTCTTCTGCTTTCAGGAGTCTTAATGAAGATGGTTCTGATAGTCTAGGTAAGGAGTTTAATTGCTTTATATCTTTTGTTTTTATAGCTGTTATCTAAAATGCTCACTTGAGTCTCTTTGGGTCTTTAAAATACTTATTTCAGAGGAAGTCTCTACCCAAAATGCATGGGGCTTATGGGCTGGTTACAATAGGGTGTTTCTTTTATTTATTTCTAGTCAGGTTCACTTTAGCTTCTATTAAAATTAAATTTTGTGACCCCCCTGTCACATTAGCAATAGAAACAGATTCTGCCCCCACAGGTTTTGATGGGATTAATGTGCACGGTGCACAACTGTTAACTAAGGCTTCATATTTTTGTGGTTTTGATATGTTAGGCTAATGAATCTACACAGTCTAAAACCCACAGTTTTTCCTTGCCTCTCCCTGGCTAGAGGCAGGGCTTTTCTAAGCTTGTTTTTTTTCCCCGGACATATGTTTTGGAGGTCCTTTGAGGGGATCAGACATGTTGCTATTATCATAATACATGGCAGTTTGGTTATGGGCTATTGGAGCTGCTTTTTTTTTGGAAAAGGAACTCAGGAACTTTTTCTCTGAGTTTTGCTGTTTTTTAATTCACACACCCATTGTGTTAGAGTAGCAGTAGATTTTCTATCTTATCTCTTTATGTTTTCTTTACAATTACACAGGAAGAACTACAGCTCTGCTCATGAGGTGTACCTTCTCTCCCCATCTGCGGGATGTTTACTTGTGGTACTAGAACCTCTGATCTGTATTGTCAAGATTTGGAGAAGGTCTTTTTTAATCTCCTTTCTGAGGTTTTTTTTGTGATTTTATTTTATCTTTTAATTTCTGCATACGTCTTTTTAAAGCGGTGATTCTTGTATGTGTTGGATTATGTACTGTATTTCCATGTATGGAGCTTCTTCACCATATTAAGTACGGTCTCCTCCCTGTCCCACTTCATTATTGCTAAAGCAGAAGTGTATCTTTGTGGTCTAAGTCATATAAGTTTTCGCTACATCATGGATGTATAGGTACAAAGTCTGGATTTACAGTATCTAGGTTATTTGAGAAGACAGTATCTGCTACTGCCATTTCTCTCAAGTGTGGAATGTCTTGTTTTACAGTCTTCTATTAGGTTTGTTGTATACAGAGATCGTCGGCACACAGATCTCTTTGTCACACACTTCTCAGGATTTGTGCCCGAGACTGTGAGAGTCAGCTCCCTTCATTATTCTTTGGTTGATAACTGGATTATGTGACAGGGATCCCAAATGCCTCGCTTTAGTACCATCCAGAATTGTAGCCTTGCCTGCAGCATCTCAAAGATGGACTAACTAACTAACTAATTTATCAGCTCGTTGAGTGTAATTATTTCTTATGTTATGAAGGTCTTATAGGGAAAAGGACTCAAGACTGACCTCTCTGACTTTGTTTTTGGTTTTGAGGGTCTTTTCCTCGGATCATCATTTTCTATTGGTTGATTGGTTTTAAATGTGTGTTTTCCGCCTGTCATGGTAGGAGCAACAGCTATTGGTTGAGGCTTATTGTTTGGTTTAGTTGTGGGTTTAGGTTTATTGTCTGGTTTAGATGCGGGCTTTGGCTCACTGTCTGGTTTAGCTACAACCTGAGTAGCTGGGGTGTTGCCTGTAGTCTGAGTGACTGGGGTAGTTGTTGATTTATCTCTTTGCTCTTCTGCCTCTATCTGTTGCCTTACAGTATCTAGCAGTGTGTGGCTTAGGCCAGGGCCGAGTCATCACAACAGTTTTCTTTAAGATATTTCCATACTTCATCTGGGTTCTGAATTTGTTCATGTGAAAATTCCCAGGCTGGAGGATCAGAAAATTCCTTCAAGGCCCAACCCATTCTCTCTCATTGTCTACACCACTCAGGATTTTCTACACCTGGGTCTATTTCTGGGTCAGGGGTCTCATCAGTTCTTCTGGACATCTCAGCCCGCACTCTAGACAAGCTGTAAACTATATAGAGGAAGTTTATTAGATTAAATACTAAGAAGGTGGTTTCTTTAACATTTAGGGGAAATTGAATATTCTTAAAAAGTGATTTAAGAGATTCGAAGGAATAAAAAGGAAAGGAAAGACTGAAAAGCCTCGTCCCCTGCTCCTCCTCTAACAAACTGGGTGCAATTACTAATAAACCCCTAAAACATGTTATTGGAACTAGGACGTAGTGTAGGACAAATAAACCTTAAACCATACTTATCTTGACCAGAATCTGGTACCTTTGTGTTGTTATAGAGCACAACACAGTACAAAGTACCACAACTCCATCAGAAGGGTGCAAGAGAGATTTATTACAGCAATATGTTGCTTTTATACTTTTTCAATATATTTACATTCATCCAACATACACATTCACTGCCCATTGGTTATAGGAAAGAAACAAAGTTCTCAGTGGGTGACCAAGGAGACACATCATTCTGTGAGCCAGCTAGAGTCTGTACCTCTTAACTTTCTCTCCTTCATCACATCTCCATGGTGACAACCTTGGTGTCTTCCTCAGGAGAGATATGGGGCTTTCCTTTATCTTCAGGAGGCTTTTGCTGGCTCACAAGAACAGCATAGAATGTCTCTCCTACACCTTTGTAAACTCTCTATAAATCATTATTAGAGGTTAGCAAAATAGCTATTCTGTGTTCCTGTACTGTAAAAACTATGTGTTAGGGAGAATATTGGAGTTATTTTTGGATAAGAAAATAATCCTAGGGACCAGAAAGGTACTAAAACCTCAAGAAAACTAAGGGATCAGAAATACATGAAGGCCTCCACCCTGAGAGACATTATGAATTTCAGCAACATGGTCACTGATTGCTTTATCACAATATAGAGTAAGTACAACTAAAATGGAATCAGTACAGGATTCTTCCACTTTCTGGAGCCCCACATTGGGTGTTAATAACTGTATTTGTCTTGGTTTAGGGCAAGGCAATTGGGCAATTTTGGGAAAAAAACCCCTAAAGGTGTTTCCTCTAGAAAGCAAATTCAAGCGGCCCCTCTCCCAGCTGGTTCAGGAAAAAAAATTTCTTTGGAGAAAAGTGGAAAAAGCTGTTTATTTAACAGGCAAAGCATTCACTAGTACTAGTACACAAAATGAACAATATTAAGCAATAAAACTTCTTGCCGCTTCAAAAGAAATTACAAACTCCAAAAAGTCCCCTTTGTGGGCTGTATCTTGGCTCACTCATCTCTTATCAGTCCCTCCAGCACTGGAAATGCTGTGGCCCAGGCCCAGCCTGGTGGGCCACAGGTGTGAGCTGCCGGTGCTCCTCTGGGTGTTCAGTCCAGAGCAGGTTTAAACAGGTCCAAAGAAAAGACAAACCACAGTCCAGGGAACTTCTTTGCCTCAGCTAGCTAAAACTAACTAAAAGTAAAGGAGAGCTCTGTCCTGCTGTCTGTCCATCTGCAGAAAATATAGTCCAGCCACAGGTATATGGAAGAGTGAGTACAGTGTCTGAAAACAAACTGCACGCTTCCTCTCTCCCTTCCCTCGTTCTCAGAACAAGTCTTAAAGGTGCAAAGCTTATTATTCAGCATAATAGAACAGATGGTTGGAGATACAAGCATTATATAGCCAACCCAGGACACCTCATCACTCTCTACAACTTCCTGAAAGGTGACTGTAGTCAGGTGAGGGTCAATCTCTTCTCCCAGGCAACAACTGACAGAATGTGTGGACAGTCATAAGCTGCAGCAAGGTAAGTTTAGGTTAGATGTTAGAAATTCCTAACTGAAAGAGTGACTGCGTGCTGGAGTCGTCTGCCCAGGGAGATGGTCACCATCCCCGGACGTCTTTAAAAAAGACTGGAGATGGCTCTTAGTGGTTGATGAGGAGGTGTAAGGTCATAGGTTGAACTAGATGATCTTAGAAGTCTTTTCCAACCTAGTTCATTCTGTGATTCTGTGATCATGAAAAGCTTTTTGGAGACAGGCTTGTGACTGTATGTGAAGCCCCAGGAGACAAGTTGCACCAAGTACTTGGCTTTCTCCTACTTGATGCTTAAACCATGTCAGAATTCATTCTATTCTAGTCAAAGCATGGCAACAAGATGCAGATTTAGAAAACACAGGCAATTCTCGATACCAAACATTTAGACATCTCTAGGATGATGTGGCAGCTGAAGGAATTTGAGCCATTTGAGACTAAAATTCAAAATAATCAAACTCCGGGCCATTTGCATAAATATCTATCTTATTTTCTAACTCCCATTACCTACCTATTTGTTTCATTAAGCTTCAGAATGTTTTTCAAAATTTCAACTTAAATAGTCCAAAAAGTAATTTCATAATGTGAGTTGCATTAAATTGAATGCAATAGATGGGCTCAGAGCACCCAAAATCATTAGCATTTCATGGATTTATAAACTCCTGAACAGTTAAACGAGTTTCAGAATTTTGCAAAACAAGACTTCAGCCTATTCAGGCCAGTAACAGTGTAATTGCAAACCCTGTCTCTGAAGAAATCCTTCTTACTAATTTGTCCATCTTTTGAGAGTAGTCTCTGACTTTTCTTGAAGTGAAAAATTAGGTATAGTGGGAAGAATGTAAGCTAAATGGTGATACTCCAAAGTGTTTTAACCATGTAATTTCAGCTTCTTTATAACAAATCTTCAGGTTTTCTGGACTGGTTTCCACTCATACATGCAGTTTCATTAATTAAAACAGAGTACAGCATGTAATTTCATTAGTCATTTCAAACAGGAAAACTCGCAACTGCTTTGGTCTTATTCTAGTGTCCAGATCAGAAATGCTTTTTGTTCAAAACAGGCAGGTGAAAGCAGAAGCTTGGACAGACCATACATCAGTATCAGAGGGTTTGATAAAAGAACTAGAGATTAATTTTAAGCAGTCTAGAGTCCAACATTTTTTTATTTTATGAAGAAATAATTCACACTGAAAAATATTTCCTACTATACCTTGAGAGGCAAAATCATCCTGGAAAATACCCTAGTGGCGTAACACATAGCCAAGCCCAAAGATGCTACTTTTTGTAGAAACAAAGTTAAATAAAAGGTATGTACGTCCAAAATTTGTATTCCAGCAAGGGATGACTGAGTAAACAATCAAATAATTCTGCCAGTACAACATGTTAGGATTCAGACACTCTAAAAATAACTTTTAGTATGAAAGCAACTAAACAAGAAAAATAGATAAATAAAATTTTTTCTTTAACAACTTATTCCAGTATCCTGTTCATCTACACATAGACAAAGTTACACTGCTCTCCAATATTTATGACAAGTTTCTCCTCCTGGAGTCAATACATATCAGGGATTTTTCAAATATCAAATAATACTGTTATGAACTCAGAAGTCCATAGTCAGAATTACCCTTATAAATAAACTATTATAGATGTTTACTGTCTTCTGTATTTGAGTCAGGAGAACTGCTAGAGCTGAGTATTTTAATCTAACATGAATTTTGACTGTTGGCATTTTGTCTTGCCTTGTATTGTTGACAGTAATGTCTTAGCAGTTAAGACAGTTTTTCATGTTTTAGTTTAGGAATATGAGAAGGCATGGAGGAAGTGAAAACTTGAACATTTCCTGATACACATAGTTTTTGACAAGCCACACAATATTTGTGTGAGAACAAAAAAAAAAGCAAAAATCTACAAATGATGATAGAAACCTGTAAATCCCTGTTTTAATGGCTATTTTGAACAAAATGGGACTTTAGTATTTTGAACATATTGAGATGGATAAAGCATTCCATATACTGAAAATCACTATCCTTTATGGATATCAACATTTTATAGCTTTTTAAATATGGTAAGTTTGACACTGTGTGTGGGAGTTACAAGTATTTTTTGATGAATGATGAGTGATTAGTATTTAACAGAAGCAAACACCTTCAGGGTATCAATTATTCTAATTTTACTTATTGCAATGCAGTTTGATTGGGCAGGCAGTAGAGAGGGACACAGAATTAAAATCAGTTTTATGTTTCCAGTACACACAAAAATTTTTCTTACATAAGCAGAATTTCTCATGAAAATGGTTTGAGGGTAGATTGAATTTTTTTTTTTCATTTGGTTTTAAATTAGTATAGTTTTAGGTTTGTCTTGGAAAATTCTGGTATTTCTCCTGTGAAACTCACATACTTCAAATGCCAGTGTTTTATGCAAATTCTAAAGGAAATGGGTTTTTCTATCTACTGTGAAGATTTTTGGGTTGCGATATTTTTGCACTGAAGCATCTGTGATCCTCTACTCACTTTGTTTCTTACTTTGTTTTTTTATTTGTTCTGTTTCCTATTTCCTTTAGTTTTCAGATTTATGATCCATACTTTCTGTTATTGTCAACCTGTGTTTTCTTTTGACTTCTTCCACTTCAGATATTTTGTACTCATTTTAGTGCAAGAAGGGTAAATGAAGGCTACACATAAAATCCTCAAAGGCTTCACAATCACCAAAATGTGCAGTCCCAGACATCATACAGTTTCAACCTGAGGAAAATTGGAAGCCTTCATGACAGACATCTGTAGCAATGCCTATTGTGCACAGGTATCACCAATTCTACTAGATTATTTTTCATTGACTGAATTGTCTGTGGTAAGCTCACTGAGGTTAATTTGATGTCCAGAGTGCAAGCAGCTATAGCTGCAACTGAAATCAATGGCCACTTTGCTCTACATAGTTTCACCTCAGAGGAGAGAAAATCAGAGGGCTAGGAGATTCCACTAGTAGTCATACTTAGAAGAGGCACAAAAATCACAACGCATATCAGCACCACAAAACTCTGTCAGAAGCTAGGTCCCATTACAATAAGAATCTGCATTAGCAAAGCTCACCCCTTCACATGGGCACAACCACAGAGTGAAAATACAAATTTTCAATAGTTTTTTGAAGCTACTTCCCAAGCCTCCAAAGCATACCAGAAACTTTTGGAGAGATGTCCAGAACTGCAATGTTATGGACAATTCATTCAGTGAAATTACTTCAACAGGCAATTTCCTGCTGCCCCCCAAAACAGTATTTATATAAGCTAGAAACACAGTTAACTCTGGGTTACTTAAAAGGTCAACAAGAACACAATAGTATTCATCTCTTTTATTATGAAAGATACAAAAACAGAGTGTAGTGAAGCTATCATTAGAAACATGAACTTTTTTTCAACCAATTCTCTATTTACATACACAAAATTCTCCAAGTGGAAAAAATATCAAATGTGAGACACATCAGAATACACCATGTATACAACTTTAGAGATTTAGTATCTGTTACTCCATACATGATGGCTACAAAAAAAGTCAATTCCTACCTGTTTTCCACAAGTATTTTAAATTAAGTTTATATGACAACCCAAGCAAAATAAAGCAGAATCTGGGGGATGTTCTGCTATCTGAATGGTTACTTTATAAAAATAGTACAAAATAATAGAGCCAGGTTTTCAAGTCACACTGAATATTCTGTCAAATAGTCCATACTCCAAACTGATGTAGGTAGAAAAACGAAAACTGTTACTGATTTTTATTGTCATCAAACCAGAAATATATCAGGAGTTCAAGATGCACTCGTTTTCAGATCACTAATCAGCTACTAGGAAAAGCAAGTATTTTTGTTTATTTTATAAAAACTCTTCCTTCAAACAGAAAAGCCAAATAAAATACTTGACCTTGCTTTGTATGATCAGGCATTCTGATTAAAAGCATGAAATACAAGAAGACACACCATTTGGTATGGTTTTTAACTGGAACCAACTACTGCTTAATTGGCAAGGCACTTTTTCCTTTAGATAGTCCACTTCCCTACATTTTAGTTTAGCTCCATTTCACACAGAGAGGTGATTTCAGCTATGCCATCGGTGATAGCAGAAGGGATGTTGTCATGAACTTTTGCTCTCCAGGTATGGATGGCCTCAACAATACCTTCTGGATTGCTTGAACCCAAGTCACATAGTGAATATATGGCTGCCAGCTGCACACCCCAAGGAATAGCTGCAAAAAGTTAACAAAAATCAGCTTATAGAAACTTTTTGATAAGCAAAAATGTTTTAGGGAATCTTGAATCTATAGAAACTATTATTCAAGAACTGAAAATAAAATGCATCAACAGTTGTGATGTCTAACATCATTAGGTAGAAAGATGACAACGTGCACACAAATTCTGTAACATCTCAAATTCTGTAACATCTCATTTTATACTAACGCTTTCCAGTTTTCTCAATTCAGCAACTTTTTAGTACTCAAAGGGCGTACAGGAACTGAGACTCTAGTGACTTTAGTTAAGAGTAATCAGACTTAAGAAAGCAGTCAGGTTTACACTGAATCTGAAATACAGACATACGCTGTACACCATACACTACCAAGTTAGAACTTGAGATTGCAAGGAAGAGAAGTTATACAGGTGGTTCAAAACAGCTCCCAAACAATAACAAATGCTTCACTGCAAAATGTACTTAACATCCAGAGTAACTTAACAATGTGGATTTCTGCTGCTCTAACTGCCTTGTTTCATCTCATCAGTACCTTGAACTGTCCTTCTCCCAGTACAACAATTTTATTAGTAAGCTTCAGCATAAATTTCTCAGGCAAAAAATTAGCTATTACTGCTCAAGTTAGAATCACCCTTCAAGTGATCTTAACTTGATCACCCTTTAAGTGATCTCTAATGCAGCTGACAGGCTCTTACATGAAACAGGTCCAATTCCAAGGTGTCTGAAACCATCTCACATTTTTTCTCTGTCTCAAACAGAAGGTAATACTGTTAATAGCTCATTAACTTTGTAACAGAAAGGGACTCAAACTGAAAACTGTTTGACCTGTTACACACTAATGAAAACTGCAAGAGCAGGCTGTTTTCCCATGTGTGCCTTAATTTATATTCTGGCATTGCAAAACTTTGCATTGTGGATGTTACACTCAAGTTCCTCTAAAAGAACATTACCTTCCTCTTTTGCATGCTGTACAAACAGTCCAATTACTGAACTAATATTCTTCACTGCAGCAAGATAGCCTTCCTTCAAACCTATTTGTCCTAATCGACCTGAAAGAAAAAAAGTGTTACTACATATCTGACTATTTACACAGTCAACTTCCCAGCTTTTATACTTCCCAACTGTCTGTCTGTCAAAGTATCAACAGAAAATGCGAATTTTAACTACAAAAAATTCCTGTTACCATGTTGTCTTGGGAACAACAGTTGTCTTATTCCTTGTGTAACTAAAGACCCCAAGGCATTTTTCATCAGATTGATTCAACCTCCTATAGGTTTACAATTTTTAAGTGTAAAACTCAGAAAAAATGCAATTTTTAAAATAAACCCTGTCATATAGCCTACATAAAGAAAATATTTATTGAAACTCAAATTATATATATTTACATCAAATGCCACCTAGATACCAAATAAATTAATCTAACTTAAATTTATTATGGTATTAAGTTGCATAAAAAACCGCACTTTATACATTTTGCTGGAAACTATATGGCATGAAGCTGTGTCATGGGAGGTTTAGGTTAGCTATTAGAAAAATGTTCTTCACCCAGAGGTTGGTTAGGCACTGGAACAGGCTCTTCAGGGAACTGGTCACAGCACCAATCCTGTCTGATTTCAAGACGCATTAGGCATGTGGTGTGATTCCTGGGGCTGGCCTGTGCAGGGTAGGAGTTGGACTTCAATGATCCCAGTGGGTCCCTTCCAACTCAGGATTTCTATGATTCTATATGTGGCTACAGATAATTTTATTTTAAATACATAAAACATGTTGGTATTTGTTATAATGAATCAATATGACATCTCTGAAAACTTAAGTACCTTCTTTCCACAGGCTGATAAACAGAAAATACCTGCATAAAGATCCAATAAAATTCAATAATACTTCAACCCCCTTTCCAGACAGGCCTGACACTTTCATAAAGACGTACTTATACAAAATAGAAGTTCAACCAAGAATTTAGATTACTTACCAATTAGCCTGAGTGTCAATGCTATAACACTATCACGAATTGATTGATCAGTTTCATGCCCTTTTCTCTTCTTTATCCAGTTATCCATAGAAGGCCAAAGCACTTTGCTGTGAGAGAAAAATTAATTTGAAAATCTCATACTGCATGAAGGTGTAGTTATAGTATTCATACACAAATGACTCTTTTGTTTATTACTAACTTTACATAGACTGACTTGACAAATGTATATGAAATCATGTTACTTTCAAATGTCATGCTGATATGTTCTGTAAGTTTCTTATATGACTGAAAATTCAGTTTGTATGTTACAAGTAGGATGTGATGCTTGTTTTTAAACCTAAAATGACCCAAAGTAAGACTTTTTTAATCCTTAAAATTATGCTGATAGACCTAGTTACCTATTACCAACACAACTCAAGAGACAATCACCTTGGTATGGCTCTAATTAAGACTACATATGTTTCACTGAAGCTACTTTGTATTAATTTTGAAAGTATTTCAACAAAAAAATCTTCTTTACTATCTGAAGGTATGGAATGTATATACAAGACGATGATTATAAGTATGACTTATTATGTTATGTCACAGATAAACAAATGTCTCCTAAGTCATGTAACCTCTATATAGAAAATCAAGGCTGTCAGATCAGTGTAGCAGTCAAAATGGAGTCTTTCAAACAAGGTTAAGTATGGTAGCAGTCCATATCCTGGATTTTAGGTTCAAAGAAAATTTAAGACATTGACTCTAAGTATTATAATTATTTTAGAATTAAAATCAGACTGAAATCAAGATAATACATTAATGAGTATGGATATATTTCACTTCCAGCACAGAAGCAGTGTTATTTTCATATCAGAAATTCCACCTTTGTTTTCTACTGTGGGGGAAGGGGAATTCAACAAGTAAGTTCAGAAGAAGACAACCACTTAGCTTCACTGACAGACAATCCCAAAATCTTATACAGCTATTCTGAAAGCAATTCTTTACTAGAATAGCTCTAACAGGGTTCATTTCTTGGGACAATACCATAAAATACTACATTTCCTCATTGATAATTTCTCCTATCTTAAAATAATGCACACATACACAGTAATCTAGGTCTCATCAGGCTGAAACATCCTCATTTTCTAAATACCTATGCAACATTTTATTATGTTAAAAGCTAAGTCATAATGAATTTGGGAAACAAAAAAACACCACCAAAACAAACCTCAGAAAAAGCCACAAAGGAAAATATTTGAAAGTCATGATCGCCACAATACCTTATAACGTTATCATGTGTCCAATCCCACTTCATATGAGAGCAGAGTAAATCAACAGCAAATATATACTGCCAAGCATCTTCACTGAGATCTTCTCCATACTGCTCACTCAGGTGAAATTCTACTTTTGCACATGACTGCATTTCTAAAAGCAGGTTTGAGACCATAATACCAGCATCTAAAGATGAACTCTGGAATTTTAGAAGGTAATTATCTTAATGCATAAAAAATTACCAGCCCAGAACCAAACTATTTACAAATATTTGATACTGACTGTGTACAGCATCTTACACCATATATCCAACTTTTGTGTTGAATTAGCACAAATAGAGTACATAAACCAAAACCTTCAAGTACTAGGTATTTTTCCTGACACTTTTGCTAAGAGGAGAGTTTGGGAAAAACATACCCAAACAAGAAAAAACACAGATCTCACACCTACTCTCTCATCTCCTCCTACAATTTGGGGATTTTTATTTCTCTCAATGCAGGTAAGAAGTGTGTTTTTCCAGTGCAAGAAGATTAGTCTAATATAGTCTAATAATTAGTCTAATATGAATAATTTTAAAATTTGTTACTATTTATTCTTCATTAGGGGCAAATTTGCAAGCAAATACTTTCAATAGTTGAGGTAAATAAATATGCCATGTGAAACCATTCTGCCAATTAAACAGCTAAGGGAAGAAAGGAAATTTAAAAACAAACATTTTTTGAATATCTGACATATAAAAAAAGTCTAAGCTTATCACATAAACAGAATGGGTGCTTGGCAGATCTCCTCAGTACAAAACCTCATATAATTGACAAGTTCTGCCATGGTGCAAGTCACTAAAATGACATGCTTTGACCAAGAAATAAATACCCATCCCAAGTGAGCTTTACTTTTGGAAGTAGAACAATCTTCTCCTAAAATTATATGTACAACAGACTGTTAATCACAATCTACTTGAATTTGTTATCTGTATTTCTACCCAAGCAAAACAGAGCTTACAGACAGGATGATGTCATCTCCTATCTTCAATATAGAAAATTCTGAAGTATTTCTCTGTTGAGGATTAGTATGTGACCAAGGTCGTGCAGACTTGGTCCAGGTGTCTGAAGTTTGGAAATAACAGCTCTGCTAACAAGCTAAGATTGTAATAAGGCCGTCGTGTCCTTGGAGTTAGAGATATTGGGCTAAAAACAGCCTGAGAAGAAGAAGGTTTAATTTCTAAGGAATGTAAGCACAGGGTGGACCTGACATGTACGAAATAACCAACAGATAGATTAAGTTACAGAATATGCATTAGCTTATTAATTACTGTATAAAAGTCTGATGCCTGGATCAATAAACAGAGCTTGCTGTTTTCTCGTATTGAGAGCCCGAGTCTTCCCTTGCCGAGACAACATTTCTCCCCAGCTGCAGTAGCTCTCATATTTCAGAGATCCATTAATAAAGTAGGTAGTGTGAGTGCAAAGAATTAATATTTCCTAGGACATTCTTATGTGTATCTCTACTGGCATGATACTAAAAGCTGTAACCTAATAGAATGGAGAATATAAATTCTTTGCTAAACAGGGACTGCAGCACAATGTAACTGAATACCAGAGATTAATGCTACATCACAACAGTGATATAATAGTAAAAAAACCAGATACAAATCCATGCCAAATTAATTCACTCCTGCACTAAAGCAGGTTTAGGGGGCTGTAATTTCAGTGATACCAAATTAAATTCAGGGCTGGCTTCAGAGATTAAAGAAAAAAAAATCATACAACACCAAAAGGCTGTGAAGACAGTAGTAAGGCTACTGCATTCCTCAAGGCAGTTGTAGAGCAGCATGTTAGGATAGGGAATAGATGAGCTATTGTCATAGTTTAGGAATGGTATTCTCCAGATTAGTGGTCCCACTGAAACCAAGCACGGCTAGCTTCCTCCCTCCTCTCCCTTCCTCTTCTCTGTGGCAGGATGGAGAGGATAATTGGAGGCGCAAAATATAAAGATCACAGGTTGAGAGAAGAACAATTTACTGGAAACAGCAATGAGATAAAAATACAAACAGTAGTAACAAAAAAAACCTAAAGATGAAGGGTACAAAAGAGAAACCAACAATTCACATGGAAACAACAGTACACAACCTCTCCCTCCACCACACTATGCTGGCCTGGAAGGGACTCATTCTCCCTGAAAGATACTCCCTTCCCCACATCCCTGGTAATGATGTGAGGTGGTACAGAATTAATCTCCAAGTCCCAGCCATGCTCCCTTTTGGCAACTGCAAAAATTAACCCTGTTCTGGCCAGAACGAGGACAGCTATGAATCAATATGATTTTGTTCACTTGATATATACAAAATTATTTTATTTCCAGGAAGCAAGCCTGGCATTAATATGGAGTTTTCAAATATATGGGGCCCTAGCCTTTAAAGAGACATACAAGCCTGTTACACAAACTCCTTCAGAAGCAAAGCACCTCTGGCTTTCCATTTGCATGATATAATACTGCTCTCAATTATTTCAATTTTCCTTTCTTGCAACATTATTTTCAGGATGGTATATGTGCCTGTTGAAAACTGATAGAAATTAAATGATTTGGCAAATGCTCAAAGGCTTGGAGTCAGCTCTCACTGATCATCCTTCTCCTGGTATCACTGGTTTTGTATTAATCACACCAACTGCTTACATAATTGAGCTTTTTGGTGATAAACAAGTATTTACAGTCTACCTTGCAAAAAGATCATGAGTAAAAAGAAACAGGCTCATCTTGAAATTAACTGTAGTAACATATTACCTGTTACACAGAGAACTACAAAAGACAAAACAAATACATATTTTAAAAAGCAACAATATAAAGCAAAAGAAAGAAACATCTCAAAGAACAGTTCCAAAGATGGAAAGAATTCCCTAGTCCAACAATGCTCTAGTTGAAAGTTTAAAAACAACTTTTACTTTTAATGCCCAGTAGATGGGAAAACAAGAAAAGTATTGTATTCTAGTAGGGTCTAGACAACTAGGGGGAAAATGCCTGAAGTGGCATTAGTTGTGCAACTGTACAGCCTCCATGGGATATTCACACCCTTCATTAGAAAAGAAAGTTGCTTGATTTGATTCAGCCAGCAAAGTGACCAATGCAGACAAAAGCTGATACTGACAATGAAATCAGACATTACCTGTTCCCAGTTGAGATAAGCACTTAAACAGGCCAGCATCTCATTGCTTGCACTCTTCCTGACAACTAATTGCATAGCTTTGTTAATTGCACCTTGGAAGACAAATATGTCAGACCATACATTTGTGATAAATAAAATCAATTTTTCTGAGTCTGGATAGTCTAAGGAAAAAAAGAAATAATTAAGTAAAATTTTAACATTTTAAAACACAAAAATTAATATATTCCGGCATTAAAAGGTAGTACATTCAGCAAGGTAACTAGTAAAAAAGGCACAGAAGTCACATCAGAACTGAAGCCTAAGGAAAGTGAGTCATACTAGCACATCTCAGTCCTGAGACTAAATAAGAAGAAAAGACCCAATAAAAAAAAAAAAACAAACAAGAAACACCAGCAGAACCCCAACAAACCTTAAGCCACCTCCCCCATTGTAATTTCACTCCCTCTCCCTTCATCTTTCTTACTTCACTTTAGTTCACTAAGGAGAGTGGTCTTAGGGCACTGAAACTGGATTCTTTTAAGATTCAATTAGACTGGAAGATGCACTCCAACAACCTACCTAATACATTCCAGTCACAAATAAGCCCTCTGATCACTGGGCCAAACTAGAATTAGTAAAAAAAAAAATCTACAGTGCTTGCCTATACCTTGCACCCATACACCTGTGAAATTATATGTAATTATATATATGGATATATATATAAAGCTTGCAAAGAACTTTCACATAATTCAAATCTGATATTCCTCAGCAGTTTTCCCAGACTTTGTCAGAGAAATTGCATATTATGCAAGTTGTATGTGAGCATATATGAATGTTGCATGCTACTATTTATACTTCTATAGACGTAAAAATTTGTGCTACTCCATATAATTGAAGAATCCTCATTCATTTCAGAGGAAAACCTCATCCTCTGAAGTAATTCAGAGCAAGTATCTGACAACTATAAGTTGACAGGACAGTTCCAGACTATCAATGGGAAGCCAAAAGACCCTTCTGAATACCAAAGCTGAGGGCTCCTAGGCAAAATACTAAGATAAAACATGAATGTGTAGACTGTAAGCAATAACAAATACATTGGAATAAGTAAAAAAGCAGATACTACTTTCATGCATGAAATGCTATACTGGAATGCATATGCCTGAAACACTATACAAAAAACAATGAAATCTAAAAGCTGAATTCACTTTTCACTTCAGCATAACATCTAAATTTTTTGAAAGATCTTAAGTACTAGAAAACATATCAAAATATATCAAATCAAGAAGCTTTAATGAACATAAAGGATATACACTTCAATGAGGTGTTTTGGATGGAACTTCTACTCTGAAGCTGCTCATCATGTGAAGAATTCAGTTTTTTCTATCAGGACTGCTGGTGAACTAGAATTACTGGCAACTAGAATTGCCTGCCCAGGAATTTGAAACACTTATAAAATTCACTCAACGATGAGTAATGAGTTCAAGGGGCATAAAAAAAAAAATAAAAAAAGAAAAAAGGGAGGGAACAGAGGAGAGGTGAAAGGAAAATTAACCAGAAAGGTAACATTTTATTTATAGTCACTTAAAGCAGAATACCTGAAAGGAGAAGAGAACAAAAACCATGGACAAGTCATCAAGACAACAAATGATGTTGGTCTAAAGAAGCTATACTGACTGTTTATAGTGAATTTGGTAATTATGTAGCTTGGGTTGCGATAATTCTGATGGGAATATGTGAAATTACATGAAAGAGAAAACCCAAAAATAAAGCATAGTAATCAAATAAAACCAAACAAATTTTAAAATGCCTTAACCAAACAAATTTTAAAATGCCTTAGCACTTAGGATGTGTTTACAGCTGTTCTCACTCAAAAAATTACTATAAAACCACAGAATAATGACAATAGAAACTTATGCAATTCAATGTATAGAAAATAAAATAATCCAATAAAAGTCTGCATTAAGCTATTAAAGTTTGGATCTTAGAAAGGAAAAAGAAAGGAAAAAAGGGGAAATGTTTAATATTTGCAAGAGCCCACAAAAAGAAAAAGCAGTAAGATACTGCAAAACAAAAAGCTTAATTATTATTTTAGACGCAGAAAATATATATCTGACAAGTAATAGTTTCTAACATGGTGCAGTATTAAAACTATTAACATGAAAGAAGTAAAAGTAGAATTATAACAGACTGAAGGATAGAAAAACAGAGGGGAAAACAGGAATTCGAAAAAGAACTCAAACAAAAATATTACAACCCCTCAAAAAATGGTAATTAAGAACATAATGAAATCACAAACCTTTTAAAATTAAAACAAAAAAAAAGACAGGAATGTTATATGAAACATAGCAAGTAACTGAAACAATCTCAAGCTTTAGCACTTTGCTTGTCAGTGCTCTTGAATTTTATTTTAATGTTAAACACAGATACCAGTATACTATTTTCAAACTTAGTGAGTTTTAATGTTCCAAAACTAAGATTCTTAACTTTGCAATAGTACATATGTGTTAACTTTGTCCCTGTGACCAAAAGGCAGGGGAGTAAAGGAAGGGAACGAAAATGGAAAAAATTTCTCAACAAAGCAAGAATTTGGATAACAGAAAGTAAAAAGATTTTAAGGAGGACATATTATAAAAATATCCTGGTTTTGATCAAGGTATTGTCCAGCTCCTGACACTGTGTTAAATACCTGGCTTTATATCACACTTTATGAATCAATACCTACTCAATTAAAATAAGAAAATACTAATAGGCTAAAGGGACGAAATTCACAGAAATCACATTATCATTTTGGAGATGGTGGGAAAATGAAAGCACCGAGTGTCCTAAATTAAATATTTCCTTGGAAAAATAAGTAGACTACTAAGAGCCAAGGTCACCACAAAACTACAGTACAGATGTGGTGGAACTATGAAAAGGGGAATTTCTTCTAGAACAATCTATATTTCTGCATTACAGAAAAAAGCTCTGGAAAACAAGCCTTGAAGAGAAAAACAACTCCTGAACAGGATTTCTGTTTGTTTTTACAAACATAGTAATTCTGACACACTACAGCAAAGACACACAGCACATTTACGATATAAGGCCACTAAACCACACTATACCTTCTTTAAGTAGACTATAGCAGAAAAGGCGGGCTCTTTCCAAATCTCCCAACTGTCGACAAATTCCTGCATAGAGTCGACACAAAGCCTGACTGAAATTATAATTTGGGGCATTCTTTTGAGCCTTCAGCTTATTGAGAATAACACGCAGCAAGGACTCTGCTAAATGCTATAAGACACAAAATATATTGTTAGACTGTTACATACTGAAGAACACTTGACAACATTGTAGTTGTATAACAAGTAAAAAGAACTACTATCTTATTTGCAAGAATACAGTTTGCATATATATAAAATGCAGGAAAGTAAATCAGAGGCAACCAGTGAAAGAAAAAAGAGGGAGGAGCAGGCAACTTCCCAGAATAAACATGCGATAAACAAATGAAGAACAGGGCTACTACTGTTTTAATATAAATTGTTTGGTTATGTGATTAACAACAGTCTTCCTCAAAGAACAAGGAGAATGACAAGTAGAAGGAACAAGGAGAGGAATAATGACAGGTAGAGTAACCCAAATAACCTAATCAGAGCAAGGTAAGCACCCTGACTTAGCTACTTCCAAAGATGCCACAGAAGGACAAACAGCCCATTGTTCAGGCGTGAGATTTACGAGGTAAGCTAACAGCAGCCTTTCTCCAGATCACTGTACACACTGCAGGAGATGGGGAGGAGATGTTGCTGCCTATAGTAACATGGGACTTAATATGAGATGCAAGGAAAAAGAACATTGGGTTTGTACAGAGTGCGCATGACTTATTAGGGGATGCTTAGAGGGAGACCTCAAAGCGGGGAGTAGAATGAGAGGTTTAGGAGCCAGGTGCTGGAGAGCACACAGTTCAGACTGGGCATCTGTGCACAACAGGGATTCCGAGTGTTAGCTTTGGGAGGAACCAGAAGATCTAAGCCAGCTACCTGAAAGACCACAAGTCTGAGGCCCAGACACAAGTCCAGATCAGCTGCTGGAGGAATGTGTGTATACTTCTGTGTCTCTAAGTTTGTCAGTGCATGAGAAGTGAGAAGAATATCAGTCACCTACTGAATATACTGAGTGCCTAATGTTAACTGCTGGGGGAATCCATATTATCTGTATATATATGAATCTATTTTCCTCTACCAGGATTTCAACCTGACTAACCAGACAAGGGAATAAGAGTAGGTGTGTATTGCGGGCATGTCTCTCTACTAGGAGTATGTACTATGGCCTTGCTACTGGCTGGACCTGAAAACATAAAGCTACAAGCTTTGCTTCTATGAAGTTAACAGACTTGACAACTCCTAACAAAGAGGCCTGAGATCTTGGTAGCAACTTCTGAGGAGAACTTAATTACATATCAGGACTTTAACAGGACAAAATGCTGCCACCATGTACTAGTCGGTGAATTGCTCTGCTGTAAACTACAAATTATCTATGAGAAAGATGGCAACTGAAGCAAAATTTTTCAGCACTGATGCTAAGGCAGTTCTGAGAAATAAATAAGGGAAGAATTTTCCAATAAAATTAAATTTGATAACCTGATGTAGAATAGTTAACATAGAACGAAACATAGAACTAAATTATATACCAGTATATACACTGAAGTTTCTTTTTTTTTGATTTAAAAAATAGAGTAATTTTGGAGAAACTCCTACAGCTGTTAATACTGTCCACTTCAAAAAATGCTGCAAAAAATAAAGTGGTTTATGCATACATCAGAAGAGCATATGTATTTATAACTGCAGTTTTGCATCTTGGACACCACTGAAAAGTAATTTCTTGCGCAGGTCTGTATTTTCTTATGTTATAAAAATTTAGATTTCTAATAACCTTTCAAGACTACACTTTGGCACAGGACATTGGCACAACAATTGAGAATTCAAATACTACAAACTTAGACGCTTTCAATCTGCACAGAAGTGATTACTAAACAAAATTTAAAATTATGCTACTTACCTTGTTTTTTATACCAAATTCATAGACAACTTCTCTCTCTTCATCTCTCATTACTGGAATCTTTGAGATATTACCAACATACATGTGACCTTTGATAACTGGTAACAAGTCAAAACAGGATTCAGCAACTTTCTTTAATGCCAAAGAAACTTTCTGGCAGTCAGAATCCTTCTTTACTGGTAGTGATTCTTCTAAATTGGAACACTGTGATGAATCACTGATTTCATAGCTTATACCATGGAAAGTCTCCTGCATTTCAGAGATGATATTTTTAGTATTTCTGACAGCAGTAACATCACTCGGCTCCATCCTTGGCGGTTCACTCTCCAGCCTCAGTCTTTTGGCACTTCTTGGCATAGATAACTGCAGTAGTGTCCTTTTTCCAAGATGATTTGAAAATAATTGCTGATTTTGCACATCTTTGTCTTCATCTTTGCCACTATCAGATTTCAAATTGCTCCCAGCTTTAACAAAAGCAGTTGATGTAGATGCAATTGCTTTGAATCCACCTACTTGAGACACAGGTCCTGGCAAATTCTGTCTGTCTGAAAAAGTACATCGGCGGTTAAGCTGAATATTGCCTTTCAGAATGTTTAGGGTCCTTGCCCTTGCAGACAGCTCTGGATACATAGTGTCCAATATTTTCACAGAGTTCTCCTGAGGGGCACCTGGACTAGCACTAACTGCTGCAAAGAGAGGAAATCTTCCTGGAACAGGAAGTGCATGCTTTGGAATGGAAGTACAAAATTTCAAAGGTGAGGAGCTAATCTTTCTACCTACTGCCATTTCTGAGGGTGAGGGAGGAGAAAATAAAATAGCAGATTTTACTGCTGGAGTATCTGTTAATGGGGATATGAGAGGAAGAACAGGAGTTTTGCATAGTGGGGATATCAGGTCATCAAGAGGGGAAAGCAGAGAGAATTGACCTGTAGAAGACATTACCGGGGACACAGTACAGGCAGCTTTTGGAGGAGTAGCAATCAGAGGCAGTAGCAAGGGGGGCAGAGGAGGACCTATCTCTTCCCTGATTTTATTTATCATCTCAGATGAGCATTTTTTTGCCACAGAAGTATTAGCATTTGCAAGAACTGGCTGATTAACTTTAAGTGTCTTTGTTTTTCTTTTACCTTGAAACAGTTTCTTTGATAGCTTGGTATGCATTACCTGGGCAGTTGTTTTGGTAGAAACAGTCAAGATTTCAGATGGTTCTTGCTCTTTACACTTCCACTTATTGCTCTTCTTGAGAGCACAAGACTCTGATTCCGCCATATGTAACTTCTCAAATACTGTCTTTTGTGGTTCAGAAAGCTGACCAACTGTTTCACAACTGCACCTTACATCAGAGAGGGTTAGATTTGGAAGATGATTGAGTAAAATTTTTTTTATACCACTATCTATGACAACATCAGTGCTGCTTTCTCCTGTATTGCAAGCAGTTTGATTATTATTATTATATTCTTCAAACACTGAGACCCCCATATCAACACTGTGTAATAAACCTTGTTTCCCATTTGACTGAAGTTTAGCAAAATCATTTTCTTCTAAGAAACTGCCAAGTGCTAACATTCTTGCATTTAATTTGCTGGTTTTTACAGTCAGCCTGCAATTTTCTGAGAATCTGCTTAACATCTTGCACAGTGGCAACCTATTTTTTGAAGCAGTTGGCGTCACAGGGCTTTCTTTTGATGTTCCAGATTTTAATAGACTTTCCTCACGGTGACTGATGCATCCAGCTATGTTAGACTCCATGAATTCATTAGCACTCTCAGTATTTTCAGAGGTTACTAATATACATTCTGTTTTCCAAGAGGCTGAGTCTTCAGGATAACTCTCCCCAGTCACACTTGACCACTCATTTGCAGTATCTCCAGAGTTGTTTGGTTCACAGTGTGTATTCATACCCACAACAGTGTCTGCTTTTAGGTGACTAACTGTGAAAGTACTTCCTGGGCACATCATTGAATGAAGCTCACATACTTGGTAATCAGCATCAACAATTGCACCAGTTTCCAGAGCACTCAATGCAATTCTGCTGGAAGCTCTCAGTTTGTTTCTAAACATTGGAACACATTCAGAACACTTCACATACTTAACTTTTTGTATAGAACAGTCTTTTTCTTCAGAGTCATTGCTCTGCTCTGGCATATCAAAATCACTTCTACAATTTATTATGGCATTTTTCCCAGAACCCACAAAACTGTTCAGTTCTTTACTTTCTCTCCCACCTGTTAGTGAATTAGTTCTAGAAGGATCTGTTCTAACCTTCCATGTAGAAGTCCTGCATCCCGATTCTTGACAATCAAACTTTTGGAGAAAAGCATTCTTCTTATAAGGGTTTGCATATATGATCTGTGATGCTTGAGGTTCTTTATCTACTGGCTGCTCCTTATCCGAAGTTTTCTCTTCATTTTTGTGTACATATTCCCTCTCAGGGCAACCTGGTTCTTTGCCCATGTTGACTTGTTCAGTAGACAGAATCTCAGCATCCTTTTCTAAGTTATCTGAAGAACAGTTAAATGTACTACTCATAATGGAATTTGTATGTCCCTTGTTTTCCCAAGTACAGGAAAAAGCAGCCTTTCCTGCTAAATTAGTTTCAAGGAAACCAACAACTTTCTGAAGACTGAAATTTAGATCAGGAGATCTTGTGGATTCCAAGCCAATTCCCACTTGCACAGGAGAATTGGTTTCCTCATTATTTATACAGCATTTCTCCAAGTCCTTTTGAGTAGAAAAAGCCAAGCCACTTCTATATTCCATTTCTGAAGTAGGATGGCAAATGATCTCTGAAATATCATTTTTCTTCACAAAATTCTTTTCCTGCTTCAGTGAACTGAAGCACGTCTCAGTCACCAATTCCTTGCTTTGTTTATTTAATTTCCCTTCTATTTCATCACATTTAAAATTTTCAGTTATCAAGAGCTGAGTCAGAGGTTTTGCACACTGTTCCTGAGAAATAGGATTACTTTCTATTAATATAGATTCAATTGTATCCCCTCTTGCTAACAACTCACTGATTTCCCCTCCACAATCTTCTGGATTAACTCTGACTTCAGTCTCTAGAGATTCAAACAGTCTAAAGTTTTGAGATTTGGATTGCCCACATTCTAATGTCTTACATAAGTTTTCAGATTGTTTTATTTCACCTTTCACTTCTGTAAAATCTAATGCAGAAGATTCACACTTAGCTACACTGCTTTCTGCACCAATAATGCATGCTGTCTTTGATAGTGAAAGTATATTTTCTAAGTTTGACTTCCTTTGAGATAAATTACTACCATCTTCCTCGTGATGTGGTTTGCTTTGTAAACCTACCACCTCCTTTATATCTACTAGTTTTAAATTTTCTGCACTATGGAGTAGCTCTGACAATTCAGCTACTTCCAGAACACTTCCTCTGTTAAATTTCATAGGTAGTTCAGGAGTTGGAGCTCTGGTTATATTAATGTCTTCAATTTTGTGGTGTTCATCATTTGGAAAGACTGACAAAGTTCTGATTCCTTCAGTAGCAGATACAGGTAAATAATGCCTAGAGACTTTAACAGTCTCTGGTTCACATTCTCTGTTCACTTTGTCTTTTGTGTGCATATGTTGTTTCTCCAGAATCTCTTCACTGTCATATTTTATTTCAGAGCACTGAGAGTGTGCAGAGATCTCAATAGCTCCAGTCATATTAGTTAAGTTGACTACATTTTTTGATTTATTTTCAACCACTTCATTTTCTATCAACTCATCAGATTTTTCCTCAGCATCTTCTCTTTGAAGCACAATGCATTGCTTAGATAGGAAATGAGAAACACTCTGCAGAACAGATACTTCTCTGGAAGCTTCTCTCTGTGCTAGTAATTTATCTCTCTCTACATTCACTAATTCACCACATTTTTCATGTGTACCCTCATTATCAACAGCTCTAATTAAGGATACATTCTCCTCTGTTTGCTCTACCACACTACATTTTTCTATCTGATTCTGAGACTGGAAACTTTGTAACATAAAATCTGCTGAAGAATTTCCCTCTTCACTGTTCATGTCCTCACCATCTCCTTTCTGTTCTTCCATGTCTTCCGATTTGTGTGCTGTTGCTCCAGTTAGTTTTCTGTTCTCAGTTTCCACATCCCCAGAATTCTCCTCCAAACAATTTTTGTTAGTTACCATGTTTGTCATTAGAGTAGCACCTTCAGCTTGCTTTCTTTCAGCATCTCTCTCCTTCCTTGACATCTTAGGACTGATATGAATATTCTTTTCATTCCAACTCAGATTAAGTGAGATTTCTGCATCAAAACCATGCTCACATGATTTGCACTGTCTGTTACACTCATCACCAGGGCTGATTACATTACTCAGAGGCTGAACCTGGTCTTCTTGTAAAATATCCTCCAGTGCAGAAATACTGCAATCATCTTCTTCATCACTGGAACTTGTGACTTCTCCCAAGAACATATCCTTCAATCAAAAAAAAGCAAAGTTAGTAATCCGAACCCTAGTATCAGTTTTAAGACCTACTTTTCTAAACAAGTACACTTAAGGCCCTGACATGCAATGGTTTTGAGAGATTAAGGCTGGTCAACAAAATTACAACCCTCTCCACCATTGCTCTTCATAGTGAATGAAAGTACCTCTGTAAAAATAGTAGACTTCTTTATCTACCTACTTGCATTCAAAAATTGCTGGAAAAGAGCATTTGAGCAGGATCTAACTTTCAAGCTCTGGAATTTTGCTATGAAAGCCAAGCTTATATTGAACACAAATTGGGACTTAAGGTCTGCAGCACTGGGAAATTATGACAGCAAGTTGAGACATAGGTGACTGTATACTGGTTTTGGCTAGGATAGTTAGTTTTCTTCGCAGAAAGGGGGGTACATTTTGTATTTGTGCTGAAAATGGTGTTAATAATATAGAAATGTTTCCATTATTGCTGAGTGGTTGCTTGCACAGCATCAAGGGCTTTTCTGTTTCTCCTATTGCCACACTGGTGAGAGCACTAAGGGGATGCACGGAAGTTGGGAGGAGACACAGTTTGGACAGCTGACCCCAACAGACCAAAGAGACATCCCATACCATTATGGCATCATGCTGAGCATATAAAGAGAGGGAAAGAAGGAAGGGTAGACATTTGGTCTGATGATATTTATATTCCCAAGTCACCATTATGCATGATGGAGCCCTGATGACCTGCCTGCTCACGTGAAAGAGTGAATGAATTCCTTGTTCTGCTTTGCTTGCATGCACAGCTTTTCCTATTAAACTGTCTTTATCTCAACCCACACATTTCCTCACTTTTCCGATTCTCCCCAGCATCCTGCTGGTGGAGAAGTCAGCAAGCAGCTGCGCGGCACTTCATTTCTGACTGGGTTTCAATCATAACACATACACTTCCAAACATTATGTTTTTGTCCCTTCCACAGGCAGTATGCTACAAGGTTAAAGAAGTATCCATATGGATCTAAGCACAGAGAGACCTTTTCAGTGCATGAGTAAGTAATACTGATACAAAAAAAATTTAAATCATTATTTCTTTAGTACCTTTAGTAATTTTAAGACCAAGTTAAGTGCCAAGTCAGACGCATCCTAAAACTCACCTGTGTAGTCAGTGGTGAAAGCTGTAGTGGAGAAAGTAGAGCAGGAAGAGGTCTGGCCCAATTCAATATATCCATCACATTTCCACCTGGGTCTCTCCACTCCTGACTGGAGAAGCCTGAAGTGCTGTGCTCCCTGCCTGTCTGTATTGTCACATCTACATTTTTATTCTCACCACTGCAAAGCTGTTCTTCAGTAGTCCTGTTCACAGCACAATCATCTCCAAAAGGCTCAGTACTTGTTTGAATTATCATCGCTGTTACAGAATTTTGCTTTACAGCACTTTCCCCTGAAGAACACCAAGGTAGTGTTTTGCCATCACTCTTCCTGATCTTTTGGTGGATTTGTATGGTGTCTAAGACAGAAAAATATCATTAAGAATTTTTGCCCTCCCGTTTTTCTTTACAGAAATAATATATAATAGTAATAAAAATGTAATACCATATTTTCAAGTGACATTTCTGTAGAAGATCTTAGTCACTTTCAGAAATGCTTTCCTTATTTTTTAATGAAAAAAGCGTGTGCAAAGAGCTTTTCCCCAAACTGCCTGACTTGCATCATTAAAACAGACTCAATTTTTCTCATCAGGAAGGGTCATTCTTGGTAGGATTGAAGGTCCATATGTTTTATCTCAGTCTTTGCCCAGTAACTCATAGTCATAAAAAGCAGAACAACCGTGCACAGACATTCCCCACCCAGGCTGTAATTCTCAGCTTAAAGCAACCTGCAAGTTTGAGCCAGCAGCTGTGCTTCCAAGCAAGTTACAATTATACCCTGCCATAAACACAAGGAAGCTCTTAGCTACATTTCTAGTTTATCATTTAATATGCGTATGCTTTTGAATTGTTTGTTCTTTAAATTTAAATATTGAGTCTAATCACACAAGATTTTGCTTTAATGGTATTATTTAGTCAGTTCTGAAGCCTTAATTAAAAAAAGCACCACAATGTATCCTATGCACAAAGTTGTTGGAACAACTAAGATAAAGATACTGAGCAGTTGACAACCCTTCCAAGATGTCAACTATACAGTTTGACAGTTTTATTCTAACAAGAAGAAAGCATGTCCAAATGCTCTGTGTGATTCTTTGCAATACTTCTGTTTTGTTACTTTTCAAATCACAGTTTTTAGTATTACACAGTAATACTAAAATAACTCATTTATTATGCAGACAAAACACATTTATCCAGGAAAGTCTAAAGACAAATAATTTAAATTTATTATAATTATGCTAAATACTTCAAAAAGGGAAAAGATGGCCCAGTTTCCTGAAATTTAAATTCTATGATTTTATAAAATGAAAATTTTACCTCCAACAAGACAGTAGAAATCAACAATTCCCAAACCCCAGTGTGTCATATGGAGCTAAAATCTACTCTGTAGTATTTGCAATTCTTATATGACATTGTATGTGTGAACTTGTTTATAGTATTCACAAACACTACTAGACACCAAATCAGCAGTATTAAAGCAAGAGACCAAGCCTTTTCTGCATACACATGAGTACACCATCTGCAGCGAACCACTTAAATTTTGTGACTAAATTTTGACTTAAAAAAGCTAGTTTAGATTTAAGAGAAACCACTGTTAAACAATTTAACTGCACAGGCAGGGTAAGGGTATTTTTATGACAGTTTCATGCACCATAAGCAGCAAAACTCTGAAAGTTTACTCAGAACCTTTGTTTAGAAACTTTGTCCAGCCCCTGAACACACACTCTCACACCCCTGCTTGACACTGCCGGACTTCCATGATCTTCGAGAAAGAAGACTGTACATGTCTGGAACTCCTCCTGGAGGAGGTACTCGGGTGTTTACTGGAAAGATGAGGGTTATAAAAACCCCAAATTTTGATGCTTATGCAGGCCTCCACCTCTGACGGACTCCTACTGCGTATCACAACCACAGACCACAATCACCCACACATCATTGGAGCCACAGGTGGTGGTTATCTTTGTCTTTTCTCCTCTATCTTTTTTCTTTACAGTTTTCCTCTTTAGGGTGATCACACACTTCAGAATAGCTATATACTCCTTTCCAATCCATTACAGTGTTTTCCATGTGTAGTTTCAAAGCAGTTCTAATAAAATTTGCTGTTATACCAATTATTTAGTGGTTTTCTACTTTAATCCACCCCAAGGGATCCTTTAGCAACAAATCTGATAGCCCTGCCTCAAAGACAAGTCACAACACAATCCCACAGTAGAAATAACAGCACATGCATAAAATGGTTTTGAGTATAGGATGTACTAATTTAACCAGCACAACTTGCATTCTGTTGGGGGAAAAAAAAATTGTGTGCTTCATTACTGCTATCTCTGTTAATCCACTGCTAGAACTTGCACAGATATTCCCAAAGCAACATCAATGGTAGTATCATATTCAAAAACATTAATTTAACTTGATAGGTCAAAATAGCCTCCTCAGCGATCAAAAACTTTTAAGCACATTCTGACACATCAGCACCACTAAAGGAGTAAATCAGAAAAATTGATCAATAACCCTATTTCAAAGATCCATCTCAAGTCACTTCATGTAGCAGCTCCATGAAAAAATCTCAATTAGTGCACTGGACACCAGGAGGAGGGAGAAACCGATCAACCTGAAGGGCCCTAGCACATCATTTTCACCAAAGATAAGAAAGCTCTGCCATTCCCTTTGCATTTTATAAGTATTACAACAATATATTGTTTTATAAAACCATTTACAAGCCACAGTCACATAGAGCTTCCAGGATGTTCTAAATTTTCTCAGGACAAAACTACATTCTTTTTACAATTTGAGTTCCAATCCAAGGCAAAAGGAGCTCTTTGACAAATAGAAACAAAGAAAATAAGGAAAATTCAGAAGTTGGTTGTCTCTTAGATTTTTTTTCATGTTGTTTTGCGCCAACCATTTCAAAGCTCAGAATTTACCCTGCACTGAAGCAGGCAGCAACACAGTTACAGATTTTGCCCCTATAAGGACTCCATTTAGAAAATTAGGAAGTTTACTTTTCACAGTGAACTACAAAATAGTACTGACTTATTAGGAACTTTACATCCTATTTATACTCTCAAAATCAGTCATGCACCTACATCAAGTCCAAGAATATTGATACGTACAATTCATTTAAATGTTCCCCCTGAACAATGGATCAAAGACATAATTTCTGAATAACTAAGAAATTCTCCAAACTTCTCTACTCATCCCCTTCCAACCCAGTCACTGATAACTGCATTTCTTTAGCAATGAGATACCTTTCTTATAGTTACCCATTTAACTGTAGGAAAAGTTGTCATAGCAATTTTCAAAGATTCAATATAAGTAAGTTTCTTCATTCGAAGTGTCAATTCTTTGGCACCTTGGTCTGAACCTCAGGTCCAGGATAAGCCTTATTAATATCGAGACCATCTCATTGGAAGGATCCTCGCAAAGATCATATTTCACAGACAAATTTTACTGTATCCAGGGAATCACACTCTTGTTCATTATGTGACTTAATGAAATGATAAAGTTTTTTCCTGAAATCTATAACCTGGAATCTAGTTCATGTAGCTTCAAACCCTTGCACTGCTGCCTTCTCACACTTCTGAGAGATTAAGATTTCTCTGATTTGAAAATACCATCAAAATCTATCATGTACTACTTGAAATATCTTCTTCACGCAAAGTGGAGAAAGAAGCAGAAATGAAAAAAGTGATCCAATGCTAAAATTTATTGCCTTGGTACTAAACAAAATGAATTTTACAACTCAAAACTTTACTCTTGATTGAGCACATTGCAAGGCAATTCACTGTTGCAAGTTGTCCTCTCCTCACTCCAAGCAACAAAGCAACTTTTTGAAACAAGTCTTGTGGTTTTTTCATCTCAAGAAGGACCAGATTAAGATGTGGTATTTTATAAAAATAAATAATCTAGCCATAGAATCCCATCTGATTTACAGCAAAACCTCACCAGCACAGTGATTGCAGATGCCTGGCAGAAGCAACTGCACACTTCTCAAGAACAGTGGTGCTTCTCTGAGAAAAAAATTCCTCCACTGAAATTTTTAATGCCCTGGCAATGAGGCAGAATTTTTCAACCTGTATCCAATTATGTGAATTTCAGGATGCTTCATATACTAAATAGTCCTTGAAGCTACAATATTCTGAGACAGCAAATTTGATATTAAAGCAGACAACTCAAGTGCACTCCTTTCCATCTCTGCATTTAAGATCTACACGTAGCTTCTCCCCTATCCTGTATCCCCAAGCAAAAAGATGAGCAGATAAGATGGGTATAGCTCTGTAGTGAGCCAAATTTAGCTCAGAACCCAGTTACAGAATACCTCTTGAAGAAACTTGGCTTCTCCCAGACAGGGTCTTTACTTTTCTTCAGTTCATCTCACCATTGCATATTGAACAGAGCATGTTAGAGAACCCAACTTACCAAAAGACTCAGCACCCAGCTGCAAGATTCTTCAAATCCTTCATTAAATGTTTATTCACAATGTAGGTGATTTTATGTCCCAATTATATGAGATAAAGTTTTCCAAAGACTAAAATACTATCAATGTCTTATTAACCTTAGATTATGGCCCAAGGTTACTGGACTGATGGTCAGATGCAGGTATTGTCAACTTTATTACTGGTAGATTTGTAACAGTACTACCAAATGCTTTTAAATTAAGTTTGGCAAACCTCCATTATCCTATGAGGCTTTCACAACAGCACATTTGGAAAGCCTCATGAGTCTTCCAATTTTCATATATGAACACGTTCTTCAAGAAAACCATTCAAATTAGTATCAACCTTAGCAGAACGGAGAAGACACTGATCCATAATGCAAAGCTTTGGGTATTGTACAGCACATTTGAATATAGTGAGAAATCTGTTAGATGAAGTACACTTCTGAAAGGCTAGATCCAGGCAGCAGACGAACTGACATTCTCTGGAAAAGATACTACCATCAAGATGTTCTGCTCTCTAGGTTAAAACTATTATAATATGGGACCAGAAATCAGGGCAAACTCATTAAGATCGTTCTTTTCCTAGAAGATTGAACCTGTAAACACAAGCACTTTGTTATTATGAATTCAAGGTAAAGGCCAGTTTCATAAGAGGCTGAATAACCATATAGCTGTTCTAGGCTTGATGAGGGAAAAAAACAAACCAGTAACAGGACAAAAGACTTATTTCTATGAAATCTAACCATTCCAACAAAAGCATGGTCTAAACTTAGAATTTTCTCCATATTGAAGTGGGAAGAAAGAAGGACTAGCTAGAAGAGACTCTTAGAGATAACTGCTTCCTTCTATGAAAGTACTGTCATCTCCTTGAGAAGATATGAATAGGAAAGATGGAACACAGTTTCTGAAATCTAAAGTTCCTCTTTTGGTGGATGGCAAAGGGATTACTCTGGAACCTGATACCCCTAAAATCACATATATTTTAAACTCTTCAGTTTCTTGTGCTTGTTCTTGTCACTTGATTGATCCTTGATCAAGACATTAAATTCAGAATTGCAGGGCACAAGTGTCTAGCTCAGTTTTGGAGCTGAAGCCATGTATTTGCTGCATTAAACTCATGGAAGTAAGGCTGACTAACAGGTTTATGAGCTGGTCCTTATATTTTGGCACCTTTTAAGTGGATTCCATTGGAACACACCTGAAGGCAGATTCATTGGGATCTACACTAGTAGCACATTTTCAGACTTAACAGGGTCTTTGAAAAGTTTATCTTCAAAGCTCTTAATGCCGCTGGGTACCTATCCCAGGCAGTATCTCTACACCTTTATTTACAGAAAAATCAAAGTAGTGGAGAAACTGAAAAAACTAATAAAGCTTAATAAAAACATTCCAGAGATGCAACACAGAAATTAATGAGTTTCAAGGCATCTATTACTCTTGAGTGCAGAAAACAAATACCTGCTGTGTAAGGTTAAAGCAGTTAAAGTTTGCTGTGAATATGCATGTGGATAACTACTCAGATTATTTTTTATCATTATCTGAATATCACATTACAAACAAGAAAATGTTACCACATATTTGTTTCAGACTAAAAAGAGCCCATATGCATCATCATTCACATTATATACTACAGATTTGATAACGATATAACAATAATGTTTTAACCATACGATGAGTTTTGACTACTTACAAACAGTAAAAGAATTTGATTTCTTGATTGCAACAGCAAATTACAACAGCTTTTTATCAGAAGACAGTTCAAGTTTACTTACCCATTCAAACTAATATTTATATTATTTTCAGATAATTCAGATTCTAATCACACATGTAATTGACCAGACAAAGACCAAGGAAAGTATTTAAGTCTTTAAAAGAGTGTTGCGCAGTTACTACCCAACTGGAACCTACTCTCTGCAACAGTTAGTCTTCTTTTGTTGGATCATTCCTTATCCCAAATAGAAGCTGAAAGAAAATACCAATATTGCCTTTTGGTCAGAAAAGGAGAGAGTATCAAGAAAATTTCAAGACTTTGCATGCCATTGTACCTAAGACAGGATCATTTTTCTCATTCTCTCTTTTTCCTTTTGCACTGTCAATGCACATCCGGAGTTGTTCTAATAAGAACATCGCTCTTCCTGTTAAAATAAATAAATAAATTTATTTTAAATAAATTGATAGAATTGCACTAAGAATTTGTGTTTATTTTACTCAGAACACAGATATGCCTACAACGAAATACAAAATACCTACAAAAAATTAAAACAATGCACAAGCTTCAGTGAAAGAGAAATGCTAGATGCCATTTAGGGAATAGATCCTGTACTGGCCATATCCCCATAGCAGACTAAAGGAACAGCTAGAGAATGCTTTACCTTTTCCTGTTCATAGCAAGTACTGCAAAAAGTTATAACAGCCCCCAAAGTAAAAGGTAAAACAGATTCAAATGTAGCATTAGCGAAATTAAACAGCTCTGTAAAACAAATCAAGTTACATGAACCTGGGAGAAAATCTTCTATGAAGATGTGTATCACATTTCTGCTCACTCAGTAATAATAAATCTTAGTTTTATCACGTAATGATGTAACCATATATCCAAACTAATTATCAGGCCACAACACTAGGAGACTGTCTACAGTTCTAACAGCACCATTGCTAGGTGATGTCGAAAAACCTAGTTTCAGAGACAGAAGAGAAGTGGAGAGGGAAGAAAAACTCAAAACTGCAGTAAGATATAAAAGCACCTTATAGACTTATGCCAAAAGTATCATAAATCCAACAATCAGGAACTGAGACTGCTTTTGTGCAAATTCTGTAAGTCAAAGGCCATAGCAAACTGCTGTTATTTTATGAAGAGACATATTAAAAAACAGCATATACAAGGCAAACCTACCAAATTTTGCTAAACAGCTAATAACAACACTACCATTTACTCATTATTAATAAATCCTTGCTGCTATTTGAAGCTCAAATTAATGTTCAGCTATTAATTTTCCTATTTTGCCATTAATTAAAAATCAAAGGATAAAATTTGGTACCAATTCAGTACAATCCAAAAGTAAAAAATATGCCAAGACACACACAAACTGACAAGGTGTGGCTTTTTCAAAAACATTTAATTTCTGCAACAAACCTATTTTGCAAAGCAAGAAATAGAACAGTAAATTCTTTTGCCTCAAAACAGCCTTCAGCATATCTAAACAGTTCAAAAGCAGTACCAGCATTTTAAAAGACTGCAAAAAGTACAAAAAATAAATTTGCCTAAAGTTTGGCCTCAGTACTTTGGAGGAAGTTTTCAAGGAGTTTGCTCCATTAGAGTTAGATTCAGGTAATTTGTAGCATATATTTTAGATCACTAAAACAAAAAAAAGTCAATAAGATAAGATACAACTATACCTCCTGTATTTCCACTTGATTTTCCAAGTCTCACATAGAAATTTTACCATATTACTCTCCTATTTGGTGCTTTATGATTTCAGTAAGCTTCAGAGGGATTGTTAGTATTTTTTTCAGTGTTTGCATTTTGTTTTATAATTGCACATCAGCTGACTTCATATACGCACAGGGTAACTAGTCATTTTTATGAATCAAGAGTTTTCCTTACTGAAAAACTGAAAATAGTAATCTATTAGGTTGGTCCTTCATCAGTGTAACCTACTTGTATCAACCACATCTGCACTTATAGCACTTTAGCAGTATCCCGTTTCCAAAATTGCAACTCCAGAAGAGCGGCAATAAATTCGTAACAATTGGTTCCACACAGAGAATGGACTTGAAAAAGTCTTACCTTTGTCTATATACGTTGTAAGATCTTCACTTGAACTCTGAGTTTCTGCATGTTTAACTATTAAAAAGAGGAGAGGTGGAAAGAAAATATTCAAATGGAACAATACCACATACAAATTCAAAGGCATTCAAAGGTAAGCACTTACGTTTTTTGCACTTCTCTTTAATTACACCATCAAGTTTTCCCTGTTAAAATTAAGAAGTACAGAATTTTTATGCCATACATATTTCTTAGAACATCAGTTCCTAAAGAGCATGAAATCTATATCAACATCTCTGAAGTTGGAAAATTTCTCTCTTACAGTGAACTGCTAATGTTTAGTTACTCAATATTCCCCCAAAAATGAAATTTTACTATTTCAGCACCTATTACACTAATAGCTTCTTTCTTTCCCCCAAAAAATACTAAAAGAAGTTTCACACAAAGACAAGGAAAGCCTTACTTGTGCTTTTTTCAGCTCCTTTTCAAGCCTTCTCTTTTCAGTTTTTAGTTGTCTGAAGTCCTGTGTATGCTTTGTTGCAGCCTCTTCAAAGAAGAGAACCAAAATTCAATTTAGAAACTACACTGTAAAGAGGCCACTAATTTAAGCGGTGCTGGTATAGTAGTTCCCTAGTTTGCAAATAAAGTCACCAGAAAAAAACAGATAGTGTGAAATACTAATCTACTGAATTTATATTTTGGTTCATTTGGACAATATCTCATGCATACAAGTATGTTGCCTTCTACTGTATAATTACTGTTTTGAACCACAGCAATACATTTATTAGTTTTCTCAATTATATGCAAGAATGAAGAGTGGGTCATATTGTAATGATATTGTACTGTAGAACAATATACATCAAGTATATTGTTGAAAAAAGGAGATAAAATTGAGTTGCAAGGGTTTTTTACAGTTTTATTCTCTTATTTAAATAAAAGCTCTGGTTCAAAGATGAAAACACCACAGCCAGCTGCATTAGGAAGATACATAAAGCACTCAAAAGTAATAGAGAAGAGGACCTTATCTCTTAATGTCTAACAGATACCTGGCAAGAGTGCAGATGGGTGGAAATAGAGGGTATAGGGTAGGTGAGAACTGAACGCAAGGTTCCTAGGAAAATTCTTAGGCGACAGTCAGCTGAGAGAACTCCTGAGAGTTCAGCTTNCCTGCTGATCAAATAAGAAGAGAGCCTATTAAAATAATAAGTTTTAAAAAGGAACCTTGAGTGGTAAGCTAACAAAAAAACAATAATGGCAAAATTTCATACTGCCAAAACATACAATGTTTGAGATATTTAATGAACATAGGAAAAACCAAAACAGATAAAATAGTCACTGAAATTGGACCTAACACATACTCTCTCTTAGTATTTTGTTCTAGTTCTGCCAGAATTTGAGTTTTTGGAGGCAAGTGTGTAAAAAGCCTGGCTATCCTGCAATGGAACTCCAAAATTCTCATCAAAATAAACACCTTGTACCTGCACTTTACAGTAAGATTCAGGGGGTTTCTAACACTAAGATATGTCACTCAGTTCACTGTATTTTGAACTACAGTAAGTACAGCTAAAATATGTGTGATATGAATGCAAATATCTGCCTTGCCCATTGATGACACAGCAAGTGAAGTCTCAAAAAGTCTTACGTACATCCATCCTCGCAAACAAGAAAAACACAGGGCCATGAAGCCAATGCCTTTTCTCCATGTAGAAAAAAGCAAACAAACTAACTAACTAACCAATTAAAATACAAGTGCCAAACTTGTATTTTAAAAGTCAGAAAACGTGCATCAGGAACACCAAATACTTTAATATGAACATAAACATGAACAATCCTGCCAGGATTATTAGAACACTGGAGCACATGCCCTATGAAAACAGTCTTATTGAACTAGACTTAATCAGCCAGAGGGGAAAACATAACAAATCATAGAAAGAATACAAGAACAGCTTTCCTGTACAAGGAGGTATCAAGAAGATGGAATGAGACTGTTAATGTGATTGTTCAATCAAGAAGATGGAACAAGACTGCTATATGGTACACATTAGGTGTGAACTGAAACACGGGAGTTTCCAACATGTTACTGAACCAAGCTGCCTACAGACGCTGGTAACACTGAATCCTTTGAAGTTTTCATGACTAGAAGTTCCCTTCCAACTTCATCTGAGTCATGTGCCTAAGACACTCAGCAGAAAATATTCTGCAGGAGGGCTGATATAAATCAGAGACTAAGCACCCCACATAGTACTGGCCAGCCTTGTTCCTTGGGCATCAAAGTTAAAGTCACAATTCCTCTGGACAGAAAAGGAAAAAAGAGATTATGTTACTGTACTGTTGTCCTACTCAATGTAGAAAGTTACCTTCAAGTTTTTTCACTTTAGTTTCCAGTTTCTTTCTCCTGTTAAAAAGAACACATTAATAGATCATTTTTTAAAATAGAACTATGTTGCATGAAAAGTCAGAAAAAAAATCTAGCCATTCAAAGAAAACACACCTCTTATACCCAGGACCTGTGAGACCAATGAGTCCCTGAAGTTGAAAAATCAAATTGGTGCCATGTTGCTGGCATTCTCACATAAACAGCTGTATCTGTTACAGAGGCAAAGTTTGCTTTTAAGAGAGTCAATCCACTAAATATACCTTTAGCAACAACCTGGTATTAGAAATACAACCGCAGAAAACTGGCTTCTGTTTTTTGCATTTCTAAGATGTAATGCAGACAGGTTAGCTTTACTCCTTAAAAACAATCAAGCTTTGCTTACAATGAATAATATCTAAGCAATGATATAATCAGGAATAGCCCTCAGGATGACTTTTGTCCCACACCTTTTTGTTCAGAACATCCAGATACTTTAGACTAAAGTCAAACCAAAGGAAAAAATATGAAGCATCCTGAACAATTTTGACTTCAACATTTTAATCCTACCTTATATGTAAAACACACAGAACTGGAAAAGAAATAAATAGAAAATAGAAAAATACACATTTCTATTATTTTCTTCTACTAAATTCTAATATCCCAGAAATTGTTTTTAAACTGTTGTGGTAAGTAGACAATTCTACCAACGATTACCGATCACTTTCATGAAGTAGAACACAGTTAATTTATTCTTCATATTAAAAACTGTGTAATAGATTGAGACTTACCACCTAAGCCTTTCGGGATGTCCAGGCTTTAATTGAACCACTCCAGACATTAACCAGAATATATTCAAAAATCCACTCATAAATGGTATGACTGACCACCTTTTGCATGTTCAGTAGTAAAGGTATAATATAAAATAAAAGACCAAGGATTCTGTGCCTTCTCAGCCTGAAGAGGTTCATACTTACTTTCCTATATGATGGCTTTGACAGTCAAGCCATAGGTGAGAATTTCAGCAAAATTCCTCATAAAATACCTTTATAGAAAAAAGTAAGGGGAGGCAGGGGAGGGGTGAGTTGTCCTTTAGAAAACAGGACGTAAGAAACTTCTGTTTCCCTGTAGATTATCTTCAAGTGAATGCACAGAAGTACTACATATGCAATGCATGGACGTCGGAAGCAAGGTAAGTTGACACAGGAAGACCACAGAGATGCTGTTTACCATTGCAGGGAGAAGACTCATGCAGCCAAAGCTCAATTAGAATTCAAGCGGACCAGTACTCTGAAGGACACAAAAGGGGCTTTTCAAAATATCTTAACAGCAAATGGAAGATCAGAAATAACATCAGCTTGATGAGGTTAGTCACATCACAAATAGGGATGCAAAGCAGAGATATTTAATGCCTTCTTCACATCTGTCACCAATTACAGACCCTGGGACTCCCAGAAACCTGTGTTGGAAGACCATGGGTGGCTTGTTTAGCTCAGGAAAGAGAAGGCTGAGGGGTGACCTCATCACAGTTTACAACTTCCTCAGCAGGGGACAGTGGAGAGGAAGGTGCTTATCTCCTCTCTCTGGTGACCAATGATAGGACAGAAGGAAATGCAATGAAGCTAGGGAAGTTTAGACGGGACATTAGGAAAAGGTTCTTCAGGCTCCCCAGGGAAGCAGTCATTGACATCAAGCCTGTCAGAGTTCCAGAAGCACCTGAATGATAGTCTTAGTCTTACAGCTTAGTTTTAAGTAGTCCTGTGAGGAGAAGGGAGTTGGACTCAATGATCCTCATAGGTACTTTTCAACTTGAGATAAACTAGGATACAAATAACAAGAATCTGAACAAAGAGAAACAAAGTGCCAACATTATCATTGCAATAATATTTATAAATTAAGTAATTGCATTTACATATGCAGAACTATACTAATTTCATCAACACACAAGTACATGAAGAAAATAGGTAGATGTTAAATCTAGCAATTTACAAAAAGCAGTTTGCAGATTTGGGCAGAACTCCTCTTATGCTACCCAACTCAAGTTCCTATCTGATCCTTAAGATACATGCACAACTGCAGCTGACAGAATACTATGCTAACAGAAGTTGTACTCCATGGGAACTGCCATTCCTGTAGAATATTCAGATCTCAACTAGACAGTCCTGAGCAAGCTAACTTTAATACTGGCTCTGAATAGCAGACTGGACCAAAGGACATGGGTGATAATTTCTCACCTTTTTAATAGTACCTGTAAATTAACAGTAATTTTATGCACAATTCACTATTACTCTGCTTCTGAAAAAATCCAGCTTTCAAATTACTGAACTCTGTCACTATCGGACACGAAAGAATGCAAGCCCACCAATGTTCTTCAGATGAAGGAAGGAAGGAGGAGGGTTTATTTCCCTGACTCCAACATTTATAGTTTTCCAAAAGTGACAGCGGATTGGAGGGTGATAAGGACACCTCTCCAATGACACTGGTCAAACCAACAGTCCATCAACTTTCTCCTCCTCCATAAAAGAAGACAAAACAATCAGTTATTTACAGAAAGTGTCTGAAAAAGTTCACCACAAGAATGTCCATATCAGAAGGCCTAGAAAATCTTAAAAAAACAGGGTGACAGAACTCATATGACCTACTGCTTCAAATGGCCTCAGTATCAGAGGTATACAAAACAGCTACTGCATCACAGCATTGAGGCTGAAGTGGCAAGAATCCACTGGAAGTTATGGTGTTCAACCCACACTGCTCAAGCAGGGACACCTACAGCTCACTGGCCAGGACCATTTCCAAATGGCTTCTGAATATTTCTAAGGATGGTAAGGCCACAAACTCCCAGGGCAATCTATGGAAATACTCAGTCATTCTCACAGCAAAAAGTGTTTCCTGATGTTCACAGGAAACATGACCTTCTTTGTCTTAGTTTGTTCCCATTGCCTCTTGTCCTATCACTGTAGTCCAAGGAAGTGAGCCTGGTTCTTTTTTCTTTACAGGCTCCCTTCAGATATTTATAGACATTGGTAATACCACCCCTGAGTCTTTTCTTCTCTAGACTTAATGGTCCCAGTTCTCTCAGCCTTCTGTCACGGGAGAAATGCTCCTATTCCTTAATCATCTTCATGGTCCTTCACTGAACTCACTCCCACATATCCATGTCTCTCTTGTATTGAGAAGTCCAGAACTAATACAGTATTTCAGGTGTGGCATCAGAAGTGCTGAGCAGGAGAGAATAGCATCTTCCTCAGCCTACTCACAAAACTCACTGAAAACCAAGATACTGGTACCTCTTTGCCACCAGTGTGTATCGCTGGCTCATGTCATGAAATCATCCCAAGCTGCTGTCCACCAGCACATACTGGTGATTGTTCCTCATCAGGTGCTGGGCTTCACACTTCTCCTTGCTGAGAAGTTACCTCATTTCTTCAGCCTGTCAAGCTTGTGCTGGATAGCAGCATGCCCTTCTGGCCCATCAGCCACACGTGTGCCATTGGCAAGTTTGCTGACAGTAGGCTCTGCCCCATCATGCAGATCAGTAACAAGATGTTAAACTGGACTCGACCCACTGTGCAGCCCTCTCTGTCTCCCCCTAGGGTAGTATTATCTACTGGTCTCCAACCAGACTTTGCACAGTGTTCATCATCACACTCAAGGCCCAGCCATTCAGCCAGTTTTTGATCCACTGTCTGCCCATCCAGCCCCTACAGCACCAGCCTAATGAGCTATGATGAGGCTATTATGGGAAACGGTGTCAGAGATCTTATTCCCTGTCAGACACTAGCCACTGCTCTCGCCTGATCTAGAAAACATGTCAATTTATAAGGTCAGTGCAGCGCAACTTCCCCTTGGTGAAGACATGCTGTCTACTCTAGGGCTTCTTGTCCTTCATGTGCCTGAAAATGAGTTCAAGGATGACCTGCTCCATCACCTTCCCAGAGATCAAAGTGAGGCTGACTGGTCTGTAGTTCCCTGGCTCCTCCTTCTTGAAGATATGAGTGACAGGGACAAACATTACATCTATACTGACACAATAAATTGCCAGCACATCAGAGTGGTCAGTTCCCTCTTAAGATGCAGTTAGCAATGGGGTAGCTGCTCTCTGCTGCTCTTAGATAAGGCAATGTACTGAATATTTTATTAAGCTCACAGTACATTGAGTATGTCTACATGTAGAGTAAGTGCAGAATGGCTGAAAAAATGACAACAATCCTAGTCTCCTCATACAGTCTTTTGGGTAATAATGGCTTGCTGCTCTGCCTGTGAACACTGTATGCTTCACAAGTCATGTAAAGAGACTAGTGTATTTCTTTTGAGAAATGCTTCAGTCACTTGATCATCTCTGTGGACCTTCATTAGACTCTCTCCAGTATACCCGTAAACCCGTACAAAAAAGCCCAGAACTGGGCACAGTACTTCAAGGCATGGCCTCACCAGTACTGAGCAGAGAGAACCAATCACTTCCCTTGACCGGCTGGTAGCACCAAAATAGCTTAGAAACACCAAAGTTAAAAATGATAACCAGCTTATATGGAAGCAAGGAGTCACCAGTGGGAGTCCCATTGGGATGTCTGCTAGAACACATCAGAAATAAAAGTTGACTACAAAATCGGAAGGGTCTTAGAATTCCAAGTCACTAGAGTGCAATCATTGGTTTTTGTAAATGCAAAGTGATGCACATGAAGAAAAATAACCACAACTACCAACACCTTGCTATATATTAGCTGGTTCTCTTTTGAGAGCATGAGAACCTTCCCACACAATACTGAGAAGTCACAGCGCCCTGATATAGGTGATTTAAAGGTTAAAAATAGTAGAGGATTAAAAAGCAATTATACAAGCCCATTAGAGTATGCATCAAGAGCTGTAAGAGTTAACACACACATATGCTCCAGGCAAGGAAACCTTTGACTGACTGCTTACTGGAAAAACAAACTTTGGGAATTAACAAGGCACAGCTTCAGAATACTCTGTATTATGGCAGCAAAAATTACTTTTGCACTTTTGCTGCCAAATCCCTCCTGCTCATTTCCAAACATGGCAGACAGTTCACTATGAACTGCTGAGCTGTTACATTAAAACAATTATTTTAAGGACTGATTTTAGTACAGACCACTTTGGCAATATTATTCTTATACTGGCCTCAGAGACTTAACAGCAAAACTGAAATGAATGGCAATAACAAAAGCTGAGACTAAGAACCACTTAGAACTGGAGAAACTACAGCTTTTTTCAATTTCATCCTGTTCTTAAAGACTTTCACTAAACAACCACATAAAGCCACTTCACGACAAGACAATAAACAAAGTAACACTGCACTCAAAAGAGTTTGCTACAATACTTAGGATCATTCTTCCATCAACTCCTTGTTCTAAGAACCCAAAGGTACAAAAATTTTAGTGAGATGGAAAGCATAACTAGATAAGGTACATTATCAAGTTTGGAAGAGGTAAGAGAGGCAAAGAAAGGTCGAGAAAAAAAGAAGCGTCACTCACACAGCATCGCTGTTTAATATTTCTTCTTTAATTTTAACATATTCCAGTTGGCTCTCCTGATAAGTCTTGAGAGAATTCTGAAGAAGAAAAGCACAGTTAAAATATGTCCATACTGAGGGCAAAAAAAAAATGGCAGACACCTTACCTCTTCTAATGAAAACAGTGCCTGGGCCAAAAAAGTTTAAGTATATTCAATAAGAAAAGAAGCAAGTTGGAAAGTCAGGTTATCTTCTTTCTTTAAAGGCAAAAGTTATAAAAAGCAAACACATTAATCTCTTTATGTCTATCTTTTAAGTACATGCCTTCAACACCTTGCTGGAGGGGAGCTTGAAGCTGAAATAAAGATCTTAACTATTATACACTATACATATAATCCTATTTTTTCTGAAAAAGTGCCATGAGGACATCAGCTACTAATGCTTGCTGAAGGAAGAGCAGTTATAAAATCATTCTAACACAGAACACTACGTACAGCAACAAGACAAATGTTAGTATCTTTCTTATAAAAAAGCTACAAGAAAGAAAGTGGGGTATTTTCTTCAGAAATTATAATAATGTCTAGAAAATACATACATGTAGGTAATTTGAACAATCTAAACCTTCTTCCCTGTAGCTAAGCGATGGGAGAGAAATTAGGAATAAACTTCAGAAGCTAATGATGTAAAACATCGGTTCAAAAGGGTAACAGAAGCACAACACTATTCTGCACCTTTTCACTAGTACAAGTTATATTCAATAATCTGACAAGATCAGAGCAGAAAACCAAAGGAGTCTGAATGTTTCTCATTCCTTCCTTCCTTCGTAAGGAAATAACCAAACAATGTGATAAAAAATTTTAAGAACTACAACAACCTAAACTTATTGCCTCTCTGAAACCTGAAGTAATTTAATTAATTTCACCTAACTTCACCAGAGCTACCTGTCCCAGTGAGCTGGAAGTAAGAACAGAGCTCATTAAAAGTCAGCTTCATTAAGATGAGCATTAGGAATATGCAAGGAATATGCATTTCAACAGAAAAAGCGCAAGTTATTTAAACAAGCACACCTTTTTTTCTTCCAACTCTGCCTTCAAGGAACCCAACTCTTCCTGGCATTTTTCCAGAGGCAGAATTTTCTGTAACATCTTCTCCACTTGGCAACGAAGAGCAGAGATCTCTCTGAAATTAGATGTGCAATTAAAAACGTTGCCAAAACCACAGATGCTTTGAAACTCAGTATTCTGATTCTTCAATCAAGCATCTGAGTATTTTGCTTTTATCCTACGGAAAAAATGCTGTGAGAGATACCTAAAAACTTTAATAGTTTCAGTGTTCTCGTTTTTCCACCTATTTAAAGAAAATCCAAGACCTGATTTAAAAACACTACACTGAACCCAAAGTTAGAAGCAAGCAGATGGCACGTGCCACAGAAATATGCTGCCTACATTAAAGTGCCAGTAATAAGTGTCTCTGCATACCCAGCGCTGTAAAGTAAGAGCAGAGTCCAAATGCAGTGTTTTTCAACAGGCAGGTTGGAGTCCATAAAAATTATACGCTGCCTCTTCCTCTATAATCAGAGTAAGCAAGGGCACATAGACACAACTCTTAAGTCAAAATGCTTCACACAAATATGGACGCTCCAAATAGCCATACATTTAACTACCACCAAAAGATGAGCTTCATATCTCCACTTGGACTCCCACTAGCCCAGGACCAGGAAAGAATCCCACACATGTATTGTAGAGGAAGGACAGATTTTTCTCCTCATCATATCTTTGCTAACTATGGCCTAGGAAGCATGGTAAAAGTACCATACTAAAAGTGCAGCTTAGACCTATGGCTGTCGCTATGACACCATCAGACTCCTAAAACTAACCACAACACAGAGAATATAGTAATACATCTTTAGTAATCAATATAAATCCAACTTACCGTTCAGCAAATTGAAGCTGTAATCTCTTGTTAAGGTAGAAATTAAAAACAGTTTATCAAATGTCCTTAAGTATATTTCAATCCAACTGCAACTTGCAAAGAAACATCCAGTAAAGACTTCCTCCCAGAAAAAAATACTCCCCAAGACTTGCAGAACTAAGTGTTTATACATGCATTTCAATACATTTGAAGTGAATAAGAAGAGCTTCTTCTGTTACATGAAAAAGATTGAGTAATTCTCAGCAACTCAGATTTCAAATAGACTACCATAAATCATATACCAGAAATAGGCAGATCTTAAGTGGATAGTTTTAATTCCAAAGGCCTATTTTCTTTACAAAATCCACCCAGTTTGTTCTTTATTAGAGACATCATCTCATAACCTAAACAGAAAGCCTCAAGCCCTTTTATAAATGTTTAAGGTATACTAATCCTGTAAGAACACAAAGAGAAAACTAAAGGATATCAGTGCATTTCTGTTGATACTCAGTCAGCAAACGACTATAAGAAAAGAAAAAACCCAGACATTACTCATTTTCTCACCTGATTTTGACAATCATATGTTAGGGTATCTTTCCTTTTGCTTTATAGATAAATAGAGAAAGCGTAAGATTGGTTTAAATTTTCTGATAATAGTCAATATAACCCTTTGATTTCATTGAGCCATTCAAACCTCAAATCAAACTGCTTTAAGTAGGAAAAAAATACCGACTGGCGATTACATGAAATTGTAGCCATTAACTAATTGCAGCTTTAAAAAAAAAGTATTGCTTAGACAAAGGAAATTATATATATATATATATATATAAAACACATTTCCATACTTGAAAGGATGTTTTCTAAAAAAGAACACACATCTCAGAGAAATAGTTTGAAAGACCCTAAAAGGCTTTAATCTTTATATTATTCTCCTAGCCACCATAAAGGGTAACACTTAGCCTGATGCAAGAGGGCCATGGGACAGCACGAAGGAAAGCTACTCCTTTCTTTTCTCAAATATTATGTTTTTTAAGAACAGAGCAAAGAAAGGACAAGAAAAAGTAATACCATGGGAGTTACCCTAATACAGAGAGGATGCATTACTTTCTATTGCAATAGTTAAGAGCAATCCAGTAAAGCAAAAAAGAAAGGCTGAGCTGCAAGTAGCTAAAGAAGAGGCAATTTCCACAAGAAATATATGCACTGGCAAAAAGAAGAGGGACACAAAATTTAGAGGTCAGAAAAGAAATCGCAACAGAGTAAAGGAGCTTTGAAAAAAGGATCCTAGTTAAGACACCCAGTGTGTGCTAGCTGAAATACTCTGGAAATAGAATGCAGGACTGTCATTTAGATTCACTAAAGCCAGATTGACATTTATCTAGAAAAGGATACATAAGAAACAAACCACTATAATTAGGAGCCATTGCATGGATATTAAGCCATAGTATGGAGGTAAACATAACATATCTTGATATACTATTCCATACAATATGTTGATGGGTTTTGAGAAGAATTGGAAGCAAGCACAGAAAAGAAAGCAAACTGTAAGAAGGATTTTATAAACATATCATTCTGAACAATGTTCAGCTTCACTTTTCACATTCTAATATTTAATCCCAACAGAATTTCAGAATTTAATAATCAGACTAAATTCTGCTGAAAAAGTTCATATCTGTACTCAACTTTTAGTTCCCACATTCTTCACCACAGAAAAATGAAATAAGCAAGCACAATTAAATGAACAAAAATATTAATAAATATCAATAAATATCAATAAATATCATCTGCTTCTCCCTTAAATAAATAAATAAATCTCTTCAAAGAGTTGCTTCTGCCTGTACTTCTAATAATATTACAGGTACACAAAGTAGCGCTGTTTACTGTCATTATACACAGATATTTTACAGAATAAATTAGTCTTACAGTCTTGATTTAGGACATGTTTTTGAAGAACTTTCATTTTGAGAAGCATTTAGTGTAGTGCACAAGCGAATATTCACATTCCAAAAATCATATCTCCTGCATTGCTGTAAGTACTTAAGAATAAAACCCAAACAAACAAAACCACGTGCAATTTTACTTACTCTCCATCAATTATTTTTTGCTTCAATGCAATTAATGCAGCTACATATTCATTCATATTCTGTAAGGAAGAGTCTCAAGTCAGTAAAGAACGTACACCCCAAAAATCAATACTGTAAATAACCCCTAACCCAATGGCTAATTTTATAGAAAATACAATAAACTGTCTTCATTCACGCAGAGAATGCAGGCACCACAAGTAAGTATGCATCTTTAAATGAGGACTTGCTACAAAAGCTCTTCAAACTTTGCCTCTGCAGTAGATTATACACTAAATCCCTATAACTTTTTCCGCCAAAATCCAATTGACCTTTGGCAGAATATCAGCAATAAACATTAGCTCACTTGAGTCTACAGATTTTCCAGTTTCTCATCCATACTCATTTTAAGTGTGTCCTATGAACTCTCAACAGGACCTTCTCTTCATTTAAAGGAAAAACAAAAATTACCCAAAGCGTAATACCATAAAAATACACACTCGCTTAAGAGCCCTCAAGGAAGTAAATTCTAAATCCTTATACTGCACCGAAGCATAGCCAAGAGGACGCAACTAGAAATTCGCTGATAGATCCCACTAAGCACGTCGCAGAGACACGAGCTACTTTTCCACACTTCGCCTAGCTAAAACTCCACACTGCTGCTACTTTTAGAGCCCGTTTACCACGCACGCTGTCCGCGTTCCCGACGGCACAGGGAGTGGTGACTGTGGTACCCGACACTTCCCGCCAGCGGCCCGGCGCGGATCCACTACCTCGTCTGTGAGCAAAAACTCCACTCCAGCGCCACAGGGACGGCGGTCGATGCCTACCTGCTGGAGAACACCGCAGTTGGCGCAGGCCCTGCCGGCGGCCGCAGTCCCGGCCAGCGGCGGTGGCGTCTCTCCGGGCATCATCGTGCCCACGCCTCCGTGCGGCCCCGAGAGCGGTGCGTGTGCGCCGCTCCATGGCGTCACACACCGCGCCACTGCTTTAGCAAGGACCCAGCTCGCCTTCGTCTCCTCAAGAATGCTGTCCACTGCTGCCTGACTATTAGCAGCAGAAAAGACAGCAAAGAGTGGTCTCTGCAGAGACTGAGCGTTGAAAGCAACTGGTGGAGAGCGACTTAGTCCACTGAAAGGCACGGCCTCAGCCACGCCCTTCTACCGCTGCTATTATTTTACCTTCTTCTAGGTGCGGGCACTTTTGGCAAGGGAACTACTGTGGGCCTGACGCAGGTGCGAATAGGGCAGCTTCTTTCACCTGGCGCGAGAGGAGGGACGGAGCCGCCGCTAGAGCGTCGCGTGGGGGGGAAAGGTGGGGGTGCGCGCGCGGGTGCGGCTGTTCCGTGACAGTACGGCCACGCTCTGTAATAAATTACACGAGGCCAGGCAAGGCAAGGCTGAGGTCCCCTGCAGCCGGAATCACCGGACATTGGTCTCGGTGATCCGCGACGAGCCTGATGTGATACCGAAATCGGCCGGGAAATAAACTAATACAATTTGAAATATTTGAAAGCCGGCATTCTTTATTACAGCTTTGAACACTTTGGGAGGATAGCTCCTCTAATCGGATGTGTGTAATGAAACTACAACAGGGCATTAATTCTATCATGATCATACATATTCATTACAACTTACTTCCTAGCTAATAGGTAAACATCACTGCTGTAGAACTAATTTGCATGCGTCCGCCTCCTGTTGGAAGTCCTTTTATAGTGCTAGACGGTCATCTAAAGGGATTTCTGATGCTCGTACTCACTGAGTGTCCCAATATTACAGATGACCTTCCCTTGAACAGTTTTTTTTTGGGCCTGCGTTGTTGCTTCTTGTTACATAACTTGGCCAAAAAAATCTCACTGTATTCCTCATTATCTATTTATCCGCTGGTTCCAGCCACGTTATCATCTTGTGAATACTTTTACATTCTTTTGGGTTTGGGTTGGTTTTTTGCTAGTTAGTTTTTAAACTCTGTCTAGGAACTTCAGGAGAACTGAAAGTTTATATTCTCTGTGTAATCTCTCAGAAGCTAATCACCCTTGTTACAGGGTGATTCTCTCTGCTACCGTGCTGCCAAACTAGAGCTACCTCCTAGACAAGGGCATGCTAAGCTGATGCCATTCCCTAACACAGATCCCCCTCCTAGTTTTTCAAACGAGAGTGTACCAGTTCAGCTCACTCAGAAAGCATCTTGTGGGAACATAATACTCATGGGAAGAGATCAGGCTTTTTATTTCATCCAAGCATTTGTAAACACTTTTAATATTTAGCATCGCTTGTCGTGACTGCCTGCATTTCCCACTTACACTACATCTTTCTATAGCGAGTAAGCTTGGGAAGGACTTTATAGAATTACAGAATGGTTTGGCTTAAAAGCGACCTTAAAGATCATGTAGTGCCAAGGCTCCTGCCATGGGCAGGGACACATGCTGCTAGACCAGATTGCTTATGTGTTTCAGGCCATGCTTTCAATCACTTAAGAGGCACAGAAGTTTCAGGTAGTAACTGCTTACTGTTGTGAAAAACGCTAATCACTTGTTTTAAAATGTTAAAAGTTTAATAGTAATAAAATGGTTATAAAAATTAGAGTAATAAGAATTTGGACAATCAGAGCTAGGACAATAAAGTACAATAAAAACAAAGGCATATGGACAGTCCAGGTGCCTCCTGGGCAATTAAGCCCCGAAAGCACACACGCTAACAAAGGATTAACGCTTAAAAGCAATAGCCTGTTGCATATTCATATATCTTATACATGATGCATAAATTATTTTCAAACAAAGGGTGTTCTCTGATTATTATCAACTTCTTCCCCTTAATCCTGTTGGCTCCTCAAAGTCGGGAAGGAGGTGGATGAAAGTTGGTCTTTTCCAATAAAGAGGCAATAATTTTTCTCTTGGAGATTTAGGCGTCTTGTTGCTGTTGTCTCTGTGCAAAGAATTTCTTGATTATTTCATCCCTTTCTTGAGCTAGTTAAAAAAGTATCTTACATCACATAGTTTCTATTTTAACATTATGTTGTAACCTAAAACTATATTTACCCCACTACTTAAAAAAATACAGTACTACTAATTAATACAACGTAACACATACAGTATTCCTTTTAATATCTGCGAAGAGCCAATCATTTAATATGTACTTTTCACACTGTATTGTGGCATGCTGTGTTACTGTTTAAGGTACATAGAAATCACTCAGTATTTAGCAGACAGGACAGATATTTGCACAAAGTGCAAATTAGTTTGTAGGAAGGACATTTCTGTTCTTGTGAGCCAGCGAAGGCTTCCTGAAGATAAGGAAAGCCTCCTATCTCTCTTAAGGAAGATACCAAGGCTATCACCATGACAATGTGAAGAAAGAGAGAAAATAAAGATATAGATTTTGGTTGGCTCACAGAATGACATGGCTCCTTTTCACCTATTGAGAGTTTTGTTTCCTTTTTATAACCAATGGGCAGTGTATGTGTTTGTTAAGCAAATGTAAATATCTTGTAAAGCTATAAAGGCAACATGTTGCTTTAATAAATAGATCTATACAGCCTTCTTTGTGCTGAGTGGTGCTCTATAACGACATTAGTTTGTGATTTTTTTCTATTCAGCTGATGATGTTGGACTTCATTCACTGCATGCTGCTGCTCACACTTTTAGTCTACCTGAAACTTTCTCTGGCTTACAATTTATCCAGTTGCTTTTTCACTATTGTCTTCCTTGTAGTTTATACATATTCCTTAGGGGAATCAATATTCATTTCTAGTTCTGAAGATCCTGTTAAATCTTCCTTCTGATGAACAGTAATGTATACAGTTGCATAGTTACTTGGACCTTGATGAAGACATTGAAACTTGTAACTCCTGTATAAGTGCTCTGATGAAACATTGTGTGTCAGGCTTTCTCTATCTACTTTGAGAGCCTTACAACAGTATAATAAAATACAGTTTAGAATTATAATAGAGTTTGTGTGTCAGTGTCACCTAAGTGAATTTACCCTCTGGGCTGAGTAAGTTTCCCATGTGAAGTGCCCTTCCAAGGGAATGGAGTTGAGTGCTAGTTGTTTTAGATTTGAGAATTTGGGCCTGTAGTCAGGTCAGGTAACAAGGCACTATATTAAGTGAGTTTCTTAAGGACAGGGTTCTGCAGAAAGAAGCAATGCTATATCTGAAAGAAATTAGTAGATAAGATGTTTTCAGAAGAATTCAATGTTTCTTGTAACTATTCATGCTTGAAGTGAAAATGTTACCAAAATTTTGGTTTAACATTAAAGATGTCCAAATTTTCTAGTTGTTTAGACTTCACAGAATCATTTAAGTCAGAAAAGACCTCCAAGATCATCAAGTCCAGTTTTTACCAATCTCCACCTTGTCAACTAGGCCATGGCATTAAGTACCACATCCAATATTTTCTTGAACACCTCCAGGGATTGGCGATACTACCGCCTCCTTGTGCAGCCTATTCCAATCCTTAACAACCCTTTCCATGAAGAAATTCTTCTTATGTCCAATCTAATCCTCCCCTGGCACAGCTCAAGGCTATGTCCTCCTGTCCTGTTGCCAGTTGCCTGGGAGAAAAAAGGCTGACTCCACCTTGCTACAACCTCCTTTCAGGCAGTTGTAGAGCACAATAAAGGTCCCCCTAAGCCTTTTCTTCACACTAAACAACCCAGCTCCCTCAGCTGCTTCTCCATGGACTCATGCTCTAAACTCTTCACCATCTTTGTTGCTCTCCTCTGACACATTCCAGCACCTCAATGTCTTTCCTGAATTGAGATGCTCAGAACTGGACAAAGTACACAAGGTACAGCCTCAACAGTTCCAAGTACAGGATGGCAATCACTTCCCTAGTCCTGCTGGTCACACTATTGCTAATACAGGTCAGGATACCATTGGCCTTCTTGGCCATCTGGTCACATTTACAGCCAGCTGTTGACTTACACCCCCACATCCTTTTCTCCTAGGGAGTTTTCCAGCCACTCTTCGCCCAGCCTGTAGAGTTCCATGGGGTTGCTGTGACCCAAATGCTGGACCTGGTACTTTGCCTTCTTGAACCTCATACTGTTGGCATTGGCCCATCAATCCAGCCTGTCCAAGTCCCTCTGCAGAGCCTTTCCACTGTCTAGCAGATCATACACTCCTGCCCAACAACTTAGTGTTGTCCATGAGTGGACAATTGAGAGTGCACTGGATTCCCTCATCCAGATCATCAATAAAGATATTAAACAGGGCTGGGCCCAACACTGAGCCTCAGGGAACCCCTCTAGTGACCACCTACCAACTGGATGTAGCGCCACTCACCACATCTTTCTTGGCCCAGCCATCCAGACAGTTCTTAACCCAGCAAAGACTGCACCTGTCCCAGTCGTGGGCTGCCACCTTCTCCAGGAGAATTTGTTGGGAGACAGTATCAAAGGCTTTGCTGAAGTCCAGGTAGACACATCCACAACCTTTCCCCCATCCACTAGGTGGGCTGTCTGGTCATAAAAGATGAATTTGGTCAAGCAAGACCTGCCTTTCCTAAACGCATGCTGGCTGGGCCTGAGCCCTTGGTTGCCCTGTGTCGGCAATGGAGAGAGATGGGGAACACTGATTCAGTGATCAGAATCTGATTTATTTGTGAGATACAAATGCTTAGATACTATTTTAGGGAGACTAATAATATGTACTATGATGATTAGGTTACAATCACATACACAAACTTATGCATATAACAATATCTCTTGCTTGCAGAGTTTAATGGGATGTTCTTTTTCTGGTAAACCTGTCTGATTTAATCTTCTTGCAATCTAGGTCTAATTTTAAAGTTCTGTTTGCTTTTGCCAAGGCATCCTGTTAACAAATCTCTTATGTTAACCAAGTCAAAAGTCCATTGTCTGTCTTGTGCCCCCAAATATCCAAACATCGCCTCCTTTCCTTTTGACTAAAAATACTCTTTTAATGACCTTATTAATTAATCTCTGCATACATTGAAATGTATCAAGATTAATACAATTATTATCAGAATTACCACATACATCCCTATCTTAAAAAGAATCTTTTAGTTAAAAACTCCAGCCACTAAAAGGCTCAGGCTTGATCTTTATAAACTAAAAACATTCCTGATGTCAGCCACATTACTGGATTTAGAAAGGGTGCCAGAAGTGTAATTGCACCAAAAAATTTGATTCTTATACACAGGGTGATAGAGAGAAACATTTTTAGACTGATTCCTTCCCATGTATTTAAAATTAACACAAAAATCCAATTTCACAGAACCCAGGAATTCTAATTCTTGGGGTTCCACCAAGGGTGTTTCAGGAGGTTAAGGGATCCAATTTGGTATGATGTGGTTTGCTTTCAAAAAATTTTAGTGTAAATATTAGTGTAAAATTCTGGAGGAGCTATATCCCCCCCAAACGTTTTGTGTAAATATTAGTGTAAAGTTCTGGAGGAGCTACATTCCTCCTTAATTTTTTGGTTTTGAATAACATGTGTGTTTCTCATTATGAACATGAAGGTAACATAAAAGCATAACAATATGTAATAAAACAATAAACTTATACTAAGTAAAAATAAATCAGATAATAGACAAAATTAGTAGCATGTGAAAAATAAAAGGGTGATTAAAAACAATACATTATCTGTTATATATGTGATAGATTAATTCATGCTGTAGAAATTAGAAATGAGTATATAGAATATTAAGGAGAACCAAACCCTATGCTTATAACCACTCCGTCTGGGAACTGCATTTCTGTTCACATTCTAAACCAGTTCTCAGAAAAGATCAATCCGGCTGCTGTATGAATAAAGGAGCCTGCAGTCTCCCTGACTGGGGCCAGCTATGCATATGATAACCACTTCCCAGACAACCTGAATGGGACTGGCTCGGGCCATCAGAAGGGACTTCCTGCATCTGAACGCAGAAGAAGATACCATCCAGACATTCCTGGAATGGACTGTACTGAAGAAGCTCACAAGACCTCGCACCTGGAATCAATTCCTCTGCGGCACTCAGGACTTATTCCATGTGAATGCATCCCCTGCCTGGGTGCTCAGACTTCTGTCTGGGTTCAGACTTCGTCTTTGTCTGTTTCTACACATG